>ML779956.1:531964-596172 GCA_009831015.1 Picea engelmannii
AAAAAATACCAAACAAAGTTCATGGCAAAGATGTACAAGGGATAACCATGTACAACATGTACAGTCTAGGAAACGTAAAATGATACAAAACTAGACCTTAAAAAGAGAAAGTGAAAATTTACAAATGATTGAGAGAAGACCCAATCATGATATAGAAAAGAGATAGATAGTGGACACTTATCTATATAAAATGAAAAGTTTCCAAATAAAAATACTAAGAGTACGTTGAGATTTCTAAATAAAAGAATACTCAATGTAATGATTGACTAATCCATAACAAGAACAATGTTCCACATATTCCATCTGAGGGTAGTGGCAATGCACCAAAATATCATGTTTAATTAATGAATAACGAGATAAATGTTTATACATTTAATATCATGGTGATGGAAATATGAGATTTTGGAGAAGTGGACGACTATATATGATTTTTAATAGATTTGTGTAATTCTTCATTATAAAATTTTGAAATTTAAAAGTTAATGAATTTTTTATTTAAATTTGAAATTTGTTAATTTTTTATTTAGTTATTTAATATAATTTTAATTTATAATATTTAGTGATTTTATTATTATTATTATTATTTTTTAAAGAAAAAAAATATGTATATTCATATTCAATATGAAAATAAATATATTAATAAGATGTATAGTATTAAAATTGATTTTTAAGTAAAGAAATTTAGAGTAATCTATTCAGCTAAATTTATTAGTCTTTTTGATAGTTTTTTCAATACGGATATTTTTTATATATATAATTTCAAAACAATTCATACCAAAAATTATAAAGATTTAGACTTAGCAATTAAAACTAACATATTTTCGAGTAATAACATTTTTAAAAGTCCTAAAGAATAAATAGACTATGAATTAATACTTACCCATAATTGAATTCCAATAATATGATTTGATTTTCAGGAAATAGAGTTTCTTCCTTAGAGAGATGGTCCATTGTTTGGTTCAATTCCCCGAATACATGGTAAAATTCAATCTAAACAAATAAGCTAGTGAACTCATGAAGATGGCCCTATCAACGACCTTAAGTTGATATTATGTAGTTGGACATTTCTAGATACATGGTTGATGACTAGTCTAGAATCTGCATATACTTGGAGAGTATCATATCCTTGATGCAATGAGAACTTTTAAAGTAGGAAGACAGCCATAAACGCACTGAAATTATTAGTACCCCTCCCTACATTTTACTTTATATGAAATAAATGGTGATAAGACAAATGTAGAACAAAACCACACCACAAATAGAGTCTTGGCATGCACCATCTAAAAAATACCATGGCTTGGACGTGTCCACCCTGAGTTCACCTGCAAGCATTGGTGGCTTTTGAACGGTATCAATCTTATAATATGAGAGTAAACCTAGGACCTAAGAAAAGGTTTTAAAATATGGGACAAACCTTTCCTTAAAATAAATTGAGCTATGTCAGCTAGATACTCCAAAGGACCAAGAAAGGAACTTCCCGAGATGGTTTGAGGTCTATGTTGGAGAAGCATACTTATATAGTATCATTGTTCCATAAGTTTTTGAGGCCCAAGTGACCTTAAATGTCCCTCCAAATCTGTTGATAATAAGTACAAGATGGAAAAAGGTACACAATCATTTCTTCATCGCTCCTATAAAGAAGAAAAATATCAAGCCCCTCCTTGTTTATCTTCCTTAAACTCTCCCAAGTCAGTACCTTATTATTAAGAGAAAGACACATAAATAAAATAGCTTTGGGGGGGATTTGACTTTCCAAATTTTCTTCCACCACCAAGCTTCATCAATTATCCCTAGACCAAATAGGGTCGCATAACCCAACTTAGCTAAATAATTTCCTCCAATCACATTTCTCCCCAAAATAGGTTCATCCTCAAGTGGACCAAGTCTAATATGTTACCTCTAAAGAGTAGATATGTAGTTATTCCAATCACTATCCCACTCACCTGTAAAATTTAAATCAACAATACTCAACCAACCTTGTGACCCGATGGTGGATATTTCTATATTTGACATTGAATTCAATGAAATTTTCCCAATCATTTGGAAATAATAAATCAATTCTTTAGAAAAAAAGATACCTCTGTCACAATCCATTATAGCATCAACATCCACGCTAACTTATGACCCATTGCCAACTTTCCAGGCTAGGAAGGAGCCAATCGTAAGAAAAGACAAGGTTAGATATTTCGATTGGTTTGAAACATTTTGGATGCTTTTCCTTTCCCTCCTAATACAATCCATCATTGTAACATGAATGATGTACTTTTGAATTAAAATCCTTCTCCATAGAATCTCTTTAGTGATCATATTTCACAATTATTTTGTAACCAGGGATTATCCAAACATATTCATATCCTTTATAACCCACCCTCCTAATGCCTTTGGGGATGAAATATTTCTCCAATTTACCCAGTGGCTACCCTTATATTCATTTCTACCCTGCCATAGAAAGTTGAAACAATACTTCCTAATCTTATATAATATTTATTTTAGAATATGGGATAAAGTGTTCTAGTATACCAGAATAGCCTCCAACATAGACTTTACTAGAACAAAACAACCTCCTCTTGACAACTATCTATTGCACCATTGTGAAATTATTTTTTCCACCTTCTCGATCAACCAATACTGGTCATTCTTCACATAATCGTTTGGTTTTCAATAGAAACCCATATACTTTACCACTACATTGATGTCTAAAGTTTGGAAGGGTAGATATATAGAAACAACTACATAAAGTCCATCATTGAGCTTACATGGATAAAGATCATATTTAGTCTCATTAAATTACATTCCCACGGATTTTTTTATAAAGGATGATAATATGCTGAAAGGCACTAAGTTCTTGATCTAAACCAAAACAAAAAGGAAAAACATCATCTACGAATAGAATATGGGTGAGTCTCTCCTGCTTTCCAACCCTTATACCTTGCACAATTCTCCTCCTTTTAGCATCAGCCAAAGCTTTGCTAAGACCTTCTTCCACAAGAAGAAAATGTAGGTGGATAAAGGATACCTTGTCTCAACCCCCTACAGGACCTAAAAAACCTAGAGGTAACAGTGTTAATTAAAATTGTAAAGGATATAGATGTTACACATGCCATAACGCACTTGACTATAGGGAGAGAAAAAAAAAATGAATTAACAGTAATCTCAGATAGATCCATGAGACCCTATCATATGCCTTGGATAGATCAAGTTTGACAACAATAAATGGATCATTTGAAAGATTGATAGAATGAAGTCCTTATTGTTATATACCAATGGATTCATGAATCTTCCTACCCTCCAAGAACTCAAATTGTTCTACTGAAATGAAATTGGAGAGTAGTGGTTTAAGTGTTACTTCTAGCACCTTAGAGATGAACTTATAGAGATAGTTGCACAAATAAATGGGCCTAAATCCTTTAAAGGTTTCAAGGAAGTCCATGTTGAGGATCAATGCAATATGTGTTGTATTATTGTTGATAGGGACCTTCCTTGACCTTTTGAATTGTTCAACCACATGAAGTAGATCCACTCCCAATAGGTTAAAGAAATCAAGAAAGAATTCAATTGTCCATCCATCTGAACCCAACTCCTTTCCTTTTTAGAATTGGAGAATACATATAATCATTCCTCCTTTGTGACATGCCTGAACATCCTCTCATTATCCTCTTCATTTACCAGCCTAGGAAATAGTGAAATGACTCTCAATATTTTTCCAATGTTTGCACCAACATGTTCCTCAAAGATGCCCTTGAAATGTTGTATTCCTAGCTTTGCCAACTCCCTAAAACCTCTCACCTTATTACCTTCAGTGTTGGTCATCTCCCATATGGTGTTATTACTTTTCCTATGGTTAGAAAACAATTGGAATAATTTTGTGTTCAACTCTCCCTATGCCAATTCAATTCCTTTTCCAACAATAACTTATATCACAAATATTCCATACACTTAAAGTTATTTAAACCATACTCATTGTAAATTCCTTGTTTTTTTTCCTAGACCAGGTCCTCCAAATATTTTTCAACCTCAAAAATATTTGTGTCTATGTTCCTAAACCTCTCCCTCGCCCAGGCTGCCACCTTCTCCTATACAAGTTTTAGTGATGAAGAGAATTTCTCATAGGCTAATCAATTAGTATAAGGAAAGTGATTGCACTAATTATCCTTTACTATGGATTGAAATTACTTCGCCACAGACTAGATAGGGTTATATGTGAAGGGAGGCCTAACTTAGAATCCTCTGAAATAAATTCTAAACATATGGGGAAGTGATTAGAGGCTCTGGTAGTTCCCACCCAGGATCTATAATTGTCGACCTTTTGCACGAGAGTATCTTGAACTAGGAAACAATCCAATAATTTTACAACTACAACATGACCATATCTATTGTTTACCCAAGTAGACCTTATTTTGATTGGCTCGAGATCCACCCAATTGGAAGAATCGAATTGTGTTTGAAAAATATTTACAGGCTTGTCAGCCCTAGCACTACCCCCCCAAACTTCTCTATTGTCTACAAACATATTAATATCACCACCAATAACTAGGTTATCATACTTGGTGCATTTATAGGAAGAAAGCTTGTTTTAGAACAATTGTATCCCCTCATAAAAACCATATACATTGAGGATGGAAAAGGAGTATCACAAAGTCTTGCTGAAAAACTCTATAAATAAACTTGAATCAATAGATAAATAATTAATTAAAAATACATTATTACTCCACCTCATGATGATACCCCTAGACAAACCCTCAGAATCTAGGGCTAACAAATATTAACCCTTCAATAGTTTTTTTAGAACAAGGATCAAACAATTCCCTTTCCCCATTATTTCATGTAGGAAAAAAATCTTAGGATGTTCTAGCTCAACTAATATTCCAAGGGATAAATGTATTGTATGTCCCCCTAGGACTCAATTTTTCACAAATAGGAAATTCATGGGGAAATCTTGGATGTGGCTCATCCCTTTCTAAGAACCCTAGTGATTAGATTTAATTTTTATTTTCTTAATGTTAATGATATCTTTCTCTTGATCTCGTTTGATGGCTGACAACCTTTCAACCAAGAGGCTACCATCTTTGACTACCACATCCAAACCCAATCCCCCTGAAAGAGATAGCTCCAAACACTATCCTTTCTTGGGTCATAGAATATAGTCCCCTCCTCCTCTAGATTTTGATTTAGAAGAATAAGAATTTGACCCACCCATTGACCCCAAATTATATTTCTCTCTGGGGTTAAGATCATTCAAAAGGTTAATCAAATGACTTCCAAAGAATATGTAAAAATAAGGAAATTTGGTCATGTTAGGGGGCCTACCCAGAGTTTTTTTTTTATTGATCTAGGGATATCAGGTTTGAACCCTTCCAAACCCCTCAAAGGATTAACATTTGAGAAGGACAAGAAAGGGGAATACAATGACTTACCCAAAGAATCCAAGCCACCCTTTTCAAGAACCATGATGTATTGTGGAGCGAGTGTTGGAGAAGAGATCTCAAATCATGAATTAGATTCTAACTTTTTACCCAAATCACTGCCCAATTGTGGTTTATTTTTTTCAAGTAAGGGAATTAAGATATCCCTAGAAAGTAGTATTGCATATCCTCCACTACCCAGATTGACCTCCTTCGAAAGATGAATGTTGGTAGAGTTATCATATGACATCAACTCCTCCTTCACTAGAATATAAGTAGGCAACGCCCATTCCTCCACAACAAGCCTCATAAATTAATCCTTTTTCCTCCAAAACTTCTTAGTGAATGGTTTTGATAAACCCTTCAAAACATGGCCATACAACTAACATTTAGAACATTGAAAATGGTTGTTAACATAATCTAGGATCTACGTATACCTTTTCTCCATGAAAACCATCTCATTATATTTTAACAAAACATTGTTGATGTCCATATCTACAAGGATATGATCTATAGACCTAAATCCATCATCTATAAAACTTTTGTCAATCATATGTGTCTTACCGAGTTGGTTACCTATGGCTCATACAACCAATTCTGTCCAAAATTCCATAGGGAGGCCTCAAAGTTTGATCCAAACTAGAGTTCCTTCCATTGGTTCATTCTTGGCATCAAAGAGGGTGTTCCAAGGCTTTATGGATAGGTATGACTTTTTCATAAACCATACCTCCTTTATAAAAAAACATCCCCCTACAAGTGAAAAATAAAGTCGAGCCAACTTCTGGCTAAAAGGTGAGCCACCATAATATAACCAACACCAACTCCCTACTTCCCTTCTATCGATTTCAATAAGTAGTCCATATCTACTCACCTACCTATAAATTTACTAAACAAAGTATGCCCAGAAAAAACCAAAATTTGGCCCATTTCAATGTCCTCTCCTACTAACCAAAGTATGCCCAGAAAAAACCAAAATTTGGTCCATTGCAATGTCCTCTCCTACTACTAATGCAATATCCCCACAACAATTATTAATAACACTTCATTTATTCTTCTTATCATTCCCAACATCACTAACGTCTTTCACTCTCTATAAATGCTCTATACTAACCTGAGACCCTACAAATCCAAAACCCACATCCTCTAGGAATGTATATAAGAACAACCCCTGAGCTCCAACTTCGTCGATAAGGTTATCTTTGGAGACTTTGGAAAAATGAGAGGATGAAACTACCTCATGTTATTCTCTAGTACTAAATTTGTATTTTTCACATAAGGTACACCTAAATATGTGTATTCATGAGGGGGTTCCACATTATTGTCTTGAGATTGACCTAATCCTAAAAAATATCCCTCAACGATAAACTCCTATGTGTTGCGGATAAGTGAGTTGGAGGAAACCATACATGTCTCGAGTTTCTGATATGGTGAGGTGACCTCATCACTTTCCAGCGAATAAGATAGTTTCTCCACTGGCGAGGCGACACTTGGAAGGGAGAAGAATATTTTCTATTCTGACAAGTCATCTGCAAAGTAGTCTATGAGTTATACCTTGTCATCCATGGTCCCCTCAGGACTGATCACCAAGAAGCATTGAAAACAAAACAAAATATAGATGAGATGTAGAAACCATAGAAATATTTGCAGGGGGTCCATTCAAGTTATCATGGTCTATCTATTTGCTTCCGACGGTAATTGTTGATTAATGTCCATTATTATAAATAAAAATTGGCATCTAATAGAAACGATAGATATATTTTTCTATACTTTGTCTCACGGAGATCAAAAAGAGATATACCATCATGGGAATTAAATTCATATCACATGGTAGATAAATAGACTATGCATGAATTGATTATGCAGGATTGCTACAAAAATTCATGGAAAACATAAAGGGAAGGCCATGCTACTGAAGAAAATGATCTAGATCCATTGATTTTTGTTGAGATCAGCTGCAAAAAAGAATGGATGGATTTGATAGGAGGTAGCATTCCCACAAATCAAGGAAGAAATTTTTTTCTCTCAACTGAAGAAAGCCTTCCATGGTGAATAACAGTGGGAAATTGAGGGAGCACCAACATCAAGAAAAATGAGAGCCATACCAACAAACCCTAGAATACTCTTGTTGTCAACTAAAGTGGGAGCTTGTCATGGATGTAGATCTGGAAAGAGAAATAATTTTTAAGCTGCATGATTAGTAGAGAGAATCCCAACCTCAAAACTAAAACCAACCACTCGATTTTCAGATGAAACTTCACAGGGACATACCATCATGCCCTTGAGTTGTCAATCCCATAATAGAAACCCTTGAAAAGATATGACATCTCAAATCCAACGCATGATACACCCATAAATCTTAGTCGCATGGGAACATACCACCAATCTATCACTATATCACTAAGGCTTAAGAAATCCATTTTTCTCATCTTGCGTGGACCATAGACATCTCTCATGCATTGGACATCCACTAAGCTAAGACCAAAACCCTAAACTCTTGTGCATGTTGAAACCCTAGTTGTAGACCGTTCATATTTGGCACTTCCCTTGCCAAATTGAGAGTTTCCCATTAATAAAATCTATGCCAATATTTGAGTTACGTGACTCTTAACCATACCTTTTTATTCATTTTATATAACGAATTCTTATTATTTTTCTATTTTCTTCCAAATTCTACTTTATAAATTCAAACCCAACATTCTTTCTTAATACAATTTAAACTTTGTGTGTTCCTAAAGATGGATGGAGTGTCCACTTGAAATATTGGATGTTTCATAATCTTGCACATGATTTATTTCCAAAAAGCTCAAGCAACAATATAATTTTATGTTCAAATATAATATCATTATATTTAATTATTTAATTATTTATTTTTAAAATATATTTAATTATTATATTATTAAGTGATTATTTGTATTATGGATTGGCAATTTTTTTTTTTTTGATCCACTAAGCCATCTCTCCCAAATGAAAGAGTTTTATAAGTTATAAGTAAGGAACTTAATTATTGTAATTAACTTATAATGTTATTTAACGATGCGTTGAAGTATAAATAACTTGCTAGAGAATTATATGTTTATTGTTATATAATTTATTTTGAATGTATGTAGATAATCTTTTTATATGCGATATTTATTATTCCTTTCAACTATATATTTTAATGATTATAGAATAATAATATTGGAAGCTTCTAATATTGATATTTGTCATTTGATTAATGTGGGATATCAAAAGTGTTGGAATATGCACCAATACTAGGAGGAGGTGAATTAGTATTGAATAGATTTTAACCACTTTTCCTTTTATCGCTTTAATTGGTTATTAAAAAATCAATCATAAGAAATGCAGTGAATTAATCATATCAACAGAGATCAACACAAAGGCATAGTACAAAAATATTTTACGTGGAAACCAATAAGGGAGAAAACCATAAAACTTTCTTTATTAAATCTTGTAGGAACTAATCTACTGTTACAATGATTGCATGATCCAACCTACTAGAGACACCAATCTCCTTGACTGAGCACCAAATCAACAATAATGTTTTGTAGGCACCAACCTGCAGAGACACCAATCCCCTCTATAATAACCCACTTACAGTCAGCATACACCAATCTTCCAAGCACCAACCTGTTAAGAATATGAGGACATAAATCCTCTCCCCTGCACCACCCTTAAGTAAGTAACCTTATGATTATATACCTTTCATTTTTTGACGTCTTCAGACCTCAGAACCTCATCATTTATCTTCACACATTCCACTTCTCCCACACATTGATCTACACCCTAAGACAATTACATTATCTTCCTTTCATTTTCTGGTATCTTCGGACCTGTGATCCTCAGAGCTCCTTCTTCAACAATTTGCATCCATCACTACCTTTCTCACACAACACTACATGTTCTCAAACTTGATAACCTCATAGCTCACCACTTCAGCACTTCAATCTCCACTCTACTTATCTCAATTAGGGAATCATTATTTATAGATATCATGTCACACACCCAACCCCTAAGTACCTTTTTAAGGGATGGGGTATAAATTGTTCTCTTAATCTAATACCCATGGCCCAGTAATTACCAAAATATTTACTTTTTTTTTTTTTGTTTGCTAGTTTGTTCGTGACTTGTGGGACTAGCCTGTGGCTAAGAAACCACGACTCATGGGCATCTAAGCTGTCAAAATCACCTGGGGATTGCACCCAGCTTGAGACACACCAACCCTTAACATGGCTAGATTTTTTGTCCCCGCAGGTTTTGAACCAATGACTTAACATCACGGAGTGCCTTAACAACACACTCCCTCACCGACTGACCTACACTTCGGGGACCCGAAATATTTACTTTCTCTTTTCCCTCTTAGAAGTACTTTAACACTAACTCAATAAATTACTCATATGATAATTATGAGAAATTTATTATAACATAATGAAAATAATTTCTCCATAATATACTTAAGTTGATTAACCTTAATTAAGGTATATAATTCAATTCCTCCATGCCACATTTTCAGGTAATTTAACATATATATCTAAATATATGCATATTTATTTTATTTACTGGGAAAAATGATTAACTATATTCAACCACAAATTATCCTTTTATTAATTATATTATACTAAAATTGTATTTAATTATATTATAATATGATTAATTTATATCAAAGGGGGAGCTTAGGATTATCAATTCCCATTAATACCTAAGCCTCTAAAATTCGACAAAGATTCCACATCAGGATTTTATGAACCCAAATCTCTGAATGTCGGAGTTCTGAAGAGGGTCTGACTTAGGTTATTTATAATGCAATACGATATTAATTAAATTACATCATGATGTAAATAAATCATGTCAAACATTTATATAATCATTCACATCAATATAAAATTGTTTAATTTAAATGTGTTTCATATTCATTCAAAATTTGGAATGGAAGGAGGTAGGTTTAGGCCTTCCTCCCTTTTTGCTTGTTCCTTCTATCATCCCTAGACATTTGGAGTCCCGAAGCTCTGAACTCTCGAAGGGCCCATGCTTACACATGAATTTGCATTAAATATTAGATAAAAAATGAAAATAGGGTTGGGACTTTATCATGTACCAATATCACAATAAACCCATTTAATATATATTATATTAACCTCTTTGGAAAATGTTCCTAGGTTTATAAAGTCTTCAATATTTTATTAGTATTTGAAATACGGGAGGGGGAGAGAACTTCGGGTCAACCCTCTTCGGCTCTCCACCACATTCCTTATACTCCAATCTCTCGGATCCCTAGAGTCCGAAAGCTCCGAAGTGACCCCACTGGCACACATTACCACATCATTAATTATTCATAGGAGTTGTCTTCATTTATGTGCAATCAATTTAATAAACCTTAAAAATAATATAATATATAATTTTATATTCCTTGAAAATTATGCCCAGGTCTTAAAATTACACCCTTTACATTCAATTCTCCTGGAGCCTTGGAGTATAGAAGCTCCAAAGTCTCGAAAAGGGGCCCACTTGTATTTATGTTATGGTTTAAATACAATGAAATAATTTGGGTTATAATATAATATATATATCGTATTAAAGATATATTATATTAATCAATTTCGTTAATTGATCTTATTAAATACAATAATATAAATAATTGTATTTATTATTTATGCAACCTTTCGCTAAAGGAAAGGAAGGGTTCGGGTATTCGGTGACTTTGGCTTATGGAATCCCATCACCCAAACATTCAGGGGCCCTAGAGCTTTGAACTCCCAGAGTTCCGAAGACCATGAGATGTTTAAAGCATTTGGTCATGAGTTATTCCCTGGTGTGTTTTGGAATTAAAAATAATAATAGATTACTCTTTTGGTCTCAGTTCTATTTCACTCGAACTTTAGCCTCCATTTCCATAATAAAATAATAATAATAATAATAATAATATGTTTATAGACACACACACACACACACACACACACACACACACACACATATATCTCCATGTCCCTATATGGTTTTATTACCTGGAGAATTTAAATGGATTTAATTTCTCTTACAGGAAATAAGAAAAGGATAAATATAAATTTCTGATCTTATAAAGAGATCTAATAAAACCTTATATTCCAAGGAGATTTCTCCATCCTGGAAATTAAAATATAATTATAATCCTCCCTTTTCGTGGGTAAATGAGTAGAATTTTATTTCCTTATTACCGTGCTTTACTACTCTTACTAAATTTAAGGAAATGGTCCTAATACAAAGATTTACCTCCATAGTAAATTCAGAGTTTCTACCAAGATTTACTGCCCACCAAAATTTAAGGGGATTCTTCCCAAATTTAGGATATTTAACACAACTTAAATATAAATGTTTATTTATGCCCCAAATAGAATTTTGAGAACTTTTGTATTTTAATTTCATTTAGACCAATTTCATATTTATGTCCTAATTATTTTTCCTCAATAATTATTTATAAGGACTTTTAATGTTTTCCCATAATTGGGATTATTTCCTAAAGCCCACACATATATGAATCTCCTAACTTTTCTAGCAGGGGATTTGAAGATATACTAAAATGGAGCGCTATTATGGAGAAAAATTGCTCTCTCTTCTTTTAGAGGTGTTATAGATATTTTTAGCTGCTCAGACATAAATTTCCCTGCAGCATTAAATTGTACAACACAATCAACCACAACAACTACTCCCATAAATCTTACTTTAGCAAACAGATAGTCAAGAGATAACAAATTAAATCCAAAGAGATTCAACTAAGACATTATCTTTATTATGCTTAAATTTATCAAGTCACTTTTGTTAGAAATTAAACTTACACAATTCTAGAACATAATATAAAATTTTATCTAATCTAAACACTACAGAGATATTGTTGGACAACTAAGAGGGGGGGTGAATTAGTTGTTATTGTGCTTAAACAATTATACCATTTTAAACTCTTCACAGAACACTCAATCACAATCACAATGATACATGGAAGTAAGCACTAGAATATTAATCATCAATCACACACATGAAATACACAGAGATAGATATTTCCTGAGGAAACCCATAAAGGGAAAAACCTCTTCTTCTTGATATGATGAGTAATCTTTATTTTCTTTACATTTTCATTCTTATGAGCACCAACTCATTGTGAGGCTACCACCTCTGTCTTGCAAGCTCCAACTTGCTGAGAGAACCAACTCTCTAGTTTCTCTAGCACCCACTAGAATGAAACACCAACTCCCTGAGTGTTCCAGCACCAACTAGATGGAAGAACCAACTTCCAGTCACACAGGCACCAACCTGTATAACAGAGAACAATAGTTCTCCCTAGCACCACCCTTCCACCCTAGTTTTTCTGGCTGTAACCAGATGGAAGCTACAACTCCCTATTATTCAAGCACCCACTTTAAACTCTGAGGACACCAATCCTCCCAAGAACCTCCCAACCACCCTGAAATATAAAAACTTCATTACTGAAACTTATTACAATGATACAGTGTTTATATATAGCTTACCAGTCTCATCACTATACTGTTGCACTGATATGCTCTACCTGCATCAGTGTCTTCCTGCTCACATTCTTCTTTGAGATTTATATTCTTCTTCTCTATCTCTGGAACGCGCACCTCAGCCTTCTCTTTCTTTCTCAGATATGCATTTATATTCTATGATATGCCTCTTCTTTGTCCTTCGGCTATTGCAGACAGTCTGCTTTTACCCACATGAATCACTCTCCACAAAAGTAACCTTCTCTTCTCTATTCTACATATATTTATAATCCCAAGTCCTTTTCCAGATCATACAACTAACTCTCTGTCCCCTCTGGAAATTACACAGAGTCTGTTATTCATTCATGGTCGTTATACCAAGACTCTTTGGCTTCTCTCGCAGCTACAGTCTTCAATGCTTTTCCATCTGTCAATCGTCTTTATGATGAGTCTTCATACCACTGACAGATACCTCGAGACTCTTCAGCTTCTCTAGAAGTTTTGTTTCTTGTGAGATCATTATCAGTGCTCGTTATGTTGATATTCCTTAGCCTCTTTGGCAGTCGAGACTCTTCGTCTTCTCTGTCGGTCACCCTAAAGCCTCTTTGAATTCTCTGTGTAGAAACAATCAGTGGTTTCTGGAAATTCCCTAGAGATCCTCTGCACGCTCATGCTATTGGTGCCTTTTTCCCTTTCTGCAAAAAACTGCTCAGTGGGTGCTAGATCTTCTAGCTAAGCCCCTTCCTTTCACGCGACCACTGGCAGTGACCAAGCACCTAACCAATAGTCATTTCGCGATTTCTCATTTCAGGTGATCAACTGTGAGTCACCTTGGTTTTCCCGATTTGTAAAACTCTAAAATGGAGTCTAGTACCACTAGCTTCTTCCCTTCTCTTCCACTGATGTGACCACTCGCTGTGACCACAGGCCTACACCAATAAGCGCTTCGTGATTTCTCACTTCGGGACATTGTGAACTTTGTGAATTTTCTCACCTATCATCTCCAAATTCCCAATCCTCGAATATATGAATTTCTCGAGACCAGATCGACTGTCCTCGATTCCCTTACAATCAATGACCCACAACCCTCTATGGTTTAATGGTCCAGATCTCATCGGGATTTCACGTTTCGCGATATCTGCAAGCTGCTCGACATAGTTCTCCCAATTCACAATTCTGCAAAACTACTCATCTATTGCCATGTGTCCTCTAGATCGAACAACTCAAGTCATTTTGTGACTTTGCATATCGCGAGTTCGAGGGGTTAGAGAACCTCCTTCCTTTGACCTTTTAGTGAGAGAAATGATGATATTTAGACACGTGTCCTTTGGATCCTACAGCTCAAGTCATTTCATGACTTCTCATATCATGAGGTCGAGGGGTTAGATCACCTCCTTCCTTTGACCTTTCAGTCAGCGAAATGATGATCTTTTGTCACGTGTCCTCTGGACGATGGATGATTTTGATGACTTCAGAACTTGTCTCATGCACTTTCCTTAGGATCCAACAGCTGTTGATCTATGCACTCAGATCAACGGTTGAGATCTAATCTCCTCATCTGCGCTTCCTCTAGTCACTGGACTCTGATCTAATGGCCCACAACACTCCTCAATCCATGATCAATGGCCCACGTCGCTCCTCCTCCTGAGCTTCATTCCTCCCAACTTGGAAGAATTTGTAAGTGCTAAAGGCCTCGAACTTTGATCCTTCTGTGAGTCCTGATGATTTGGACCTCGTTTGCACTTTTGTAAAGCACAAAGCGATATATCTTCTGAGCTTTCTCTTCTGTGTCTTCATTGTTGTGTTTTCCATGCACACTCTTCCTGTAACCATGTCAACATCGCGCTGCAAACATCGTTGTTATTCTTGTGCCATCAATGCATACTCTGATATTTCCATCAATGATAAGCACACTCAATCTGTGAAGATGCCAACAGGAATACATGTGAAGATGCTAACAATATCCCCCTTTGGTATTGATGGAAACCCTAAACAGTTGCATTGTTCTACTTAGATCCCAACTGTAGCATCCAGAACTCCTTTTCTCCCCCTTTGACATCAATGTAAAAGAAAACATTCTCGGTTGCAGTATTCTTCGGAGGTATTAGATATTCAACCAACACAAAATCCCCCTGACAGGATGGACCCTCTTAGGTTGACAGTGAGGTCGCGCCCAACTTCTGGTGTAGATACTCAAACTGAGCATGTGCAAGCGATTTAGTGAAGATATCAACAATCTGATCTTTGGATGGAATATAATGCAAAGAAACCATAGAGTTGGTTACCTGTTCCCTCAAGAAGTGATACTTGATGGGTATATGCTTGGTCTTGGAGTGGAAGACAAGATTCTTTGACACACTAATTGCACTGGTATTATCACAATGGATTTGAATCAGTGTAGTATAATATATCCCCAAGCATGCAAGTGTCTGAATCATCCACAATACTTGGGTACAACAGGTGGCAACTGCAATGTATTCAGCTTCTGTAGTTGATAAGGAAATGGAACCTTACTTCTTGCTCAACCACGCTACTAGAGAATCTCCTAAAAAGAACGCACCTCCACTCGTTCTTTTCCTTTCATCCACACAGTTAGCCCAATCAACATTTGAATAGACTGATAATTGAAAATTTTGATTCCTAGGATACCATAGGCCATAGTCCATTGTTCCTTTCAAGTATCTGAATATCCTTTTGACATCTAACAAATGACTCTGTTTGGATGCAACATGATACCTTCCTACGATTCCAACATCATGCATTATGTCTAGACGAGATGCTGTTATGTACAACAGGCTGCCTATCATAGAGCTATATGAACTCTGATCAACATCAGGTGAGTCATCATCCTTTCTTAACTTACATCCACTGACCATAGGTGTGTTCATAGGTTTAGAATCTTCCATTTGAAACCTTTTCAACATTTCCCTTAGATATTTTTCTTGAGAAAGAAATATTCCTTCATACCTATGAGTAATTTGTAGGCCAAGAAAAAATGACAGTTCCCCTATCATAGACATTTCAAATTCAGACTGCATGGTAGAAGCAAACCATTTTTCTAGTGAAGCGTTATTACTACCGAAGATGATGTCATATACATAGACCAACATAATGAGCAAATCCTTACCCTCTGTTTTGATATATAGATTTTTGTCAATTGTTCCTCTCTTAAACCCTTTTTCTTGAAGATATGTATCAAGTCTATGATACTAGGAACGAGGATCTTATTTCAACCCATATAATTCTTTCTTCAGCTTGCAGACAAAATCAGGGTTATCTGACAATTGGAAACCCTCTGGTTGTTCCATATAGACTTCTTCTTTTAGATCTCCATTTAGAAAATCCGGCTTGACATCCATTTTATAGACTTTGAACTTCTTATGATAAGCATAGGCAAGAAACATTCTAATAGCTTCTAATCTTGCTACAGGCGCAAATGTTTCATCAAAGTCCAGTCCTTCTATTTGAGTGTATCCTTTGCAGACCAATCTAGATTTATTTCTTACAATATTTCCTTGCTCATTCATATTATTTTTGTAGACCCATTTTGATTCTATTACATTTTTATCTGCTGGCCTAGGAACGAGTTCCCAAGTGTCATTATTTTCAATATGGTCTAGTTCCTCATTCATTGATTTTAACCAATTTACGTCTTTACTAGCCTTATTGAAGTTCTTGGGTTCCACCATGGATATGAAGGCTATATGTGATTGCTCAATGTTTTTTATTATCCTTCTCTTGGTTTGTACACCTTTGTCTTTTTCACCAATTATCTGACTTGCCGGATGATTCTTTTGAGTAATTTTGGAGGAAGAATTTGATGTTGTCTAATGATTTGAGTTTACCTGAGTATTTGCATATTCATCTGACTCAGAGTCTTCTCATTCTGATTCTTGGACCTGTTCAACTTCAACTTCATATATGTCCTTTTTTGTTGATTTAGTATTGTTCACCTCTCTTACTAGAATTCCTTCATCAACTTTTATGTCAATACAGTCAACCAATTTATGCAGCCTCTTATTATAGCATCTGTATCCTTTACTATTTGTAGCATACCCTAAGAAGTTGCCTTCATCAACCCTATCATCATACTTGCCAAGGTTCTCATTATTATTTTTTATGTAGCACTTACTCCCAAAGACTTTGAAGTGTTTAATTGAAGCAGGTCTTCCATATCACAGTTCGTAAGGTGTTTTGTCACTGTGTGGTCTCAGGTGGGATTTGTTAAGAACATGGATTGTTGTGCGTATTGCTTCTACCCAGTAGGTTTGACCAATGTTCTTCTCATTCATCATTGACCTGGCCATTTGCTGCATGGTTTTTTTTGCCTCTCAACCACTCCATTTTGTCGTGGAGTTCTTGGGATTGTGTATTTTCTCTTGATCCCATGTTTATCACATAATTCCTTGAAATCAATTGACATAAATTCTCCTCCTCTGTCTGATATTACTGCCTTTAACCTCTTTCCTGTTTGATTCTCAGTTAAAGCCTTAAATATTTAAATTTCTCAAATGCTTCATCTTTTTCTTTGAGAAAAACAACCCAAGTAAGTCTGGCGTAATCGCCAATGATCAGCATAAAATAGTTTTCCTTCCTTGTGCCTTCCTGTCTTGATGGTCCACATAAATCCATATGAACTAATTGGAGTGGTTTCTCTGTTGAAGTAGAGCTCTTGGTTTTAAACTGTGTCTTGGTTAGATTTCCTACCTTATAGGGTTTACACACAGAATCTTGTGGCTTTGATATTCTTGGAAGATATTTTACTACCTCAAGTTTTTTGAGCTTGATTAAGTGGTCAAAGTTTAGATGTCCAAGTCTCCTATGCCATAACCAGATTTCATCATGTTTTCTTATATGACACTCTTCTCTATCTTCTTTCAGCACATATACATTGTTATCTATCCTTATGCCTTTAGCCACAACTTGTTCTGAGTTTACAGACTTTATCTTGCAATCCTTGGAAGTGAACACCACTTCACATCCTCTATCACACATTTGACTTACACTGAGAAAAAATTGTTTCAACCCATCTCCAAGCAGAACATACTGATATTTTTCTTTTCCATTACTTAAACTTACCATCCCTTTACCCTTTATTTTACCTGGAGCATCATTTCCAAAGGTTGTGTTTCCTGATTTGCTTTCACTTAGAGATAGAAACTTACCTTTGTCTCACGTCATATGTTTGGAGCATCCACTGTCAATATACCATGGCTTATTTTGTCTTTGAGATGACAACACTAGTCCACACTTGTCATTTTCTTTCTTCTTCCAAATCTTGACATTTTCAGTAGACAGATTCAAATCTGGCCCGTAGTTCCTTAAGTGACAGTCTACATCTTTATGTCCAAAATTATGGCAGGTGTAACATTCTGGTTCATTGAATAAAGGATCATAATGATTGTTATGCTTAACCTGTGCCCTTTTTCTAGCCATCACATGATTCACAGTCTGTGATTGTTTTTTACTTGGTTGTCTCATTCTTTGTTGCAGTAGATATCTATTCCTTGAGTGTTTTGATTGCTCATATCTAAATCTTAAAGAACAGTTTATAGCTTTGTGACCAAAGTTAGAATAGAAAAAATAATATCCATATAGAAATCCTTTGTACCTGGAAAATGGTTGTCTTCTTTGAGCAGGTCGATTTCTTTGTTCTACAGTTTCAGTTCTGGTACTTTTTCTTTCACTCTTCCTTGGCGGATGATTATATTCCTCTGTTTCTCCATATTTTTTGTTGGCAATGAATGTAGATTCGGCAAACTTGATGGAATCTTTGTTGCTTGGCTGACTACAACTTGATCCTTCTTTATAACCCAAACCAATTTTCAAAATTGGATTCCTTTGTTGATTCAGAATGGTGGTTAATCCTTTCGAGGCTTTAATGCTTGGAAGATTTCGAAGATACAATTCTTTGAACTTCTCCATCTCTTTTCTGGTCTTTACTACCTCTTCCTCCAAGGCTTCACATCTTGCCTTCTTCTCTGATAACTTTTGTTTCAAAATTTCCTCTATTTTCTTTGCCTCTTCTAAATCCACCTTTAGCAAGGCGAAGTCTTCACCATTCTTTTCAAACTGCATCAACAACTATTTTTGTTTTCTTTTCTCGAGTCCGAGTTTATCAATTTCTTCTAAGGCACTGATTAGTTCACCTTCCATATCAACCACAACTTCTTCATCATTAGCATCACTTCCTGTGCTTTTATTATCATAATACTCTTTGGCCATAAGCATGAATTCATTTACCTTATCTTCATAGGAAGAGTCATTGTCTGTGTCTTCTGAAGAGTCATCATTGTTTATGCATAAACTTTTCTTTTTATCAAATCTTTTGGATTTGTACTTATTTTCACCTTCAGAATTCTGATCCTGCTTCTTGTGTGGACACTTAGATGCAAAGTGACTTATATTTCCACAGTTAAAACACTTGAAGGGAAACTTGCCTTGATACTTTCCTAATCCTTTCTTTAGTATTCTCACAAATTTTTCTTCAATTTCATCAGGCTGAGAATCCTCATCCTTATCTGCTTTAAATGATGATTCTCTAGAGGTGGGTTTATCTTTACCTATCCTCATTTCATATGCAGTCAATGTTCCTAGAAGTTGATCAAAAGACAAATATTTTAGATCATTAAGTTCTTCTATAGCAGATACCTTCAGGTTGAACCTATTTGATAGAGATCTCAAAATTTTCTAACTAAAGAGGGTTCCTCAATTTTTTCACCAAGTGCTTTCATTGCATTTACTGGTTCTTCAACTCTCAGAAAGTACTTCCCAACAGTTTCATCCTCTTTCATATTTAGTTGTTCAAACTGTACTCTGTAGGTTTGAATCTTGGCGTCCTTTAACTTCTCATTACCTTCATAACTGCTAATGAGTTTGTCCCACATTTCTTTGGTAGTTTCTAAGTGCATAACTTTTACAAATTTTGCTTCTGCAAGCCCACTCAGAATATCATTCATAGTCTTACCGTTGAAGCTAAACTCTAGCTTGTCATCCTTATTAGCTAGTACAACTTTCTTTACATAACTAGTCTCTACCACATCCCAGACATCTTCACCTAAATCCATTATCTAAGTTCTCATCCTAACTTTCCAGAAGGCAAAGTTTGTTCCATTGAACAAGGGGGCCTTATTGGTTGAAGTTCCTTCATGGCTTGACGTTTTTAAGCTTATTGATCTACCTTTAGATAAAAGGAACCAACTCTGATACCAATTGTTGGACAACTGAGAGTGGGGGTGAATCAATTGTTACTGTGCTTAAACAATTATACCCATTTTAAACTCTTCACAGAACACTCAATCACGATCACAATGATACAGGGAATTAAGCACTAGAATATTAAACATCAATCACACACATGAAATACACAGAGATAGATATTTCCTGAGGAAACCCATAAAGGGAAAAACCTCTTCTTCTTGATATGATGAGTAATCTTTATTTTCTTTACATTATCATTCTTATGAGCACCAACTCATTGTGAGGCTACCACCTCTGTCTTGCAAGCTGCAACTTGCTAAGAGCACCAACTCTCTGGTTTCTCTAGCACCCACTAGAAGGAAGCACCAACTCCCTGAGTGTTCCAGCACCAACTGGATGGAAGAACCAACTTCCAATCACACAGACACCAACCTGTATAACAGAGAAAAATATTTATCCCTTGCACTACCCTGCCACCCTAGTTTTTCTGGCTGTAACCAGATGGAAGCTACAACTCTCTGTTCTTCAAGCACCCACTTGAAACTCTGAGGACACCAATCCTCCCAAGCACCTCCCAACCACCCTGAAATATAAAAACTTTGTTACTGAAACTTATTACAGTGATGCAGTGTTTATCTATAGCTTACCAGTCTCATCTGTGTACTGCTGCACTGATATGTTTTGCCTGCATCAGTGTCTTCCTTCTCGCATTCTTCTTTGAGATTTATGTTCTTCTGCTCTATCTCTGGCACATGCACCTTGACCTTCTCTTTCTTTCTCAGATATGCATTTCTATTCTATGTGCTACACCTCTTCTCTGTCCTTTAGTTGTTTCACACAGTCTTCTTTTACTCGCATGAATCACTCTCCACAGTAGTAACCTGCTCTTCTTTGTTTTGCATATATTTATAATCCCAAGTCCTCTGCCAGATCATACAAATAACTCTTCGTCCCCTCTAGCGATTAAAAAATTCAGTTCTTCATTCATGGTCGCTATACCGAGACTCTTTGGATTCTCTGGCAGCTATAGTCTTCGATGCTTTTCCAACTGTCAATCATCTCTATGATGAGTCTTCATACCACTGACAGATACCTCGCGACTCTTCAGATTCTCTGGCAGTTATGTTGCTTGTGGGATCATCATCAGTGCCCATTATGTTGACATTCCTTAGCCTCTCCAGTAGTCGAGACTCTTCGTCTTCTCTGTTGATCACCCTGAAGCCTCTTTGAATTCTCTGTGTAGAAAAAATCAGTGGTTTCTGGCAAGTCCACAGAGATCCTCTTCGAGCTCATGCTCTTGGCACCTTTTTCCCTTTCTATGAAAAAATGATCAGTGAGTGCTATCTCTTCTGGCTAATCCCCTTCCTTTCATGCGACCACCGGCAGTGACCAAGCACCTAACCAATAGTCATTTTGCGATTTTTCATTTCAGGTGATCAACTGTGAGCCACCTTGGTTTTCCTGATTTGCGAAACTATGAAACAGAGCCTAGCACTGCTAGCTCCTTCCCTTCTCTTCCACTGATGTGACCAATGGCTGTGACCACAGGCCTACGCCAATAGGCACTTCACGATTTCGCACTTCAGGACATTGTGAAATTTGTGAATTCTCTCACCTATCATCTCCAAATTCCTGATCCCCAAATCGACAAATTTCTCGAGACTAGATCGACCGTCCTCAATTCCCTTGCAATCAATGATTCAAATCAATGGCCCAAAGCCCTCTATGGTTCAACGGTCCAGATCTCATCGAGATTTCATGTTTCACGATATCTGCGATCTGCTCGACGTAGTTCTACCGATTCACAATTTTGCAAAACTGCTCATCTGCTTCCACATGTCCTCTAGATCGAATGGCTCAAGTCATTTCGTGACTTCGCATATCGAAAGTTTGAGGGGTTAGAGCACCTCCTTCCTTTGACCTTTCAGTGAGTGAAATGATGATATTTCGACACGTGTCCTCTGGATCCTACAGCTCAATTCATTTTGTGACTTCTCATATCGTGAGTTCAAGGGGTTAGAGCACCTCCTTCCTTTGACCTTTTAGTCAGCGAAATGATGATCTTTTTCCACATGTCCTATGAACGATGGATGGTTCTTATGACTTCAGAACTTGTCACATGCACTTTCCTTAGGATCCAACAATTGTTGGTCTACGCACTCAGATCAATGGTTGATATCTGATCTCCTTATCTTCACTTTCTCTGGTCACTGGACTCTGATCTAACGGCCCACAATGCTCCTTGATCCATGATCGACGAGCCACGTTTCTCCTCCTCCCGACCTTCATTCCTCTCAACTTGGAAGAATTTCTAAGTGCCAAAGGCCTCGACCTTTGATCCTTATGTGAGTCTTGATGATTTGGACCTCGTCTGCGCTTCTGTAAAGCGCAAAGCACTATCTCTTCTGAGCTTGCTCTTCTGTGTCTTCACTGTTGTGTTTTCCATGCACACTCTGCCTGTAACCCTATCAACATTTCTCTGCCAACATCGTTGTTGTTCTTGTGCCATCGACGCATACTCTAATCTTGCCATCAATGACAAGAATACTCAATCTATGAAGATGCCAACAGATATAACCAAGTATACTTATATAGAAACTAGATAGTGATGCAACTGTTGAAAGGGGTGCCCTTTTCCACCCAACCATAGGCACAAAAACTCCTAGATAGATTTACCCCTAGACACCCCCTAGCTAGATCATGATGCTTTGAGAGAGACTCGTCCTTTTGTTTAGCAACAACCAGGGACGAAGGACATGGTCCTCCTCCCACGGGAACTTGGCAGATCAATTTTCTCTCCACCAAGAAAGGGGGTCTGCAATGAGTGCTTCCTCAATCACTCATCTTCTCTGTAACCCCGTTTATCAACTTGGACTGAAAACACTACCCAATAATTCCTATACCCAGAACAAATTTGTTTTTTTAGTTCTCTTCAGAACCAGAGAATTGCACATGCTCTCCTCTACTCATAAAATGGTCACCAGAACCATTCCCATTGCATCCTCTCCCTCTGCCCAGAAATTTCCCTTATTTTCTTGCCTTTCTCAACAATATTTGGTGGGTCAAAATCCTCATTTCATGGTCGGGTTAGGAAATTTTCAGATGGGTACTCTGCCCATCTCCTCATTGAATCTTGAGGAGAATTTCCCAACTACCAGCCTGACTAGTAATTTATTTTTCTGGGTCTGAATAATTTAAATCTAGTAAAGTATTGGTCTGGTGGGGGTCATCTCAACCGTTGTTGGTTCCCATCACCATCTCTCTCATGCATCATAATCTACCTTGGAAAACCCTTCAGTAGTTATGCAACACTTTCCATTTTTATTTAGTAACAAAAATACATAAATTACCTTTTATAACAAAAAGGTTCATCAATTCCAACATCCACACATATTTAGTCTTCCCATAGTATTTTAGTAAGTTATAGTTATATTTACAAGCTGGGGGAAATAGGGGTATCACAATCCTTTCCCCCTTAAAGGAAAATCATCCTCGATGTTCTACCTACCGATGTGTCATATGTATAGCAGTAAACAAAAATGGGTATGTGTGTTTCATGGCATCCTCCATTTCCCATGTAGCTTCATCTGGACCAAAGTGTTTCCACTGCACCTTGACATGTGCAATGGTTCTATTCCTTAGTGGGATTTATTTCCTGTCTATTATGCATTATGGCTTTGGCATGAATTGTCCCTCTGGTTCCACCTGAATCACAAACCAATCAATTATATGATTAGAATCATGTACATATTTCTTCAACAATGAAACATGGAAAACATTATGTGCCTTCACTATGGGAGGAAGTGTTATTCTATATGCTATAGGTCCCACTCTGTCCAAAATTTCAAAGGGTCCACAATACCGAGGTGCTATCTTAGCACAAGCTCCCATTCTTAAGGAACTTTTCCTAGGCCTAACTCAGAGATACACATGATCCCCTGCTTTGAACTCTCTAGGAGTCCCTTTTTTGTCTGCATAGATTTTCTGTCTATCTTGAGCTATTTTCATATTTTGTTTTATTTAAACTATTTTTTGTTCCATTTCTTTTAGAATATCCAGCTTGAGTGAAATTTTGTCTACTGGGTTATTCCAGCTGACTGGAAAATTGCATTGTCCACTGTAGAGGACCTCAAAAGGGCTCATCTTCAATAACTCTTGATAGCCATTGTTATAAGCAAACTCTACCAGTGGTAGGTAGTCTTCCAACCTCTTGGGATGATGCATCACATGCATCCTTAACATGTCCTCTAACACTTGGTTTACCCTTTCTATATGCCCATCATTTTTAGGGTGATAGGTTGTACTAAATAGCAATTTATTTTCAAAACTAACAAACAAAGATTTCCAATTTTTTGAAGTAAATTTTGTATCTCTATCTGATATGATTTCCTTAGGCATGCCATGCAGCCTAAATATCTCTTTCATGAAGATACTAGAAATATCTATTTCCTTGCAATTTGAATTGACGGGAATAAAGTTAGCAACCTTTCTCAGTTTGTCCACAACTACCATAATGGTGTTATTTTGCTTGGTTGATTTTGGTAACCCTGTGATGAAATCCATGGAGATGGTTTCCCATTTCCATTCTGGAATTGGTAGGGGCTGCAACACACCTAATGGATGTCGGTGCTCTACCTTAACCTACTCACATTCTAGACATTTAGCTAAGTAATCATCTATGTCCTTTTTCAGTCCAGGCCAATAAAATAGTTTCCTAGTGGCTGTGATCATTTTCTGATAACCAGGATGACCAATATATGGTATTTTGTGTAGTTCATCCATTATGAACCTCTTCAATTCATCACAATTTGGAATATACAACCTACCTTTGTAAGTTAGCAAGCCATCATTCAACATTTTATATCCCTCATACTTTATCCCTAAGGGCTCTTGCTCTAAGTATGATTTCACAGTCTTGAAAAATGTTTTTTTTTGTGTGTAATTTTGACTCCCTCCTTGACGCCTGATTCATAGATGCTTATAGTTTCCAAGTGAATCACTTTCATACTTCTACTAAGGGAATTAGCCACCCTATTTTCTTTTCCTTTGATATGATTTATTTCAAAATCAAACTCACTAAGGAGAGCCATCCACATAGCTTGTCTAGCATTGAGTTTTGGTTTATCAAACAAACATATCAACCCACTATGGTCTGTCATAAGAAAAAATCTTCTACGTAGGAGGTAGTTCCTCCACATTTTTAAAGCATGTACTATGGAAACCAATTCCAAATCCTGGGTCACATAATTGATTTCATGCTCATTCAATTTTTTGGATTCATATAAAATCACATGTCCTCATTGCATAAGGACTCCTCTGATTCCTTTCTTGTAGGCATCCGTACACACAAGGAATTCCTTGTTTGGGTCTACAATTTTTAGCATAGGTGCATTGGTTAGAAGGTATTTCAGCTCTTGGAATCTCTCTTCACTTTTTGATGTCCAAATGAATTTAACTCCCTTTTTTTGAAGGGAGGTGATTCGACAACCAATCTTGGAAAATCCCTTTATGAACCTTCTATAGTATCCTGCTAGGCCCATACATGATCTGATATCATATACATATTTTTGGGTAGGCCAATCCATAATGGAGTTGATCTTGTCAGGATCAACTACCACTCCTTCTTCAGAAATAACATGGCCTAAGTAATGGATTTGTTTTTGGAAAAATTCACACTTACTAAACTTAGCATAGAGTTGATTTTCTCTTATCACTTGAAGCACTAACTTGAGATGCTCTTCATTATGTTCCCTACTCTTAGAATAGATTAGGATATCATTAATGAAAACAAACACAAATCTGTCCAAGAACTTATTGATTACATTATTCATTAAGCACATAAAAGTGGTTGGCGCATTGGTAATCCCAAATGGCACCACCACAAATTCATAGTGCCCATATCTTGTCCTAAAGGATGTTTTGTGGATTTCTTCATCCTTAATTCAGACTTGATGGTATCCATACCTCAAGTCAATATTGGATAAAATTGTAGCACCCCTTAAATGGTAAAATAAGTCATCAATCCTTGGAAAGGGATACTTATTCTTAATGGCCATCTTATTGAGTTGTCTATAGTATATGCACAACCTGAGTGTGTCATCCTTATTTTTCACAAACAAAGTTGGTGCTCCCCAAGGAGATACACTAGGTCGAATGTAACATTTATCCAAAATCTCCTTTAGTTGTAGTTTGAGCTCAACTAGCTCTAATCTACTCATTCTATAGGGTGATCTAGATATTGGCACCACTCCTAGTGCAAGTTCTATTGAAAATTCAATGTATCTTCTTGGAGGTAGACCCGATACCTCTTCTGGAAACACATATTTATACTCTCTTAATATGGGATGGTAATCTAAGATTGGTTTGTTGTTCTCAACGAAGTTCAACACTTGTATTACATACAAAGGAAATCCTTTTCTGCAATACTTCTTCACTTGAAGGGTTGATATTTGTCTCATTGAGACATGCTTTTGAATTCCTTGTAGGGTTATTTTTCTCCCTTCTTCATCTTCACACTCCAAAGTTTTATTGTAATGGTCCAACTTGGTTTTATGGGTAGCCAACCAGTCCATGCCAATCAACAGGTCATAATATCATAAAGGGAGCATGTTTAGGGTTGCTTGGGTGGGTAATCCATTCATAATGAATTGGCATGCCTGTATGACCCCTGTTACCTTTCTTTTGGTTCTAGTGGCTAGTTCTACCAGGAAGGATTTAGCATGTTTTACTTGCTGCAATTTACATTTCTCAATAGATTGAGGCGCAACATAACTCAGATTAGAACCAGGGTCAATTAAAATGGAAACTAGATGGTTGGAAATCATACCTTCCATCTCCACCACTGAAGCTTGGTGGTCAGTTTGTCTATTATATAGGGATGCGTAAATTTGTGGCCTGCTCCTAGCCACATCATTGATTGTGGTAGTCTCCTGGTTGTTGTAGACCCTCCCATTTTCATGTTTCATATGTGGGAATTCCCTTAGCATATGTTCTTCTCTACAACCCCAACATTTAAAGGGTTCTCTCTTTGTATTATCAGTATTTTCTAGGGCTTATCCAAAGGGTTTGTTACGACTTTGAGATGGAAAATTCTGCTGATATACACTTTTATTAGGAAGGCTCATCTTAGATATTTTCCCATGATTCTTAAATCTTGAGGATTTAAACCCTTTCTTTGTGAATCCCAAATTACTTTTATTCTTCCAGTCCTTATGAGGTTCTTCCTTATTCTTGAATTTCTCATAGTAGTACCTTGCCTTCCAGATAGTGTCTTCTAAATTCTTCGGTTCATCAAATTCAATTCTATCCCAAAAGAACTAAAGAAGTCCACTAATAAATCATTGCATCTTTACCTTTTCATCCTTTATGTTGGGAACATACCTCATTAGATGAAGAAATATGTTGATATATTCATCTATTGTGAGTTCTCCTAACTTGAGTTCATAGAACTTCTTGGTCTTCCCATCAAAGTATTTTTGTGACATATACTTCTTCTTGAAGTATTTCTCAAATTGTTTCCATGACAAGTCCTTCTCATGGATTCCTTTCACATTACTAAGGTCCTCCCACCAAATGGAGGTATTTCCATTCAAGTTGAAAATGGCTATTTGGGCCTTAAGTTTTTAGAGTAGTCATGGAATCTAAAGTACTTCTTCAAGCCAAGTTGCCAAACTTCTGCTTCTTCACCCTTTTTAATTTCTCCATTGAAAGTGGGTGGTTTGGATTTCTTAAACTCTTCAAGGTCATGGCTCTTGGAATTCTTCCTTTTCTTTCTTCTCCTCTGGGAATGTGAACTAGTCTCACTACTAGAAAATTCCTTAGAGTTGTGAGTTTCCTCACTAGAGGATTCTTCTGTTGAATGTCTCTTGGCTCCATGTTGGGACTTCTTTGAGGTTCTCCTCCTTATGTGGCCACTTTCAGAACTATGCTTTTGTATATCAGGTGGAATTTGGGTTTTATTAGTATGATGTTTGTCCACATTATTGGCTGTTGGTTCATGTTGCAGTTGCCTTTTTATATCTAATAGGCTTTGTAGTAGGACTGCATTAATTTCATTTTTCTTTTCCTATTCTTTTATCATCATTTCATTGTAAGCCTTACAACTCTATAATTCTACCATGAGGCTCCTTACAGTTTCATCCAAATCTGGAGGGGTTTCCACTGCCCTTCTCTCATTAAATTCTTCTTCTCTATTATGGGAACTTTCCCCCAACTCATGGTGTGTCACCATTCTTTACGTTGTAGTTTTCATTTTGACCATTGACTATTTGAGTGCTGATAAAACATTTTATGTTAGTTAATTATATACTAGTTTATGAACATCACATACAATTTGTAAGGTGAAGTCAACTTCCTTATTTGGAACACTAGCAACACACCATTCATATTTTTAAAACATATAACAACAACAGAAAGTTTCATTCCTCTTTTCAGTAGTGGTTTAAATAAGCTTCTTATGAATGGGGTAAGATAGGGAGTTACCCCTTAAAATTTCTCTATAAAATTTTATGCGACTCGTTCATGAGCTCAAGCATGCCAAGTGTTGTTTCCCGCTCTGATACCACTATGTCACACACCCGACCCCTAAGTACCTTTTCAAGTGATGGGGTATACATTTTTCGCTTAACCTAATACCCATGGCCCAGTAATTACCGAAATCTTTACTTTCTCTTTTCCCTCTTAGAAGTAATTTAACACTAACTCAATGAATTACTCAGTATGATAATTATGAGCAATTTATTAAAACATAATGAGGATAATTTCTCCGTACTATACTTAAGTTGAATAACCTTAATTAAGGTATATAATTCAATTCCCCCATGCCCCATTTTCACGTAATTTAACATATGTATCTAAATATATGCATATTTATTTTATTTACTGGGAAAAAGGATTAACTATATTCAACCACAAATTATCCTTCTATTAATTATATTATAATATAATTGTATTTAATTATATTATAATATGATTAATTTATATCAAAGGGGGCACTTAGGATTATTGATTCCCATTAATACTTAAGCCTCCGGAATTTAGCGAAGATTCCACATCAGGATTTTATGAACCCAAATCTCTCGAACGTCGAAGTTTCGAAGAGGGTCTGACTTAGGTTATTTATAATGCAATACAATATTATTTAAATTATATCCTGTTGTAAATAAATCAGGTCAAACATTTATATAATCGTTCACATCAATATAAACTTGTTTAATTTAAATGTGTTTCATATTCATGCAAACTTTGGAATGCGGGGAGGTAGGTTCGGGCCTTTGGCCCTTTTTGCCTGTTCCTTCTATCATCCCCAAATATCCGAAGTCCCTAAGCTTCGAACTCCTAGAGCCCCGAACTCCCAAAGGTCCCACGCTTACACATGGATTTGCATTAAATATTAAATTAAAAAGGAAAATAGGGTTGGTACTTTATCACATACAAATATAACAATAAACCCATTTAATATATATTATATTAACCTCTTTGGAAAATGTTCCCAGGTTTATAAAGTCTCCAATATTTTATTAATATTTGAAATACGGGAGAAAGAGAGAGAGAAATCTGGGTCAACCCTCTTCGACTCTCTACTAAATTCCTTATACTCCAATCTCTCCGAGACTCGGAGTCCCGAAGCTCTGAAGTGACCCCACTGGCACACATTACCACACCATTAATTATTTAGAGGATTTGTCTTCATTTACGTGTAATCAATTTAATGAACCTTAAAAATAATATAATATATAATTTTATATTCCTCAAAAATTATGCCGAGGTCTTAAAATTCTCCAATATTATATTAATAATTGACATGAGAGAGAGAGAGAGAGAGAGAGAGAGAGAGAGAGAGAGAGAGAGTCCTTCGAGACAATATCCTTCAGCTCCCCCACACATCATTTACATTCAATTCTCTCATAGACCCAGAGTCCCAAAGCTCTGAAGTCTCGAAAAGGGACCCACTTGTATTTAAGTTATGGTTTAAATAAAGTAAAATAATTTGGGTTATAATATATTATATATATTGTATGAAATATATATTATATTAATCAATTTCATCAATTGATCACATTAAATACAGTAATACAAATAATTGTATTTATTATTTATGCAACCTTTCACTCAAGGAAACAAAGGGTTTGGGTATTCAGTGACTTTGGCTCGTGGAATTCCATCACCCAAACATATGGGATCCTCAGAGCTTCAAATACCATGAGATGTTTAAAGCATTTAGTCATGGGTTATTCCCTGTTGTGTTTTGGCATTAAAAATAATAATAAATTACTATTTTGATCTCATGTCTATTTTGCTCCATGAACTTTAGCCTCCATTCCTAGAACAAAATAATAATAACATTAATAATATATATATATATATATATATATATATATATATATATATATGGTTTTATTACTTGGAGAATTTAAATGAATTTAATTTCTCTTACAGGAAATAAGAAAATGAGAAATATAAATTTCCAGTCTTATAAAGAGATCTAATAAAAATTTATATTCCAGGGAGATTTCTCCATCCTATAATTACATCGCTCCCTTCTCGTGGGTAAATGAGTAGAATTTTATTTCCTTATTACCATGCTTTACTACTCTTACTAAATGTAAGGAAATGGTCCTAATACAAAGATTTACCTCCACAATAAATTCGTTGTTTCTACCAGGATTTACTGCCCACCAAAATTTAAGGGGATTCTTCCCAAATTTAAGGGGATTCTTCACAATTCAAATATAAATGTTTATTTATGCCCCAAATAGAATTTTTAAAATATTTGTATTTTAATTTCATTTAGACCAATTTCATGTTTATGTCCTAATTACTTTTCCTCAATAAATATTTATAAGAACTTTTAATGTTTTCCCATAGTTGGGATTATTTCCTAAAGTCCACACAGATATGATATCTCCTAACTTTTTTGGCAGTGAATTTCAAGATATACTAAAATGGAGCACTATTACGCAGAAAAATCACTCTTTCTTCTTTCAGTGGTGTTATAGATATTTTTAATTGCTTAGTCATCAATTTCCCAGCATGCATTAAACTGTACAACAGAGTCAACCACAACATCCACTCCCATAAATATTACTTTAGCACACAGATAGTTGAGAGATAAGAAATTAAATCCAAAGATATTCAACTAAGACATTCTCTTTATTCTGCTTAAATTTCTCAAGTCACTTTTGTTAGATATTAAACTTACACAATTCTAGAACATAGTATAATTTTTTCTCTGATCTAAACACTACAAAGATCTAACCAAGTATACTTATCTAGAAACTAGATAGTGATGCAACTGTTGAAAGGGGTTCCCTTTTCCACCCAACCGTAGGCACATCAACTCTTAGATGGATTTATCGCTGGCCACCCCCTAGCTAGATCATGATGCTCTAAGAGAGACTCTTCCTTCTGTTCAACAACATCTAGGGATGAAGGCCACTCTCCTCCCCCCATAGGAACTTGGTAGATCGATTTTCTCTCCACCAAGCAAGGGGGTATGCAATGATTCTTCCTCAATAACTCATCTTCTCTACAACCATGTTTATCAGCTTGGATTGAAAACCCTTCCCAACAATTCTTCTGCCTAGAACAAAATCTTTTTTTTTTCAGTTCTCTTCAGAACTAGAGAGATGCACATGCTCTCATCTACTCAGAAAATGGTAACCAGACCCATTACCATTGCATCCTCTCCCTCTTCCCATGAATTTCCCTTCCTCGGCAAGACTTCGTGGGTCCAAATCCTCATTTCATGGTCAGGTCAAGAAGTTTTCAGATGGGTACTTTTCCCATCTCCTCATTGACTCTTGAGGAGGACTTCCCAACTACCATCCTCACTGGTAATTTATTTTTCTGGGTCAGAGGACTGTTCTGGATCTGAATAATTTAAATCTAGTAAAGTATTGGTCTGGTGGGGGTCATCTCAACCATTTTTGGTTCCCCTCACCATCTCTATCATGCATCATAATATACCTTGGGAAACCCCTTCGACAGTTATGCGACACTTTCCATTTTTATTTAGTAACAAAAATACATACATTACCTTTTATAACAAAAAGGTTCATTAATTCCAACATCCACACATATTCAGTCTGCCCATAGTATTTTAGCATGTTATAGTTATATTTACAAGTTGGGGGAAACATGGGTATTACATGTCACACCCTTAATGATTTTTCCACATACAAATCATGCTCAACTAGTTAGCTCTGATCTTGGTTTCCTTTTATTGAATGAAATCTTGTTCATTGTTCCTCGACACTCAGCCACCATCTGATCTGTATCTCCTTTGAATTTCCACCGTCGATCTGTGATTGCGTTCATCGAGACCACCATGTCTATCAGACACCTAGGACCTCAACACTTAACCACCCTTAGATCATCTCTTCAATTAATCCTCAATTGTCGATCTAATATCCTTCATATACATACCACTGGGGTACCGAAACACTCAACACCACCTCGACGCAAAGAAATTATCGGATTTGTCCCTTACTAAATCGCTATTGTCAATATATTCTCTCTTTTCCACTAGGCCGAAGATCGTCGTCATTGGGATAGCGAGGACATAGATACAAGATTCAATTTTGATGTATATTCTTCGATGATCTACTCTGATTGATCCTACAGTCCTCATAGTCTAAAATCAATGTCTTTGGTCACATCACTCCTTCAACCTACATGACGGTTATCTCCAATCTCTTCATTTTCTCTTTAACTAATTAGGTGGGACCACGAAATATCTATAATTGAGATTGCATCTCTCCTTCTTATTGATCTATGGCTCTTCGAGTTCCTCGTCGTCATCGTCATCATCATCTTCATCGTTGTATGTTTATTGTTGGTAATATGGACCACTTCAAAAAATGACGAAGATCTATTTTTATTCAATGGATGAGATTGCACTTCGTCGTTGTCATAGTATGTTCACCTCAACTCACTCAATTTTCTTCAACCATCGATGAATGATGGAGATCCACTCATCGTTTCGAATCAATGACTATCTATGGCTCTTGAAGTCTTTTGTCATCATAAGGATATGTTCACTACATGTAACACATTTCACTCTTACCATTCTCCAACAAATGATGGATATCCACTCGTCATGCCAAATCGACGCTTGATATTATAACCTATGATGTCCATGCCAAACTAGGGCCACTCTTGTTTTACACAATCAAAAGCTAGCACATGTCACCCCTAGAACACTTTGGTTGCTACATCGGCATCCTCATCACTTTTATCATGAAGCTATCACAATACATCACCATGATGTCACTTTATTTCCTTGATACAAATCAACATAGACCCAACGATTGAGGTAGATCCTCCGATGGATATACAATCCTTAGATCTGTTCACCATTAGACTCCGTTCTTCAAGTTTCACAATCCACTCTGATGGATTGCACTTTGATCAACTGTATAGAATTTTCCCAGACCACTTTTTGATATATCAATGACTATCATTGTACATGATCACTCCAATGACTTAAGTGTTTCATCAATGACTACGATTATCAATTCTTCAATATTCCAATAGATCAATGATTCCTGCTAACCTGGAGTTTCTCCCATCGAAGTCCTTATGCAACCTTGCACTTGAACACTTTGATGACCTTTCCATCTGATCAATGGTCTAGATTTGTTCCCTATGTCAAATCAATGGTTGTGATTGACTCGAAGTCTCCTTCATCATCAAACTCCATGTCACCTTTCACACTATGATCAACGGTCCATAATTTACTGGATCAACAACTACGATTTCCTCCGACTTGAACTCAATGTTTTCTTCATGGAAATAATCTGATTCTCTTTTATCTTAATAGTCTTGTTTCCTCCTTTATCCATCAAGATTCAACAGTCTGTAATCATTCTACCACAATTTTTTATCTTTGTACCTTCTCAATCTCGCCATCTATTTAGGGACATCTCGTCCAACTTCCAAACTTCATTTTCTTCAACTCTGTGAAGCCTATAATTATTCTAGTTGTATTATTATTTCATAGTGAACTTCATCTTGTTCCTTTTTTACTGTAGTAGTCTGGATTCCATTCACTATTTCATATCATGTCTACAATATATTCGTTATTTGGCTTCCATTTGTTTGGTTCGATTCTCAGAGACTTTCCCTATCATTTTTCGGTTCTAGTTCGATCCTTGGACCTATTATTCACACAAGGTAGATATGAAAAAAATTATTTACACAAAACATGGAGGAATTCATTGTCAACATTCAGTCTCCCCCTACCTGTTTTATCAATGACAATATTATATTTCAAAATCATATATACCTTTGACATCAATGACAACCATTTTCCAACAAACTCCCCCTTTGTCATTGATGGCAACACAATCTGAAACTAAACTCTATCTCACTACTTCTTGCAAGTCTCCCATTTCTACAAATCTCCCCCTTTCTATGTACTCTCCCTATTTGACATCAATGCAAAATGGATTGTCTCCCCCTTACATTGTACTCCTTATTCTATGTTCTGAAACCAAAAACCATCTTATTCTTCTGTAGCTCCCCTTGAGCTGGTGCACCTCTTGTAGTGCTTTAGTGAGTGGATGGGGACCACCCCAAAATTCTATCTAAGATACTCAAATGTTTCCATAGGAAGAGGATTTTTGAAAATATCATCAACTTGTTCCTTTGTGCCAATTTATTCCATCTTGACATTATTTTATGTGACTTGTTCTCATAAAAAGTGATAGTTGATTGGAATGTGATTTTTCTTCAAATGCATGACAAGTTTCTTGGAAATATTTATTGCACTAGTATTGTCACAGAGAATTGATATTGGTTTATTATACTCTACTTGAATATATTTCAGTGTTTGTTTCATCCAAAGAACTTGTGTATAGTAGGTTGTTTCTACAATGTATTCTAGTTATGTTGTAGATATAGATATTGATGATTGCTTCTTGTTGAACCAGGACACCAAGCTATTGCCCAAAAATAATGCCCCACCATTGGTTCTCATTCTATCATCCACACTATCTTCCCAATATGCATATATGTACGTTGTTAGAGTGAATTATTTACTTGTGGGATACCACAAACCAAATTCCAACGTTTCTTTCTAATAACTGGATATTATTTTGACTGCATGTACATGTTATGTTTCCTTAGGTGTAGCTTGAAATATTCCAACTAACACTACTGCCTGCATTATATATGGCCTCAAAGTTGTCACATAAAGTAGGTTGCCTATCATTGATATGTATAGAGTTTGATTAGCTTCCTTTGATTCATCCTCCTTTCTTAGCTTACAACCAATGACCATGGGTGTGTTGACAGGTTTACATTCTTCCATTTCAAACTTATTCAACATTTCTTTGATATATTTGGTTTGATAAATGAATATTCCTTTGTTGGTTCAAGTAATCTGCAATCCCAAAAAGAATGACAATTATCTAAGCATGGACATCTCAAATTAATTTTTTAATTTCTTCTGCAAATTTTTGGCTCATTTTATCAACATTACTTACAAAAATGATATCATCCACATAAACTATGATGATTAACATCTTTGCAATGTCTATTTTGATGTACAATCTGCAATTCCTCTTTTGAAACCTTGTTGTTGCAAGTACTTGTCAAGTATTTAATACCATGCTATAGGATATTGATTTAATCCATAAAGTGATTTCTTCAATCTGCAAACACAATGTAAATTTTCTTACAGTAATAATCCCTCAGGTTGTTCAATGTATACTTATTCTTCTAAATATCCATTCAAGAATGTTGACTTGACATCCATTTGATACACTTTAAAATTCTTAAATCTTGCAAATTCCAAAAAAATTCTAATGACTTCTAGTCTTACAACAAGAGAAAATGTTTCTTCAAAGTTAATACCTTCCACTTGAGCATAGAATTTACAGACCAATATTTCTTTATTTCTTATTACTTTTCCATATTCATTTGACTAATTTATGAATACCCATTTTGTACCAATCACATTTTTATCTTTGGGTCTTGGGATAAGTTCCCATGTCTGATTTTTTTCAATATTGTTAACTCTTCTTCCATAGAATTTACCCAATGGTGATCATTACTAGCTTTTCCAAAGCATTTAGGCTCTATTTTGGACATTAAATAAATATTCATCTGTTCAAAATTGCTTGCTATTTTTCTTCTAGTTTGAGTCCCCATATTTTTACCATCAAGAATTAGGTTTTCTCAATGATTTTTCTATATAAACCTTGATGGTGTTTGTGTATCCTGGCATTCTACTTCTTATTCATTTTCTTGTCTCTCTTCTTCATATTCTTCTTCCTCCTCCTTGTTGTGATCTATTTATTCTTCTTCTAATTTGTTTATGTGTGGTCTTTCTTCCTCTATTCTAACATTTATGCCTTCAATGATATTCCACAATATTTTTTTGTAACATATATAGGCTTTGCTTCTTGATGAATAACCAAGAAAATATCATTCCTCTATTTTTGAGTCATTTTTTCCTAGATCCCCATCATCTCGTTTGATGTAGTATTTGCTTCCAAAGATTCTGAATTGTTTAACATATGTTGGTCGGACTTTCCATAATTCATAAGGTGATTTTTCCTTTATTTAAAATGTAGACAACAATATAAACATCTTCTCTCCAAAAGTTGTATGATAATCCTACCCTATTTAACATTGTTCTAGCAATTTCTTGTACATGTTTGTTTTTCCTTTCAACTACTCCATTTTGTTGAGGAGTTCTTGCAGCTGCATACTGTCTTTTTATTACATGTTTTTCACATAATTATTCAAACTCATTGTATGTGAATTCACCTTCATTATTTGATCTTAAGAATTTTATTTTCATATCTGTCTCATTCTCAACTAAGACTTTGAATGATTTAGATTTTTCAAATCCCTCAGATTTATTTTTGAGAAATGCAACCCAAGTCATTCTTGTATAGTCATCAATGAGAAACATCAAGTAGATTTATCCCTACAAACTCTTAGTTCTTGTTGGTCCACAGAGATATGCATGCACAAGTTCCAATGACTTGGATTTTGCATATTCCTTTGTCTTGAATCTCACCCTTGATTGTTTTCCATGTTGGCACTGCTTACAAACAATGCTTGAGGGTTTTGTGATCTATGGCATATCTCTTACTGCTTGTTTGGTACTGATTTTTACCAAGTTATCAAATTTCATATGCCCCATTCTTTTATGCCACAACCAACTTTCATCTATATGCCCCATAAAACATTTTTCTCCATTGATTTCATCAAGTATGTACACATTGTTTGGGGTTCTGATTTATGTTGCAACCAGCTTGCCTGAAATTGGTTTTTTGATCTCACATTATTGAGAGTTAAAAATAAGATTGTGTCCTTGATCACACATCTTTATTACACTAAGAAGATTACATGTTTCATATTTTTAACACATAGGACCTTTCCAACCTTAGCTTCGCCATTGTCAATACTGAGAGTACCTTTTCCAACTATCCTTGAACTTCCATTGTCTCCAAAGGTGACATTGTCTTCATTCTTCTTCATGGTAATAATTTTTTTTTTGTCTCCTATCATATGATTAGAGCATCCGTTTTCAATGACCCACTTATCCTTACTCTTTTGTGCACAAAGTGCAGGTTGAACAAACATGTTTTTTTCCTTCTTTTGTTCCTGATTTCTTTTCATGATTGTCAGGGCTTCCTCTCTCTAGTTTTTCTTGAAATCACTTATGTATAATTTTTCTATATGCCCAAATTTATTGTAGTTATAACATGTGATGTTATAGTTCAATAAGGGGGAAATGAATTGTAATTTCTCCATGAGAATCCATGTGTATCTCTATTGTTGTTCCTCATATAATCACCTCTTACATTTTTTCCACAATATATTTCTTTGTGACCAAAGACATTGTAAGAATAAAAATAGAGAAAGAAGTGATTTTGGTACCTGAGTGTGTGATTCCATATTGATGGGATTGTCTTCCATATTTCATCATATTGTTCGTTCTTCCTGTTGTCTTCAACTTTGATAGAGTTTCTAAGTGTATTAGCATCATTCTTGGTTCTTTCTTCACTTGACTGTTTTGAATAGGTTGATGTTTCTTCATTAGAATATTCCTTCCTTTTATTGTAACAAAGAACAATTTTGTCAAATGGTGATCTTTAACAATTTATAATTTCATTCAAGGTTCTAGAGATATTCTCAAACCTTATGTTGGTAGGTGATGTTTCCAACTCATTTCTCAAATAGACTATTTCAGATTCTAGAATGTTGCAAATGTCTTCCTTTTATTTTAGTTGGGATTTTAAAAATTATTTAACTTTCTTTTCCTCTTCTACTTGAAATTTTAGGATAACTACTATATTCTATGTTTCTTCAACATCATGTTCCTCCTCTTTATATTTTTGCAATTTTTCTTTTTTTTGTTTTATATTCTTTTCTTTGAGTCTATATATTTATTCTAGGGAATTAATGAGTTATGCTTCAAGGTCTACTTCTTATTCAACTTCAGGATTGTCTTATTTTGTTAAATCTATGTCTTCATTTTCTAGATCATTTGTTTGTGTTTCTAGACCCATAAAGAGAATTTCATCTGTTTCATTTTCATTATCATCTAAAGAGTTTTTTTTTCTTCATTAGTATATAAATTCTTCTTTTGTCAGAAGAAATTTATTTTCTTTTCAGTCTTTCCCTTCATGTATCCTTTGGAATATTCTTCATTATTTTTATTTTTATAGGGACATTTAGAAGCAAAGTGTCCTACTTTTCCATAATTAAAACATAAAATGGGAAGCTTACCTTTGTGTTTTCCTGATCCTCTTTCGAGCTTCTTGAAAAAGTTGGCTTCTTCCTCATTTAATTTGTTGTATGAGCTATCACTCGTCTTGTATTCTTAAATATTTGTCTTCTTTTATGCCTTGAAGGTTACTTCCTTCTTTGTTGGCTTATCATGTTCTATCCTCATTTCATAAGCAGTGAGGATTTTGTGCAACTCATCCATTGTCAACATTTTTAGGTCTTTTAATTCCTCAATGGCATATATCTTAGGATTAAATCTTGAGGGAAGTGTTCTAAGCATTGTTTGAACAATGATGGTTTCCTCAATCTCTTCACCTAATCCTTCGATAGTGTTGACTATATCATCAACATGAAGAAATAATTTGCAATATCCTCTTCTTCATTCATCTTAAGAGTATCAAATTGTCCTCTATGGATTTGTAACTTTTCTCTCTTGACATTGTCATCTCCTTCATAAATATTTTGTAATTTTCCCCATATCTCTTTTGTTGAGGCACAATGTATGAGTTTGGAAAACACCGATCTTTCTAGACCACACAGAATTGTATTCTTGGCTTTAGATTTGTTGTCATTGATTCTTATATAATTTGGTTGTATGGGTGGGATATCTGGAGCCGTGTAACTATTTTCATCTGTACTCCATACTTGAAATACAAGAGACATTAGATAGGTTTTCATTCTTATGCTCAAGAATGCATAATTTGATCCATCGAAGAAAGGAGATTTGTTTGTAGAAAAACCTTCCTTATCCATCTTTGTTGTAGGGATTCACCTTCCAATTCCTAGAGTGTTCTAAAGGAACCCGCTCTGAAACCAATTGTTGGAATATACACCAATACTGAGAGGGGGGGTGAATCAGTATTGAATAGATTTTAACCACTTTTATTTTTATCACTTTAAATGGTTATTACAAAATCAATCATAATAAATGCAATGAATTAATCATATCAACAGAGATCAACCCAAAGTCATATTACAAAGATATTTTATGTGGAAACCCAATAAGGGAGAAAACCACATAAATTTCTTTATTAAATCTTGTAGTAACCAACCTATTGTTGCAATGCTTGCATGCACCAACTTGTTGAAGACACCAATCTCCTTGATTGAGAACCAAATTAAAAATAATCTTTTGCAGGAACCAACCTGTAGGAGACACCAATCCCATTTGTAAGCACCCACTTACATTCAACAAACACCAATCTGTCAAGAACAAACCTATTAAGAATATGAGGACACCAATCCTCTCCCATGCACCATCCTGCCACCCTTAAGTAAGTAACATTCTAATTTGTATAACTTGCATTGTCTGATGTCTTCGGACCTCAAAACCTCAGCGCTTCTCTTCACACAATCCACTTCTCCCACAGGTTGATCTACACCATGAGACAATTACATTATATTCCTTTCATTTTATAGTATCCTTGGACCTATGAGGATCATAAATCCTTATTCAACATTTTTCCTCCATCACTACCTTTCACACCACACCACACGCTCTCACACTTGAGAACCTTAGATTTCACCACTTTCGCACCTTGATCCACACTCTACTTAGCTTGATTAGGCCATCATTATTTATAGAGCTCACACCTTTAATGATTTTTCAACATAGAAATCATGCTCAAATGGTCGGCTCTGATCTTGTTTCCTTATATTGTACATGATCGCATTCACTAGTCCTTGACACTCAACCATTGCCTGATCTAGATCTCCATTGAATTTCCACTGTCGATCTACAATCAAATTCATCGGGACCCCTGGGCCTATCGGACACCTGGGACCTCATCACTCAACCATTGTTGGATCGTATCTTCAATTAATCCTCAACCATCGATCTGATCTCCTTCATATAAGGACCATCAAGGTAGTGAAACACTCAACACCACCTCGACACAAAAAAGTTGTCAGATCTATCCCTTGCTAAATCATGATCGTCGATATATTCTCTCTTTTACACTAGACCAACGATCATCATCGTCGGGATAACAAGAACATGGATATAAACTTCAATTTTATATCTCTTCTTCAATGATCTACTCTAACTAATCCTACAGTCCTCGCAGTCTAAAATCAATGGCTCTGGTCGCGTCGCTCCTTCAAACTACACGATGGTTATCTCTCATCTCTTCATTTGATATTTAACTGATCAGGTGGGACCACGACTGATATTGCATCTCTCCTTCTTGCAGATCTACAATTCATAAGTTCTCTCTAAGTTCCTTGTCCTCATCATCGTCATATGTTACTGCTGGTTACATAGACCACTATGAAGAATGACAAAGATATATTTGTCTTCAATGGATGATATTTCACTTTGTCTTCGTCGTAGTATGTTCATTTCAATTCACTCCATCTTCTTCAACCATAGACAAATGGTGGAGATCCACTCGTTTTTCCAAATCAACGGTTTTCATTGGCTCTTGAAGTCTTTCATCATCATTGGTATATGTTCACTACAGGTAACATAATTCACTCTGACCATTCTCCAGCGAATGGTGGATAGCCACTTGCCATGCTATCTCAATGGTTGAGATGATAACCTATGATATCCACGCCGAACTAGGCCCACTCTTGTTTGGCACAACCAAAATTTGACACACGTCACCCCTGAAACACTATGGCTGCCACACTGGCATCCTCATCACTCTGACTACCAAGCTATCATAATATGTCACCCTAACATCACTCTCTTTTCTTGATATGGATCATCATAGATCCAATAGTTGAGGTCGATCCTCCAATGGATCTACGGTCCTCAGATATGTTCGTCGTCGAACTTCGTTCTTCAAGTTTCATAGTCCACTCTAATGGTTTTCACTTCGATCAACGTTCCATGATTTTTCAAGACCACTTTTCAATAGAGCACACTGATGACTTAAACATGTCACCAATGGCTATGATTATCAATTCTTTGGTCTTCCGATAGATTAATTATTCCTATTAACTTGGAGTTTCTCCCATCGGATTCCTTATGCAACCTTGCACTTGAACACTCTGATGACCTTTCCATCTGATCAATGGTCCATATTTGTTCCCCATGTCAAATCAATGGTTTTGATTGACTCAAAGTATCCTTCATCATCAGACTCCATGTGACCTTGCACACTCCGATCAATGGTCCATAATTTACCAGATCAACAGCTGCGATTTCCTTTTACTTGAACACAAAGTTTTCTTCATGGAAATAGTTCGATTCTCTTTTATCTTAATAGTTTGGATGCCTCCTTTGTCCATATTTTTTTTTTCTTCTTTATATTCTTTTCTTTGAGTCTATATATTTCTTCTAGGGCACTAATGAGTTATGCTTCAAGGTCTACTTATGCTTCAACTTCAGGATTGTCTTCTTTTGTTGAATCTATGTCTTCATTTTCTAGATCATTTGTTTGTGTTTCTAGACCCATAAAAAGAATTTCATTTGTTTCATTGTCACTGTCATATGAAGAGTTTTTTTCTTCATTAGTATATAGATTCTTCTTTTGTCCAAAGAAATTTATTTTCTTTTTAGTCTTTCCCTTCGTGTATCCTTTGGAATATTCTTCATTATTTTTATTCTTATAGGGACATTTAGCTGCAAAATGTCCTACTTTTACATAATTAAAACATAAAATAGGAAGCTTACCTTTGTGTTTTCCTTATCCTCTTTCAAGATTCTTGAAAAAGTTGGATTCTTCCTCATTTAATTTGTTGTCTGAGCTATCACTCCTCTTGTATTCTTCAATCTTTGTCTTATTTGATGCCTTGAAGGTTACTTCCTTTTTTTTGGCTTATCATGTTCTATCCTCATTTCATAAGTAGTGAGGATTTCGTACAACTCATCCATTGTCAACATTTTTAGGCCCTTTAATTCCTCAATGGCATATATCTTAGGATTAAATCTAGAGGGAAGTGTTCTAATCATTGTTTGCACAATGATGGTTTCCTTAATCCTCTCCCCTACACCACCCTGCCACCCTTAAGTAAGTAACATTATAATTTGTCTACCTTGCATTGTTTGATGTCTTCAGACCTCAAAACCTCAACGCTTCTCTTCACACAATCCACTTCTCCCACACATTGATCTTCACCCTGAGAAAATTACATTATCTTCCTTTCATTTTCTAGTATCCTTGGACCTATGAGGCTCATAGATCCTTCTTCAACATTTTTCCTCCATCACTACCTTTCTCACCACACCACACATTCTCACACTTGAGAACCTCATAGGTCACCACCTTCATGCTTTGATCCAAACTCTACTAAGCTTGATTAGGCCATCATTATTTATAGAGCCCACACCTTTAATGATTTTTCCACATACAAATCATGCTCAAATGCTCGGCTCTGATCTTGGTTTCCTTATATTGTACGTGATCTCATTCACTAGTCCTCGACACTCAACCACTGTATGATCTATATATCCATTGAATTGCCACTGGCAATCTACAATCACATTCATCGGGACCATCGAGCCTATCGGACACCTGGGACCTCAACACTCAACCATTTTTGGATCGTATCTTCAATTAATCCTCAACCATCGATCTGATCTCCTTAATATAAGGACCATCATGGTAGTGAAACACTCAAAACCACCACGACATACAAAATTTGTTAGATATATCCCTTGCTAAATCATGACCGTTGATCTATTCTCTCTTTTCCACCAGGCTAATGATCGTCATCGTCAGGATAACAAGAACATGGATATAAACTTCAATTTTATGGCTCTTCTTCAACGATCTACTCTAACTAATCCTACAGTCCTCGCAGTCTAAAATAAATGTCTTTGGTCACATCGCTCCTTCAACCTACACAATGGTTATCTCCCATATATTCATTTGATCTTTAACTGATTAGGTGGGACCACGACTAATATTGCATCTCTCCTTCTTGCAGATTTACAACTCATAAGTGCTTTCGAAGTTCCTTGTCCTCGTCATCATCGTATGTTCACTACTGGTTACATGGACCACTCCGAAGAATGTTAGAGATCTATTTGTTTTCAATGGATGATATTTCACTTCGTCTTCGTCGTAGTATGTGCATTGCAATTCACTCCATCTGCTTCAACCATCGACAAATGGTGGAGATCCATTCATTTTTCCAAATCAACAGTTTTCATTGGCTCTTGAAGTCTTTCATCGTCATTGGTATATGTTCACTACAGGTAACATAATTCACTCTGACCATTCTCCAATGAATAGTGGATATCCACTTGCCATGCTATATCAATGGATGAGATGATAACCTACGATCTCCAGGCTAAACTAAGCCCACTCTTGTTTGACACAATCAAAATCTGACACACGTCACCCTTGTAACACTATGGATGCCACACTAGCATCCTCATCACTCTAACTACCACGTTATCATAATATGTCACCCTAACATCACTCTCTTTCCTTGATATGGATCATCATAGATCCAATAGTTGAGGTCGATGCTCCGATGGATCTGTGGTCCTCAGATATGTTCGTCGTCGAACTTTGTTCATCAAGTTTCACAGTCCACTCTGATGGTTTGCACTCTGATCAATGTTCCATGATTTTTCGAGACCACTTTTCAATAGATCACTCTGACGACTTAAAAATGTCGCCAACGACTACGATTATCGATTCTCTTGTCTTCCGATAGATTAATTATTCCTATTAACCTGGAGTTTCTCCCATAAGAGTCCTTGTGCAACCTTTCACTTGAACACTCTGATGACCTTTCTGTCTGATCAATGGTCCATATTTGTTCCCCATGTCGAATCAATGGTTTTGATTGACTCAAAGTCTCCTTCATTGTCAGACTCCATGTGACCTTGCACACTCTGATCAATGGTCCTTAATTTACCATATCAACAGCTGTGATTTCCTTTGACTTGAACACAAAGTTTTCTTCATGGAAATAGTCTGATTCTCTTTGATCTTAATAGTCTGGATGCCTCCTTTGTCCATAATTTTTTTTTCTTTTCTTTGATTTTATATATTTCTTCTAGGGAACTAATGAGTTATGCTTCAAGTTCTACTTGTGCTTCAACTTCAGGATTGTCTTCTTTTGTTGAATCTATGTATTCATTTTCTAGATCATTTGTTTGTGTTTCTAGACCCATAAAAATAATTTCATCCGTTTCATTGCCACTGTCATCTGAAGAGTTTTTTTCTTCATTACTATATAGATTCTTCTTTTTTCTGAAGAAATTTCTTTTCTTTTTAGTCTTTCCCTTCGTTTATCCTTTGAAATATTCTTCATTATTTTTATTCTTATAGGGACATTTAGCAGCAAAATGTCCTACTTTTCCATAATTAAAACATAAAATGGGAAGCTTACATTTGTGTTTTCTTGATCCTATTTTGAGCTTCTTGAAAAAGTTGGATTCTTCCTCATTTAATTTGTTGTCTGAGCTATCACTCGTCTTGTATTCTTCAATCTTTGTCTTATTTGATGCCTTGAAGGTTACTTCCTTCTTTGTTGGCTTATCATGTTCTATCCTCATTTCATAAGCAGTGAGGATTTCATGCAACTCATCCATTGTCAACATTTTTAGGTCCTTTAATTCCTCAATGGCATATATCTTAGGATTAAATCTTGAGGGAAGTGTTCTAAGAATTTTTTGCATAATGATGGTTTTCTCAATATCTTCACCTAATCCTTCGATAGTGTTGACAATATCATCAACGCGACGAAATAATTTGCAATATCCTCTTCTTCATTCATCTTAAGAGTCTCAAATTTTCCTCTATGGATTTGTAACTTTTCTCTCTTGACCTTATCGTCTCCTTCATAAGTTTTCTATAATTTTCCCCATACCTCTTTTGTTGAGGCATGATTTATGATTTTGGAAAACACTGATATTGCCAGACCACGCATAATTGTATTCTTGGATTTACATTTGTTGTGACTGAGTATTATAGTAGTTGGTTGTACGGGTGGTATATCTGGATCTGTGTAACCATTTTCAACTGCACTCCATACTTGAAATGCAAGAGACATTAGATATGTTTTCATTCTTATGCTCGAGAATGAATAATCTAATCCATCGAAGAAAGGATATTTGTTTGTAGAAAAAACTTCCTTATCCATCTTTGTTGTACGGATTCACCTTCCAATTGTTACAGTGTTCTAAAGGAACCTGTTTTGAAACCAATTGTTGGAATATACACTAATACTGAGAGGGGGGATGAATCAATATTGAATAGATTTTAACCACTTTTATTTTTATCACTTTAAATGGTTATTACAAAATCAAGCATAAGCAATACAATGAATTAATAATATCAACATAGATCAACCCAAAGTCATATTACAGAGATATTTTACGTGGAAACCCAATAAGGGAGAAAACCACATAATTTTCTTTATTAAATCTTGTTGGCACCAACCTACTGTTACAATGCTTGCATGCACATCCTGTTGACGACACCAATCTCCTTGATTATTAACCAACTCAACAATAATGTTTTGCAGGAACCAACCTATAGGAGACACCAATCCCCTTTGTAAGAACCCACTTACAGTCAACAAACACCAATCTATCAAGCACCAACCTATTAAGAATATGAGCACACCAATCCTCTCCCCTGCACCACCCTTAAGTAAGTAACATTCTAATTTGTCTACCTTGCATTGTTTGATGGCTTTGGAACTCAAAACCTTAGTGCTTCTCTTCACACAATCCACTTCTCCCACACGTTGATCTACACCCTCAGAAAATTACATTATCTTCCTTTCATTTTCTAGTATCCTTGGACCTGTGAGGATCATACATCCTTCTTCAACATTTTTCCTACATCACACCACACGTTCTCACACTTGAGAACCTCAGAGGTCACCACTTCCGCGCTTCTATCCACACTCTACTTAGCTTGATTAGGCCATCATTATTTATAGAGCCCACACCTTTAATGATTTTTCCACATACAAATCATGCTCAAATGGTCGGCTTTGATCTTGGTTTCCTTATATTGTACATGATCTCATTCACTGGTCCTCAACATTCAACCACTGTCCGATCTAGATCTCCATTGAATTTCCACTGCTGATCTACAATCACATTCATCGAGACCAACGGGCCTATTGGACACCTAGAACCTCAACACTCAACCGTTGTTGGATCGTATCTTCAATTAATTCTCAACCATCGATCTGATATCCTTAATATAAGGACCATAAGGGTAGCGAAACACTCAACACCACCTCGACGCACAAAAGTTGTCAAATCTATCCCTTACTAAATCATGATCATCGATCTATTCTCTCTTTTCCACTAGGCTGACGATCGTCATCGTCGGGATAACAAGAACATGGATATAAACTTCAATTTTATGGCTCTTCTTCGATGATCTACTCTAACTAATCCTACTGTCCTCATAGTCTAAAATAAATGGCTCTGGTCGCATCGCTCCTTCAACCTACACGATGGTTATTTCTCATCTATTCATTTGATCTTTAATTGATCAGGTGGGACCACGACTGATATTGCATCTCTCCTTCTTGCAGATCTACAATTAATAAGTTCTCTCGAAGTTCCTTGTCCTCTTCATCATCGTATGCTTATTGTTGGTTACACAGACCATTCAGATGAATGATAGAGATCTATTTGTCTTCAATGGATGGGATTGCACTTCGTCTTTGTCGTAGTATGTTCATTGAAATTCACTCCATCTGCTTCAACCATAGACAAATGGTGGAGATCCACTCGTTGTGACAAATCAATGGTTGTCGTTGGCTCTTGAAGTCTTTCATCGTCATCGGGATATGTTCACTACAGGTAGCACAATTCACTCTGACCATTCTCTGACGAACGGTGGATATCCACTTGCCATGCTAGCTCAACGTTTGACATGATAACCTACGATCTCCATGCCGAACTAGGACCACTCTTGTTTGGCACAATCAAAATCTGACACACATCACCTTTGGAAAACTCTAGCTACCACATTGGCATCCTCATCACTCTAACTACCAAGTTATCATAATACATCACCCTAACGTCACTCTCTTTCCATGATACAGATCATCATAGATCCAATAGTTGAGGTCAATCCTCTGATGGATCTACGGTCCTCAGATATGTTCATCGTCGGACTTCGTTCTTCAAGTTTCATAGTCCACTCTGATGGCTTGCACTCTGATCAACGTTCCATGATTTTTCGAGACCACTTTTCAATAGATCACTTTGACAACTTAAACATGTCGCCAACGGCTATGATTATGAATTCTCTGGTATTTCGATAAATTAATGATTCCTATTAACCTGGAGTTTCTCCCATCAGAGTCCTTGTGCAACCTTGCACTTGAACACTCCGACGACCTTGCAATTTCATCAATGGTCCATATTTGTTCCCCATGTTGAATCAATGGTTTTGATTGACTCAAAGTCTCCTTCATCGTCAGACTCCATGTGACCTTGCAGACTCCCATCAATGGTCCATAATTTACCAAATCAACAGCTGTGATTACCTCTGACTTGAACACAAAGTTTTCTTCATGGAAATAGTCTGATTCTCTTTGATCTTAATAGTCTGGATGCCTCCTTTTGCATCGAACTTCAATGGTCTATAATAATTATGTCATAAGGTTTTAGCTTTGTACCTTCTCGTTCTCATCTTCTATTCAGGGACATCTCGTCCAGCTTCAAAACTTCATTTTCTTCAACACTGTGAAGCCCACAATTATTCTAGTTGTCTTATTCTTGCACAATGAACTTCGTCTCCTTCCATTTTTACTGTAGTAGTATGGCTTCCATTTTCTATTTCTCATCATTTCTGCAATATGTATGCAATATATTCGTTATATGGCTTCCATTTGTTTGGTTCAATTCTTAGAGTCTCCCCCTATCATTCTCTGGTTCTGGTTTGATCCTTGGACCTGTTATTCACATAAGGTAGATATGCAGAAACTTATTAACACAACACAGGGAGGCATTCATTCTCAACATTCAATCTCCCCCTGCATGTGATAACAATGACGTTCTTAGATTTCACAATCATATCTACCTTTGGCATCAATGACAACCATTTGCCAACAAAAAGTATCAACGGAATTTTTATAATTATATAAACAATTTTAAGATACATACACTACACTGGGATATGTAACTTTTAACCTCATAAGTGTACAAATTACACAATCTAAAGAGAAGGGGGAACATTAAGTAGACAATATTTTAACCATAGACGACATTCAACCCATATAGGGGGAGGATGTTGAGCAAAAATAATTTTAACTCCATACACTCACGTGCATCACACACTTCATATAAAGAAAAAGGTTGAGTAAACGACATATGCATCCTACAGTCAATTTAGCAATATGTTAATAGAAGAGACCATGGGCATTATGGACCTTTCCTATTTGCATGAAAATGCATGACATGTAAATAAGGACTTTTAGACCTGTGTAGATCTCCCCTTAAACAATGCAAGATACACATGGATAAAGAGAGATTTTATAATCTTAAGAATAATACACACAATCCACATAAAAAGAAGAAATAGATTGAGTAGAAAGCATACACATCTTGCCACCGATATAACAATATATTAATAGAGATGCCACAACCAATATAAACCCATGTCCATTGACATAAGTTAGTATAAAATGTAAAGACTTTTACACAACAACAAAAAAATCCACCTTCGAGACAATGTGAAATACAAAGGATGAAAAAGGATAAAATATATCAAACTTAACAAACTTATACCACATTAAATAAACAACATTTTAACCATATACACTTGCATATATCACACAACCCATTAAAAGGAGAAAATTAAAGCAACTATTTATAAACACTAAACACAACATATCTAACAATTTATCATGCATACTTTATTATTCACACACCAACTTGACATATCTATTCATCCTACATACAAAATAAAAATTCCCGAATAAATTAGCTAGCAAATAGTGTACACGTCACACATCCTATATATAAAAAGGATCTAGCAAATAGTGTACACGTCACACATCCTATATATAAAGGAGCTAGCAAATAGTGTACACGTCACACATCCTATATATAAAAAGGAGCTAGCAAATAGTGTACACGTCACACATGCTAAAAGGGGTAGAATATTGAGACAAGTGGAGATAAATGAACATGGAGGTGGGGTAAAGCAAGTGGGTTATTGCACGAGTTATGGTTCGAAGTCTTCGTGACTGCCCCCACATTATTTATTTTAAAAAGGCGAGCTTCCTCTATCATGGGGAGGGGTTGGTGGTTTAAATATCCACCTCAAGTTGGACTTATATGTCAATATATTTATTGCAATAAAACAACTGAGATGATCAGGTCGAGAACCCAACTACCCCAAATTCATGGTATAAAGCAACCACATCAATCTTATAAAGCATAAAGCAATTCCATCACTCCTATTTTTGTCAATTCTTTTGGTGGGTGTCTTCAAAGTGTTGCTTTGGGTTGTTAATGCCTTGCCATCCGTATGACTTTGGGGATATGCTTCAATAACTTTAGCTAGTTTTATAGTGCCCACAAGATACCCTTTAAGGATTGCTTACATGGTCACGTTAGTGTGTACTGATAAGTTAATTGATTAAAAAAATAGGGGCTCACCATATAAAGATGATGATAATTTATTTTCAAGGGCTATGTTGTGAAGATATCGAATTTTGCAACTTTAGTCCAAATTAATTTTTTTTTTTTACGAGATACACTAATATATTATGTAAGAGTATAGTTTTTTTGTTTGTTAGAAATGTGTCTGTAACTTGCGAGGTCAACATTTTTAACCATTGGCTAAGAACCACAACTTAGGGACATCTAAGGTGCAAAATCACTCGGGGATCACATCTAGCATGGGTCGCACCAACTCTTAATATGGATGGATTTTTGGGTGTCTCCTCCCAACTAAACTCACCGTAAGGGTATTGAACTTGGGTCGCCTAGAAAAAAAAACCCACACCTTAACCGATTGAACTAGCGGGAATTAACTTATGCAAGAGTATAGTTATTATAAGCATGTTATAATATAATATATATGTTTTATTATAAAGTAAAAAATAAAGCAATTTGTCTAAGATAATATACAATTCAACTCAATTAAGAAGAATATTGATACAAGGTTTATGGTTACCTAGATTTTAATTTCTTCTTATGTCTAGCACAAAGATCATGGACATTTTCTCACTATCTTGCTATTAATGCACTAACACATGTAGGCATGACAATGCAAACTTGTGCAATATTAATTAATCATTTGGTCACAATCGCACCATGAATTATAATTCCAGACTTACACATGCAAACGAAACTAAACAAACCAAAAAGTAATACAAATCTATAACATAAACATCATTAATTTAGCACAATTCAATAGTACATTCATGAACATTTCTTTGTCTGAAAATTGTCCACCAACTGGATATAGAAGAAGGATGTTTCGCCCAACCATAGGCTCCATGTTCTACCAATTATATTTACAATAGAGGCCACCCCTGAGATAAGGCTATGAATCCACAAGGGTGAATTTTTCCTATGGTTGGCTCTAAATCTCTTCTCATAGCCCAATTCCTAGATTCCTAGATAATATTTACACCTACAATAGTCCCAATTCATAACCCTCTTTCCCCATCAACCTGCACAACCTAAGGAATGTGATCCCGATATCTACTAAGAGGTCCCTTAGTCTATCCCACTTCCCTCTGGGACTCTAGCATATGCTAACTAGGAAATCTCACTATTGGGATTCCAAGGATTATCAACTATAGAGAAATCCCTCAATGACAACGATTATCATTCCACACAGTCATAATTCCTTCCTAATCTGTGGTTGTATCTTGGCACAATTCAATTACAATAAGATTATTAACGTTCGCTCAGAGATAAGTCACTTGATTTCCCCCAACTAAATGATAGTTTCCATTTCCCCAATTTGCTTGAATGGAAAAAAGGTATAGCATAAGTTTGCATGGCATGAAGGGGTCACATATCTCTACGGAGAGCCCAAATACCTCCTTCATGTAATTAATCAAAGGTTAGGATAAAAATAAATATGCATTAAAGAGAACTAATTAAATAAGGTTAAGAATGTAGGCTTATAAATAAAATAAAATTATTTTTCTTAAGCTCCCTTGAGCCTCCTAAGTCCCCTTTCTTTCCTCTCTTGTGGACTCATAACCCCCCCATTCTTTTTCCCTTCTCTTGTACAACTTATGATGTATATTTTTTTTATTATCATTCAATGTACAATATTACATATCACATCATTCAACTTCTAGTGATTAATCATATACATACACGATACTAATCTAGAAAACAAAACTAGGGTATGACATTCCCCTCCCCCTAGATTTTGCAAAATACTCAATGTACTTCATCATTATATACAATAATTTTTACATCAAAATGCCAAAACCATTGTGGATATGCCTATTGCATTGCATCCTCCAACTTCCATGTTGCTTCTTCAAGGTTGTAGTGGGTTTGTTGGACCTTTATCTTCCCTTTGACTCTTTCCCCGAGCATTATGACCTTCCTATCCAATATACAGATTGGTTGTACCTGAAAATCTCCTTCCAATTCCACGTGAATTAGAGCTCAATCAATGACATGATTAGGATCATGCACATACTTTTTCAATATTGACACATGAAGCACATTATGAACTTTTATGGTAGTAGCAAATGCAAGCATGTATGCAATAGGTCCTATCCCATCCAACATATTGAAAGGGCCATAGTATATGTTTTCCAATTTAGTGCATCTCCCCAACTTCAATGATCTTTTCTTTGGTTTTATTTTCAAAAACGCATGCTCCCTATTGGTATTCTACCTTTATCTACGTAACTCTTTTTCCTTCCCTATGTTGTTTTTAAATTCTTCTTGATCTTGACCATTTTCTCTTCTATTTCTTTGAGCAACCTTGGCCCAAGTACTACTGTGTCTATTTATTTTCCCAACTAAATGGATTATTACACTTTATGTCATACAATGCCCCAAATGGACTCATCTTTATTGAATCTTGATATCCATTATTGTAAGAAAATTTACTAAATGCAAGTAATCATCCCACTTGGATGGATTATCCATCACATACATTCTTAACATGTCTTTAATCACTTGATTGACTCTCTCTATTTTCCCATCTATTTGTGGATGATAGACTATATTGAAATTTAGATTTGTGCCAAAACCTTGGAATAATCATTTTCAAAAGTTTGAGGTAAAATTTAAATCTTTTTCTGAAATAATTGTTTTAGGTACCTTATGCAACCTGACAATCTCTTTCAAGTAAATATTTTCTATTTTTATTTCCTTATGAGCCAACTTAGCTATAAAAAAGTGAATTGATTTGGTTAATTTTTCCACCACTACTATTGTTAAATCATGTTTTCTTACTGTCTTGGGAAACTTAGTGATAAAATTAATAGTTACCACTTCCCTTTTCCACTCTGAAATTGGTAATGGTTGCAACAAACCTATATGTTTGTGCTCATCCTTTACTATTTGACATTCCATATACCTTGCTATATAATCATCTACATCCTTCTCCACTCCTAGCCAAAAGTATTGACTTTTTACTATTATAATTGTTTTCTGATAACTAGGATGTCCATCATATGGAACAATATGCATTTATTTTAATACAAGCTTCCTTAATTCATAATAATTAGGGACACAAACTCTATTTTTATGCATAAGAAAGCTATTCTCTTCCAACTTTTAATATGCATACTTTTGTTGTACATTGTCTTGCTACAAGCCTTCTTTTAATGGAGATAATGCTTGTCAGACTTAGGTACAAGCCTCAAGAATTTTGTTCCTAAAATTAGATTTGCACATACTAATGGTTATAGCATGAAATGCATGTATTTTTGTATTGAATTCACCAACAAATTTGTTCTCCTTCCCTCTATTATATTTAATATCAAAGTCATATTAACAAAGAAATTCCAACCATCTTGTTTTCCTAACATTTAAAGTTTGTTGTTCAAATAAATATTTATAACCACTTTGGTCTCTTCTTAACTTGAATTTTCTCCCCATCAAGTAATGTCTCCATACCTTTAGTGAATGAACTATTGCAAATGTCTCCATACCTTTAGTGAATGAACTATTGCAAATGTCTCCATACCTTTAGTGAATGAACTATTGCAGTGAGTTCAAATTCATGTGCAAGATAGTTCTTTTCATGCATCTTAAGCTTCCTAAATTAATAACAAATCACATGCCCATTTTTAGTAAGAACTCCACCAAGTCCCTCTTTGAAAACATCTATACTGTTGGAAATTGTGTTGTCATTAATGTCAAAGGCAGTCATGGAGGTCATTGATAGTGACTCTTGTGAAGATGAAGGAATAAATATTGTCATGATAGGTCCAAGGATCGAAACCTGTAGACAAAATCAAACCAGACAGAGAAAGTCAAGAAGGTCCCTGTGCATCTATATATCTTAGTGTGTTGATTAAAATTTGATGAGATCTCTGCTAGGGTGCTCGATGGCCAAGTTGCAGAGGATCAAAGGAATCTCTGGCTTGCACTGATTAAATTCTGGTGAAGGTTATGTGAGAAGAGAAAACATGATTCATTTATCATTGATCATTCAACAAGATCAATGATCCATATGTGAAGATAATAAAGCAAAGGAAAAAGACAATATCCCACATGCATAAGGGAAATAGACTTTGACGAGATTATAATGAACAAGTGAAAGCTATTAGCTTGAATTTAAATGGTATAACCATGTAACCATGCGAAAGGAGTTAACTTTTAGTGCCAAAATTTCCGTTTGTATGGACGACTGAGATTAAATATTAGATCCAGATCTAACCAGATCCACATCCATAAGCAGTCTTGAATTCAACACCCAATGCAATGATGAAAGGATTTCAGAGTTCAAATTTTTGGAGTATTTATCTCATTCCATCTTGAGACACTCCAACGGAAGAAGCTCTGAATCAATAGGGATTGTTGATCTATTGGAGCAATGGAAAACAAATCTAGACCAATGATTGGATGGGGAGGACTATGAATGATTATGAGCCAACTTAGATGCCATGTTATGTCCATGTCAGTTCCACGACACCCAACACCCATATAAGGGGCCACATGAGACAAATAATTTGCAGATAATAAATGTCACATCATATGTCGCATATCGGAATTCGTACAGTGCGACGTAAATACCAAGTTTGTGCCACGAAAGTAGGAAAGTGTAACCTAGTGAATGGACCACGTGTCATAAGAATATTTGGCCACGTACAAAGGTAAAAAGAATCCCAATGACCATCAAAGTTATGAATAGTAGGAATACTCAGTAGAATATATACTGCAACCAATGATGCCGATTTACTCAAAATGACACATGATTGAGATCTAGGAGAGACACGTGGAGGTGTCCCATTGAACATAGCTTATCAGAGTGGTTGTTCAGAAGTATATATAGTTGGAATACTCTACAAAAGATATACCCTGACCAATGGTCGAGATCAAATCAGAGTAGCCTAGAGTAGTAGCTAAGATAGAGACACATGGAAATAGCTTGATGGTCATAGTTAAGGCTCAAAGGAATCAACACGTAAATCAAGGTTGTGATGGAATATTCTTCAATACCCCTCTTATCAGAGTTATGAAACTTTCCCAATATTCTGAACGTCGATTGATAAGCTCCGATGGTATCGAAAAAAAAATGTTCTTTGATGCTTTTGCATTGGAGTGTTGGAACAAGCTTCGTCCATCGGTGGCCACATATTAGAGTGTCAAGTCAATAAAATGTACAACGAAGAGATGAAGTAAGTGATGATGTCAGTGCCACATCAGTACAAGTAGCCACATCATCATAAGTAACCACGTTGGTACCATGTCAGACCCACGTGGAAGCCGTCTATGCATCCACATCATATTAGAGTGGATTATTTGTTCAGAGTAATCTAGATCGAGGCTACGAAGCATGGTGGCCTCTTATTGGTTGTCAGAATGAAGCTATAGGAGTACACTAACTGGAATAACTACGATAGAACAACTCTGACTGATGGAAGAGATCTATTTGTAGTTGAATAGATCAACTATTATGGAGAAGACACATGGTATTGTTCGAGGAGTCCAATAGTCTCACAGGGAGATAAAATCCTATGACAAGTGCTTAGTCATAGTCGAGGTTCTATGGGTAGTTAAGTGTTGACCCAACCATTTATAGTGACGATTCAATTGAAACTTCAATCTAACGGTGGATGACTTTTGAGGTCCAGGGGGTACGATAGAATCGGTGGTCCCAATAAATAGATGGATGAGATCAAACAAATAAATGATCGACCGAATGTTGTGCATCGAGATGGTGTTGAGTGTTTCGGTACCCTAGTGGTATTGATATGAAAGAATAAATCGATGGTTGTGATCAAATGAAGGAAAAATAAGATGACTATTATAGATTTAAGTGTTGTAGAGGGTATTGGTACCTCGATGAACACAAATGTAAAGAAATGGACAATATTGAATCTAAGATGAGATCCGACGACTACTAAGTGTCAAAATTGTGTTGTGTGGTCCGTGTGAAGATCGCGTGAAATGAGAAGTGCTAGGGCCCAATTTTGAGGAAGAGGCAAAGGGACTTGGTGTTGGTTGTGGATCATGATTATCTTCTTGATTCAAAGGTTTGTTTTAGCTGTTCTTGGACCCCATTCCCTAAAGGGGATATGGGGGGTATTTTCCCCCACAACTGTTGCCAGGGGGGTCCAGAGGGGGGGGGAACAATTTTGTAGCCCCCTCGGTGGGGGATTCGGGGAGAGTTCCCTCGGAGAGAAATATTGGGAAAATTTTCCTTGTAAAATATTGTAATTTCATAGTCAATATGGACCATTCATTATAAGGTCACAAATTTGATGATAGAAGTTATTTTAGGGTTTTTTCCCTAGAAGGAAACCTTGTTTTATGAGGGAATTGTATTGTGTCTATGTATTAGTGTGATTATTGTATTCTGAGAGAGGAGACTGTGAGAGGAAGAAGATGAAATTACAACGGTTGAGTTGTAGGTTGTATCCCTTCATTTTGTTAGATAATAAAAAGGAAGGACCTAGCAATTTCTCTAGTGAACGTATCCCACACTGGGTGAACCACATATATCTTTTTCTATATTGTATTGTGTGTCTTTTGTGTTTTATCTCTACATTTTGTTTCATTTTATTGCTTCACAATCCTATTTTTCTAACAACTGGTATCATAGTGAAAGGCAACTCGAAGGAAAAGAGGGTTCTTGGTTCGCGTGGGAGCAATGGTGGAAGATGGAAAGTTTAGGGTTGAGAAATTTAACAGCTAAAACTACCATTTATGGAATATGCAAATGGAAGATTATTTATATCAGAAAGATCTATTCCTACCATTGGTCGGATTGGAAAATAAGCCGACAACCATGAAGGATGAAGAATGGGAGGTTCTCGACAGAAAGGCTCTAGGAATGATACAGTTGAGCCTGGTAGTGTCAATGGCTTTCAATATTTCAAAAGAAAAGACAATGAAGGAACTGATGGATGCATTGGCTAAACTATATGAAAAACCCATGATGTCCAATAAGGTATTTATAATGAAGCAATTATTTAATATGAAGATGTCATAAGGTGGGTCTATTGAAAATCATTTAAATGAATTTAATACGATTACTAATCAGCTAAGTTCTGTAAAAGTGGACCTTGATGATGAGGTCAGGGATCTTCTAATCCTGTGCTCATTTCCAGAAAGCTGGAATGGCTTGGTCATGGTTGTAAGTTACTATGTCTTTGGTTCAAACACTCTAAAATTTGATGATGTTGTTGGTGTTATCATTAGTTGAAAAAGCACAGGTCAAAGGGAAAGAAAATTTGGTATGCAAGTTGAAGAAGAGATTATATGTCCTAAAGCAAGCTCCAAGGCAGTGGTATTTGAAGTTTGACAGTTTTATGACAGAACAAGGTTATAGTAGATGTCATTATGATCACTATGTTTATTTTAAAAGGCTAGAAAATGGAAGTTATATTATATTGCTATTGTATGTAGATGACATGCTTGTTGCAGGGTCTAATATGCAGGATATAAATGTGCTCAAGAATAAATTAGCTAATTCATTTGCGATGAAGGATTTGGGTGCTGCAAAGAAAATCCTTGGTATGAGAATAACAAGAGACAGGAAAAATCACAAATTGGCATTGTCTCAGGGTGAGTACATAGAGAAGGTGTTGGAGAGGTTTAGAATGTAGAATGAAAAACCAGTTAGTACACCTTTGGCCAACCATTTCAAATTAACTAAGAAAATGTGTCCCAAGACACAAGAGGATATAGAATACATGTCTAGGGTCCCTTATTCATCAACAGTTGGCAGCTTGATGTATGTGATGGTTTGCACAAGACTAGATATTGCACATGCAATGGGAGTTGTGAGCAGGTATATGAACAATCCAGGTAAAGAACATTGAGAGGAAACAAAGTCGATTCTCAGGTATTTGAGAGGTACTTCCACTCATGCATTATGTTTTGGAGGTTCAAACATTGTTCTACAATGATATGTTGATTCATATATGGTAGGTGATAAAGATAGTAGGAGGAGCACCACAAGGTATGTTTTTACTGTAGGTGGAACGATAGTAAGTTAGATTTCAAAACTAAAACATGTTATTTTACTTTTGATCCAAATGGATGTCGGTGGCCTCCCACCTATTCCAACTAGCTCATTTTGGCAATTTTCCAGTTTGGCAGTTTTTTCCCTAGTTTTCGGGTCCTTGACTTGCGGGGCCATTTTGAGGCCCTAAACAACATTTTTTAGGGATCGCCACAGCCAAAATGATATTTGATAAATAGTAGAAAAATGGGTAGTCCTCGGATAGAAATTTCCAATGGGATATCATGCGCCTAAAATGAAGATCGTATGCAAAAGTTATGACCCTGGGAAGTTGATGTACTAACTAACCCAAATGGGGCCCACATGACTTTTGGCGCTTCATCTCCCAGGGTTAGGTTTTTTGGATGTATAGGGTTTTTGAAATTCTTGTTTATTGTAAAACGACCTTCAAAGCCTCATTGTAATCATATTCTTGTGAATGAGCCATGTCGTCACATCTCTTCTTAGAGATAAGATGCCACCATTCTAGCAAGCTTGTTTCCGCTGCATTTTACAGTTTCACCTTATTCCCTTATTGAGTACAAACCAATTTTACTGTATATCTGTTCTATGTTAAGCATATTTTTTATAATAATATGTATTCATTTCATTTTGCAAATACATTATGGATCAATGGTATTAGAGCGGTCTGCTCCTTGTCATTCTTAATGCATGTCCGCAATGAGGCTAGGGTACACAAAATTGGGTCTCGAGCTTGTTTTTCTTGAGGAAAAATGCTATCTCACGCCCAAACGACCTCTCATGGAAGAAGAAAATAAAGATTACGGGACAAGATATCCTTTCAAAATGTTTCTTGAGGAATCTCTGATGCAACAGAGGAACGAGATGATGGATAGTTTTGCGCAAATCATTCGTTTGTTACCAACATGTGACACGTCTTCCTCAAACGGAGGGGTTGCCCCATTTAAGGTACAACTCAACTTCGATATTCCTATATTTGAAGGTCAGATAGAGGAAGATGCGCTATAAAAATGGTTGAATCTGCTAGAGGGTATTTATCTATTCATAACTTCTCAGAAAGAGAAAATATTACTTTTGCACTCCTCAAAGTCATCCCCCATGTCAAATATTGGTGAGAAAAATTTTGTGAGAAAAATAAAACAGAGGAACCCTCATTATTTACAGTCACAGTCACCTGGGATTCCTTTAGGGATGCTATTAATGAAAAATACTAGCATGTTGGAAGTTCTGACAATTTGTACACAAAATGGACCATGCTATGGTAGGAAAGAGACCAAGTGGTGCCCGAGTTCACAAATATCTTCCATACCTTGTGCACCAAGATAGGTATAAAACATTCTGAGCGACATCTGGTACTCAAGTATCATGACAGTCTGCATAGATACATCCAGGACAAAATGGAGTTTTTGGACATCTCATCCTTGGGCATGGCTTACCGATATGTCGTCAAAATCAGGCAGAAGCTCAAACAAAAGACGCAGAAATTTGGGACTGGGAACCCCTCACAGCAAAAGCAGGAAAGGGTGGCCCCAACCCGCAAAAAAAAGGAAAGACCAAAGAAGGATAGCCTCAGGAAAACTAGTCCAGGCCGCAAGGAAAGAAGGACACTAGAAACACAAAGAAAGATATCAGGAAGTGGTGCGAATTCCATAAGATCCCCTAGCATAACATTATTGATTGTCGCTGGTGGTTGAGGTGAAAGCCTCTGAATTAGATGCAGGTTCCGACTCTGAGTCAGAACCAGAAAGGGGGAGATAGATCATTGACGCAAAACCCAGTGCTACCATTGCTACCACCAAGCTCCAGCCCGGTGAACCAGATGAGATAGAGGAAGGCGATCTCCTTTTTCATTCACAGATGTGGGTGAAGGATACCCTGTTGCACTTCATCATTGATAATGGTAGCCAGAAGAACCTCATCCTAGTAGAGGTTGTCAAGCAACTCGCCCTACTGACAATGTCGCACCCACATCCCTACACCATCGGATGGCTCCACCAAGGAAGCAACATCCATGTTAGCCAACAGTGTTGTATGTCATACAAAATCAAGCCCTTCAAATATGAGGTACTGTGTGATGCTTCCCCTATCGAAATTTGTAATGTTATTTTGGGCCAACCATATTTATGGAAATGTCATGTTATATATGAGTCTAGGCCTCACAGTGTTATTATTAGTTTGAACAATAAATTGTACATGATACCCAAGGAAGTCCCACCCAATGCTATTTCCTTGATCTTTGCCAAGCAATGTAGAAAGGTCATCTCTCAGACATGGAAGTTTGTCTTCTTCATGAGTCTCTCTCAAAATGAGCGAAAGATCGAAGCCACATCCAAGGTCTCGGCGGTCAACCTCTCCACACAATAGAAGAAAGTGGATAAGGTTGTGGAAGAATACTCGGATATCTTCTACTCACCTACTGGGGTACCTTTGCACTGTAACGTCAAGCACCCCATCGATCTAAACCCCGATGCACCACTTCCCAATGGGCCAACCTATCATCGCTCTCTGTTAGAGAATGAGGAGATCAAGTGACAGATCCAAGAACTACTCCACAAGGGGCATATCCATCCCAACTCATCACGTTGGGAGAGCCCAATTGTGGTGGTACAAAAGAAAGATGGAACCTAGTGAATCTGCATTGATTATTGGGACCTCAATAAAATCATAGTCCGAAACCGGTACTCAATTCCTTGAATCAACGACCTACTTGATCTTCTCACAGGGGACAAATACTTCAGTAAAATTGATCTCAAGTCTAGCTACCACTAGGTATTGATAGAACAGACAGATGTATGGAAGACCACCTTCAAGTTAAAGGAAGGTCTTTTTGAATGGTTGGTCATGCCCTTTGGTTTGAAAAATGCTCCAGCCACTTTCATGAGGGTGATGGACGATATCTTGCGACCATTCACTAATACTTTTGTAGTGGTGTATCTTGATGACATCCTCATTTACAAGAAATACTTGGGCAGAACACTTGCAGCATATTCAACAGGTTCTGCACACCTTGCAACAGCACCAGCTCTATGCCAACCTAGAAAAATTATCCTTCGGCATAGATAGGGTTCATTACCTGGGCTACATCATTTCTCAGCATGGCGTACATGTGGATCCAGCCAAAATCCAATTCATTTGTGACTGGCCAGCCCCAACCACACTCATTGAGCTTCGGAGCTTCTTAGGCCTTGCCAATTTCTACCGCAATTTTGTGTTGGGATTCTCCGATATTGCATGGGCCCTTAGACAAGTAACCAGGGGTGGTGGTAAGGAGAAATTTGTGTGGGGTCAATCCCAACAACAAGCATTCGATGATTTGAAGCAATGCTTGTGATCAAACCCAGTAATTTCACTACCGAAACTGCAACAACCCTTTGAGATCGAGACAGATGCTTTAGACTATGGTGTGGGAGTTGTTCTCACTCAGCATGGCCACCCTGTGGACTATCATAGTGAGACACCATCAGATGTTGTCCGTAATTACCCTACTTACGAAAAATAAATGTACTCCATTATGAAAGCCTTCCTCTAGTGGAGACATTACATTCTTGGGAAGGAGACAGTCATCCACACTAATCATAAGCCATTGTAGTTCATGTAGACATAAGGAAAATTGTAGAATGACCTCCATCAGAAGTGGTCCACATACTTGCAGCAATTCCACCATAACATAAAGTATAAAATGAGAAGCACCAACCACGTCGTTGATTTCCTTAGCATATTTCCAGTTGTGAAACTCACCACGGTGCTAGACTCTTTCGGTCATGAGACCTATGGATGGCCCCAAATCTACGAGATAGACCCATATTTTTCCACCACCTACCAAATGTTGGGCGCAAATGCAGTTGTCACTAATTTACATCTTCAGGACAAGATGTTGTATTTTCTGGGCCATATTTGGGTTCCATAAAGCGAGTGAGCGAAGCTGATTTTGAAATCCCACTACAATCTGGTGGAAGGCCACTTCGACGTTGAAAATATAGTGGAAATGTTTCAGAAACATTTCTACTTGCCGAAACTTCGACAGGAGGTCAGCAAGTATATCAGGCCATGCACTTCCTGTGTGATTTCCAAACAGACCACTAAGAAATAGGGCATGTACACCCCTCTTCCTACTCCTAACAGGCCATGGGAATCCATCCCAATGGATTACATGTCAGGCCTCCCATCCACCAAGCAGGGAAATGAATGTGTTTTTGTGGTTGTGGATCACTTTTCTAAGATGGTGATTCTGGCTACCTACAAGAAGAGCATAACAACAGAGGTCACTGTCAATATATTATTTGAATGATTCTGGGTACTTTTTAAAATCCCACAAACCATTTTCTCATATTAGGACATTCAATTTCTCAGCACATTCTGGTCAAGCCTCTTGTCACTGCTGGACACCAAGCTCACCAAATCTAAGGCCTTCCACCCCTAGAGAGATGGAAAAACCAAGGTCGTAAATCGAATGATCGTGCATATCATGCGCATGTATAATTCCAAGCACCCTCACACATGGGATGAGAGTCTCCCTTATGTTTAGCATACCTACAACTGAGTCCTTCATAGCTCAATCAACCACAACCCCTTTCAGGTGGGGTTGGGATTCCAACCATTGGGTCCCATAAATGTTGCACTACCCCTTGCGGTCACCTCGACTGAATCATCTCCTGCTCCAACTAAAGTTGACAAAGACACCCTTTTCATTGAGTGGATCCAGCACATATACCAACAGGTTCAGGATATCCTACAGAAGTCCAATGACAAGTACAAGCAATGCCATGATCAACACTAGGTGCTACATAAGTTTCATATGGGCGACAAAGTTTGGTTTCACTTGCAGAAAGAGTGCCTTGCAGGACCTCATCGGAATATTATCCCAATGTGTTATAGGTATTACACCATCACCAAGGTCGTGGGAAATAACTATTTTGAGCTCAACATTCCTCCTTTCCTTGTCTTGCACCCATTATTCAACGTGGATATCCTTTGACCATATTTCCCACCATTATTGGACACCTCAGAGATATCAGAGCAACTGACACCAATAGAGCTCAAAACCGACTACATATAACAGGAATACATTGATTAGATTGTGGAAAAATGACTCAAGGGAACTCACTAGCAAAAGATCCAACTTTATTGAGTTGTCAAAGTAGAGCAGCTCCTGCACCAAGGAAAGTGGCTCACCCGGGGCCAAATTCAACAAAAATTTCCTCATCTGATGGGAGAACTCAACGTAATGGATACCATGAGACCATTTCTTCCTAAGGGGGGATTATTGATCCATATGGATGTCGATGGCCTCCCACCTATTCAAACTATCTCATTTTGGCAGTTTTCCAGTTTGGTAGTTTTTTCCCTAGTTTTTTGGGTCCCCGACTTGCGGGGTCATTTTGAGGGCCTAAACAATGTTTTTTAGGGCTCGCCACAGCCATAATGAGATTTGATAGATTGTAGAAAAAATTGTACTCCTCGAATAGACCTTTCCAATGGGCTATCGTGCGCCTAAAACGAAGATGGTATGCAAAAGTTACGACCCTGAGAAGTTGATGTACTAACTTACCCAAACGAGACCCACATGACTTTTGGCGCTTCATCTCCTAGGGTTAGGTTTTTTGGATGTCTAGAAATTTTAATATTCCTTTTTAATGTAAAAATTCCTTCGGAGCCTCATTGTAATCGTCTTCTTGTGAATGAGCGTAGTCATCACATCTCTTCTTAGAGATAAGCCGCCACCATTCTAGCAAGCTTGTTTCCACTGCATTTTACAGTTTCATCTTATTCCCTTATTGAATAGTAACTAGTTTTACTGTATATATGTTATTCTATGTTAATCATCTTTTTTTATAATAATATTTATTCATTTC
>ML779956.1:600694-621916 GCA_009831015.1 Picea engelmannii
AAGTGGGTTTCCTTAGTGAGATTATTGGAGTTGATCTCATCCATTGATTAGACTTGGCTAGATCTAATCTAGGCCATTGATCTTTTAGGGTTGGCATGAGGAGGCTAAAGAGAGGGTAAAGGCATTTTGGAGACTCATTCTTCGCTTGAGACTTTTGGAGAAGAGAAGGAGGGCGCATATCTTGAGGAGGAGAGGGGCGCACTTCATGAGGGTTTGAGAAAAACCCTTGAGAGCTTGAGGAGAGGCTCTTGTTAGCTTGGAGCTTGCATGGAGAGGTTATCCATGGAGGTTTAGCCTTCATTCTTCAGAGGGAGCACTTTGCTTGGAGGAGGGGCACATATTGAGGAGGAGGGGCGCATTTATCATCCTTCATTTTCTCATGAGGAGAGGAGGACTTGTCAGATCAGGTTGAGGTATGATTCATTGGGAGAGGAGAGCTTGGGCACTAGTTTCTGTGGAGAGAGACTTTCAGTTCCAGGTTCAATTTATTTATTGTGATCACTTCTGCTTGGAGGAGGGCGCATGAGTTGAGAGGACTGGCAGCTACTTGGTAGTAGATCTACTTGGAGGATTCGAGCTCTGAAAGTTTCTATGGAGAGGCAGCATAGGAGAGGAAATTCCTGTGGAGGGATTTCTTCATTGGGTTACATATGAGCTTGGGTGCCTCAGTTCAGTACAGAGGGCAACAAAGGGAGAGGGCGCACCACAGTTTGGGCACTTCTTTCTCCGGATCTTGTGGCAAGGCTTGTGAGGATCTTGCTATGTATACAGGTTCCATTGTATTTCATTACTTTTTGTATCTCTTTCTTTAATCACAATTATATAGACATATATCCCAAACTAGTTTTCCCCGGGGGGGTTTAATCCAGGGTCATGTTGACCAAAAATAACTGTGTCAAATTTATGCATGTTTAGAAGTGTAGATCATCATTTTAAAGTTCAAGATCTAGAGGTAGTGTTATGTGTTTTAAGTTATATTGCATGTTCTAATATTGAGATAAGAAAACACTTGCAAGGGCACCTTAAAAGAGCACTTAACCTATAAAACATTGAGCAAAAAGTAGGATGACTGTTTGCTGTCCTAAAACAACAAAAGAAGACAACCATACAGTTGAAACTTAGAGCCATACTAAGTTCAATGATAGACCTTAGATGGCAGCCTCATAGGACCTCAGATAATTTCTTCACATGAGTGTTTCCATCAATGACAAAGGGGGAGATTGTTGGAAGATTGGTTGTTGTCATTGATGTCAACCCTAGTCATGGGTTTTGGACCGCAAGATTGATAAAGGTATTTGGACATGAAGGCAAATGCACATGCATATACAACACCCATGAATGGATAGTATACATCATGATGTTTCCGGTGGTATGTGGCACGTCACGTGGATCCTCATGGTTGAAGAGAAATGAATTTTTGAAGATGACAAAGTGAATTGAAGAAGGAAGTACATGTAGGCCCTAAAAATAATTAAAGAAAAGAATTACAAAATAAGAAAGTGTCAAGTTGGCCCTAATGTTAAAAGGAAGTGACATAAATGGTATAAATAAACATAATTATACATTCATTTGATACAAGTCTAATTTCAGAGGTAATAAGAAGATGAGAAGGCCGGATTTCAAGGGAGGATGAAGTCTTTTGGTGATGTGTTCTAAGGTATGTTATTTTCAGGTCATCTTACCATTTTTTCCATAACTTTTTTTCTAGAACGATTCAGATGATGAAATCGCTATGGTATTGAGAATACATATCAAGGTACCTCTGGTGCAAATTTAAGCTCTTGATTCACTATAATTATGGAGATACACTCTATGGAAGATAGGGTTTGTGACTAGTCCTGAAGCTAGTCAATAAACAAGTGTTCTGGGTAAAACAGTCATACCTTTTTCATATAGAATCCAAATGAAGTGGGACCACTTCCATTGGAAATAGTATGGACTGTAGTTTCTTGTGTGCATGTTTCAAAATTGGATGTTAAATATGGAGCACGGGGCATGCTGTACAAGTTGGGTCTTCTGAACAGACCAGAATTGAATAAAGTCTACCATTCTTTCTATAACCTTTTTTTGGGGAGGATTCAAGGAGTGAAAATTGGAGGAGTTTCAAAGAATACATTGAGTAATATTATCTACAAGATCAGAGTACTCCAAGAATTGAAGAATTACATAAATTGAAGAAGTCTCAGGAAGCATAATCAGGTTCTATGTGATGATTGGTTGATGGTGATGATTTAATGTAAAGTTTTATTATCTCTCATATATTCTTGGGTGGAAGGAAGGGGCAAGTATGGAGAGTTAAACTCTCTCTTGATATTGAAGCATTGTATCTTCCTCTTGGAGGTTTATCCCTCCCTCTACATTTGGAAGCTGTAGCTACCTTTGGAAGTCATTACTTCCCTTGAACAATAAACTATTGATTATTTCTCATATATTGTGCATGGTGTATTATGGTGTATTGGTGTAACTCTTATACTACTGTTCATTTCTCATTGGATATAGTTGAATTTTTTAAGTATAAGTTGAATTTTTTTTTAAATTGTACTTGATATTGATTCACCCCCCTCTCAGTATCAACAGGAAGATGGACATTTGAAGTTGGAAAAGATACATACTAGCCAGAATCCTGCAGACATGTTAACAAAGGGAGTAACCAGGGAGAAACTGAGTTCCTTCTCAGTTTCAGTTGGTATTCAAGAATGAAGGTGAAGATGAGAAAATATTTAGATCCAAGGTGGAGTATAGTCCAGCAGGTACAACAACATTGGAGTTGTTGTGATCAGTCTCCAAATGGGATATTGTTGGTTGAGGAGCCTAATTATCTTCTTGATTCAGAGGTTTGTTTCAGCCATGCTTGGACCCCATTCCCTAACGAGGGGGTGTGGGGGGGCTTCGACAATTTTTGTAGGCCCCCCTTGGTAGGGGATTCAGGGGAAGTGCACCCGAAGCGAAATATTCAGAAACATTTCCTTCTAAAATATTGTAATTTTATGAGGGAATTGTATTGCGGCTATGTATTAGTGTGATTATTGTATTTTGAGAGAGGATACTGTGAGAGGAAGAAGAGGAATTTACAATGGTTTATTTGTAGGTTGGATCCCTTCATTTTGTTGGATAATAAAAAGGAAGGACCTGGCAATTTCTTTGTTGCACATAGCCCACACTGGGTGAACCATGTATATATGTGTCTCTATTATATTGGGTATCTTATGTGTTTTATTTCCTCATTTGTTTTATTTTATTGCTCCGCGATCCTGTTTTTCGAACATTTGGAGCCGACTTGATGAGAACGAATTTGTATGTGGACAAATGGTTGAGTACAAGAGATCTATAAATAATGATCACTTGGTCAATATAGTGAGGGTGTGTGCGATGGATGTGGTGTGAAGAGTTGTGAGGAGAACATAGACTCTAAGGTCCGTACGAAAGTGTGGAAGCATGAAGCGATAAATGTGAGAAGGAAAGATATTTTGAGGTTCATATGATAGCATCGAAGTGATGAAGATGATCTGAGGTTTGATGACACAAAGGATGAAGCATGCGGGAGAGGTATTCTTAAGAAAACTAATAATTACAAATATTTTCAGGGTGGCAAGGTGGAGCAAGGAAGGGGATCAATGTCTCCTACAGGATGGTGCATGTGAACAATAATTTTGTCGGTTGGTGCCCATTGGTTGAGTTGGTGTTAATCAAAAGGAGTTGGTGTTAATCAAAAGGATTGGTATCCCATGCAAGTTTGGGCCTGCAAGGATTATCACAGATTGTTGTCTGTTGTAAGTTGGTTCTTACAAATTTTATAAATAAAGTTTTGTGGTTTTCTCCTAGTTCGGTTTCCATGGTAAATCTTTCTGTATTGTGTATTGTATGATTTAACTATTCATTATTGACTATTGGTAGATAAAAAAATTATAATTAAAAGACATTTGTTGTAAAAATTATCTTGTAATATTGATTCACCCCCTTCTCAGTATTCCAAAAATTGGTATCAAAGAAGGTTCCTTCAAAAACAACCTAACTGTTGGAAGGTGAATCCTCATAGTGGATGGATAGGAAGGGTTTTCCACAAACAAATCCCCAAGATTGATGGATTAGAATATTTCTTCTATAAAATAAGAATGAAATCCTTTTTTATGTCACTCGGATATGATGTGTGGGATTTATTAGTAAACGGTTACAAAACTTGAGCCACTCCTCCAACTAATATGACTGAAATTAGGCTCAGTAAAAATAATTCAAGGGCCAAAAATGTTATTCTTTGTGGATTAATAAAATCAGTATACATTTAATTCATGTGGTGTGACTCAGCTAAATAAATGTGGGACAAACTAAAAAATATTTATTAAGGAGATAATAAGGTTAAGAGAGAAAAGTCACAAATCTATAAAGGACAATTTGAGACTCTCAAGATGAATGAAGAAGAGAACATTGTATCATTTCTTCTTCGTGTGAATTAGGTTATAAACTACATCAAAGGATTAGGACAATATGTTGAATAAAATAGTATTGTATAGAAGGTGTTCATATCACTTCCCTCAATATTTAATCCCAAGATATCAGTTATTGAAGAAATCAAGGATATGGATAATCTAATTGTGGATGAGCTACATGGAACCCTAACTGAATATGAAATGAGAATATAACATGATAATCCACCAAGGACATAGAGGAAGGAAGCATCCTTTAAGTCATCAAAGAAGACAAACTTAAAGATAAGTGATTGCTCAGATAAAGAACTGGAAGAGGAAGAAGAAAACTTTTTTCAGGAAGCTCAAAAATAGATACAAAGGTAAGATCCCTTTAAAATGTTTTAATTTTGGAAAAATATGACACTTTGATTATAAATTTACTTATGAAAATACTAATGAGAAAGAAGAATTTAATTTCAAGAAAACCAACAAAAGGAAGATTGAAAAGAAGAAAAATCCTTACAGACAAAGGAAGAATATATATACCAATGAAGACACATGTTCATCATATGATAGAAATAGTAAAGTAGACGAGATTCTCTTTATGGGTCTGGAAACACAAACAGATGAAGATATATATTTAATAGAAGAAAACAATTATGCATAAGTAAATCTTGAAGAAAAACTCATTAGTTCCCTAGAAGAAAATTACAGAATTAAGGACAAGAATAAAATGAAAAAGTGGGAACTACATAAATACAAATATAAGGAATATGATGATAAGGAGACAAAGAAGACAATAATCACATTAAAGATTCAAGTAGAAGAATCAAAGAATATTGAAGAATTTCTAAAGGATCAACTGAAAGAAAAATAAGATATATGCAACACTCTTGAATCTAAAATAGTCCACCTAAAATAAAAGTTGAAGAAATCAGCAAGAAGCTCTACATCTTTAGATGAAATCCTAAATTATCAGAGAGCACCATTTGACTAAACGGTCCTTGGCTATAGTAAAAGGAAGGAATTTTTTAATGAATAATAATCAACAACTTCAAAATAATCAAGAGAAGAAAGAACCAAGAACTATGTTGACACCCTCATAAATCTAATCAAAGTTGAAGACCACAAAAGGGAAGAACAATATGATCCACGAGAGACAAATTTTACTCACAGAGACCAAATCTGGAAAGCTATCCCATCGAGATGGAATAACCAAACTAGGTATCAAAACTCTTTATATGGCTATTGTTATTCTTGTAATGAATTTGGTCATAAAGCAATAGATTGTAGAACAAGTATAAGAAGAGATTACATGAGGAATAACTACCGAGATACTCAAGGATTCTCAAGGAAAAATTATAATTCAATTTATACCTTGATGAATTACAACATCATATGTTATAACTACAATAATTTTGGACATATAGCAAAGTACTACAGAAGTAATCTCAAGCAAGTTTCACCTATAATGAAAATAAGTTGGGAACAAAAGAAAAAAAATTCTATGTTTTTTCAAGAATCTCTCTGTGCTCAGAAAAATAAGGATAAGTGGTTTATCGACAATGGATGTTCTAGTCATATGATAGGAGATAGAACAATTTTCATCACCTTGAAGAAAAATGAGGGCAACATTACCTTTAGAGACAATGGCAGATCAAACATAGTTGGAAAAGGGACCCTCGGTCTTGACAATGGAAAATCTAAAATAGAAAAGGCTTTGTGTGTTGAATATATAAAACACAATATTCTCAGTGTAAGCCATATGTGTGTTCAAGGACACAATATCATGTTTAATTGTTGAGAATGTGATATCAAAAAACAAGACAAAGGCAAGATGACAGAAAAAGGAATAAAACCCCAAGTAATGTATATGTTCTTAATGATATTAATGGAGAAATGTGTTTTATAGGACACACCGATGAAATTTTATTGCGGCATAAAAGAATGGGCCATATGAACTTTGAAAATGTGGTAAAAATCAATACCAAATAAGCAGTAAGAGACATGCCAAGAATCATAAAACCCTCAAGCACTATTTGTAAGCAATGTCATCATGGAAAATAGTCAAGGGTGAACTTCAAAACAAAGGAATATGCAACTTCCAAGCCTTTGGAACTTGTACATACAGATATTTGTGGACTATCAAGGACTAAAATATTGTACGAAGAAAGGTGTTTCAGGTTACTCATTGATGGGTATACACAAATGACTTGGGTTACTTTCCTCAAAAATAAATCTGAATCATTTGAAAAATTCAAGGCATTCAAAGCTCTAGTTGAGAACGAGACATAGATGAAAATCAAATGTTTAAGGTCAGAAAATGGAGGTGAATTCACATACAATGAGTTTTTGGAATTATTTGAAGCACATGGAATAAAAAGAAAATATGAAGTAGTAAGAAATCCTCAACAAAATGGGGTTGTTGAAAGGAAAAATAGACATGTACAAGAAATTTCTAGAATGATGATAAATGAAGCAGGTCTATCAGACAATTTTTGGAGAGAAGCAGTTTATACAGTTGTCTATATCCTAAATAGTGGATCGATCAAAATCAATAGTGACAAGACACTCTATGAAATATGGAAAGGGAGTCTGAAATCTTTCAATGACTTCAAATTTTTTGGGATCAAGTGTTACATCAAACGAGACGATGAGGACTTCCGAAAATTTGACTCCAAATCAAATGAATGAATATTTCTTGGATACTCATCAAGAAGCAAAGCCTATAGGTGTTAAAATAAGACAATGCAAAAGATTGTTGAAAGTATTAATGTTAGAGTAGATGAATAAATCAAGTATACTAAAGAAAAAGAATATGAACATGAAGAAGAACAAGAACAAGAAAAGGAAGAAGAACATGAGGAAGAATAAAAATGAAATGAAGAAGAAAAGGAGGAAGAAGAACAAGAAAATGAAGAAGTGTTAAATCAAATTGAGAAAAATGAGACTTGGGAGCTTGTCCCAAGACCCAAGGATAAAAATGTGATTGGATCTAAATGGGTATTCAAGAACAAGTTGAATGAAGATGGAAAAGTATTAAGAAATAAATAAAGATTGATCTGTAAAGGGTATGCTCAAGTAGAAGGCATTGATTTTGAAGAAACGTTTGCACATGTTGCAAGGTTAGAAACCATTAGGATGTTTTTGTCATTTGAAAGATTTAATAATTTCAAAGTATATCAAATGGATGTCGAGTCAACATTGATGAATGGAGATATAGAGAAATAAGTGTACACAGAACAACTTGAGGGGTTTCTATTGTCAGAAAATTAAGACTGTGTTTGAAACTTGAAGAAAGAATTATATGGCCTAAAGTAAGCTCTGAGAGCATGGTACGCAAGACTTGAAAAGAACTTGCATAATCAAGGCTTCAAAAGGGGAACAACATACAAAAATTTCTACATCAAAATAGATAATGCAGAAATGTTGATCATTGTAGTGTATGTAGATGTTATTATCTTTGGAAGTAATGATGATGAAATGAGCCAAAAGTTTGAAAAAGAAATGAAAAGGAATTTGAGATATCCATGCTTCAATAATTGTCATTCTTTTTGGGACTTTTGATCACTCAAACCAACAAATGCATAGTCATTACTCAGAACAAATGCATCAAAGAGATGTTGAAGAAGCTTGATATGGAAGATTGTAAACCTGCCAGCACACCCATGGTCACTGGATGTAAGCTCAACAAGGAGGAAGAATCTAAGGAAATTGATCAATCTATGTACAGGTCAATAATAGGAATCCTACTTTATGTGATAACTTCATGGCCAAACATAATTCATGAAGTAGGGATAGCTGGAATATTTCAAGATGCACCGAAAGAAACACATGTGCAGGATGTCAAACAAAATTTAGATATTTAAAGGTTACTTTGGACTTTGGACTATGGTCTCTAAAAGGAGAAGAATCTACTCTAATAGAATATATTGATGCATATTGGGAAGCCAATATTTATGAAAGGAAGAGAGGAAGTGGAGGAGAATTCTTCTTGGGAAATTGTTTAGTATCTTGGCTAAGAAAGAAATAATCTTCAATCTCATTGCCCACAACAGAAGCATAGTACATTGCAACAACATCCTATTGTACACAAATTATTTCAATGAAAAAAACACTGCAAGACATTCATATAAAATACAAGACTCTATTAGAAAAATAGGACAGTGGAGCAATAAAATAAAACAAATGCGGAAACAAAACACAGAAGATACACAATACAATAGAGACACAGATTTACGTGGTTCACCCAGTGTGGGCTACGTCCACCAGAGAAATTGCTATGTCCTTCCTTTATTATTATCCAACATATGAAGGGATACAACCTACAGCAAACCCACTGTAACTTCCTCTTTTTTCTCTCACAGTCTCCTATCTCAGAATACAATATTTGCCATCAACCATAGCCACAATACATTTCCCTCATAAAAGAGGGTTGCCTTCTAGGGAAAAAAACCCTAACATAATCTCTATCATTACATCTTCGACCTTATAATGAACGGTCCAGATTTACAATGAAATTACAATATACATTTACAAGGCAATTTTTCCTTCGGGGGCTTCGCCCCCAAACCCCCCAGGCAGGGGGATAGCTCCCCCGGACCCCGTAGAGGGGGTACCCCCCTATGCACTACCCCGTGTGGAAGAGTGTACATACTTCTGGGGTGTAAATACTTCATGGGATATAAACACGGCTAAAAGTAAAATACCTCTGAATCAGGAAGATAATCAGGCTCCACAACCTACAATCTCCCACTTGGAGACTGATCTCAACAACTCCACCGCTATTGTATATGCTGGACTCTGAACCTTCTTGGACCTAGTAAATTTCTCATCTTCATCTTCATTCTTGAAGACCAACTGAAACTAAGCAGGAACATAGTTTCTCTCTGGTTACTCCTTTTGTTAACATGTCTACAGGATTATGGCTAGTGTGTATCTTTTCCAACTTCAAATGTCCATCTTCCAAGATGGATCGTATGAAGTGGTAAACCTTTGTAACCAAATCATCTCTTTACTAGCCTCTATAGCAGCAACATAATTTGCCTCTGTTGTTGAAAGTGCAACAACCTTTTGCAGTTTCGAAATCCAACTTACTGTTGTTCCACCTATAGTAAAAACATACCCTGTGGTGCTCCTCCTGCTGTCTTTATCACCTGCCATATCTGAATCAACATATCCCTGTATAAAGTGTCTGAACCTCCAAAACATAATGCATGTGTAGTAGTACCTCTCAAATACCTAAGAATCCACTTTACTGCCTCCCAATGTTCTTTACCTGGATTGTTCATATACCTTCTCACAACTCCCACTGCATGTGCAATATCTGGTCTTGTGCAAACCATTGCATACATCAAGCTGCCAACTGCTGATGAATATGGGACCCTGGATATGTATTCTATCTCCTCCTGTGTCTTGGGACACATTTCCTTAGTTAATTTGAAATGGCTGGCCAAAGGTGTACTAACTGGTTTTGCATTCTGCATTCTAAACCTCTCCAACACCTTCTCTGTGCACTCACCCTGAGACAATGTCAGTTTGCAATTTTTCCTGTCTCTTGTTATTCTCATACCAAGGATTTTCTTTGCAACACCCAAATCCTTCATCGCAAATGAATTGGCTAATTTATTCTTGAGCAAATTTATATCCTGCATATTAGACCCTGCAACAAGCATGTCATCTACATACAATAGCAATATAATAAAGCTTCCATTTTCTAGCTTTTTAAAATAAATATAGTGATCAGAATGGCATCTACTATAACCCAATTCTATCATAAACCTATCAAACTTTAGATACCACTGCCTTGGAGCTTTCTTTAGGCCATATAAGTTCTTCTTCAACCTGCATACCAAATTGTCCTTCCCTTTAACCTCATACCCTTGTGGTTGCTGCATATAAATCTTTTCCTTCAAATCCCCATAGAGAAAAGTTGTTTTTACATCTAACTATTCAAGATGAAAATATTCTACTGCCACAAGACTTAAAATAGTTCTAATTGAAGTCATTTTAACAACAGGAGAAAATATTTCATCAAAATCTATACCTTTCTTTTGTGCAAACCCCTTTACAACAAGTCTAGCCTTATACCACTTTTCTCCTCCATCTTCCTCCTTCAACTTGTAAGCCCATTTATTCTGCAATGCTCTTTTTCCTGCAGGCAACTGAACCAAGTCCCAAGTATGGTTATTTACCAAGGAATCCATTTCCTCTTTCATGCCTTCTCCCACTTCCTTTTGGTGTCTACCTGCATTGCCTCTTTATAACATTCTGGTTCACTAGAATCAGTCAACAATAAATAATACAATGAAGGAGAGTATCGTTCAGGGGGTATACTTAACCCGGTATATTTTCTAACAACACTTGCAGGTGTTTGAGGTACCTGCTGCTCCTGTTGTTGTACATTTTGATTTTCTGGTTCCTTTGGAATTTCTTTTTTAGTGATCTCATCAAGCACTGTGTATTCTTGTTTTTCTTCTTACTATTTCTTTCCCTACAATTGATCTTTGTACATGACCTTCTCATTGAATATGACATCTCTACTCCTAATGATTTTTTTATTTTCATAATCCCATAAGCGATAACCAAAATCATAACACCGTATCCAATAAAGGTACACTTCTTGGATTTAGACTCAAGCTTTGTTCTATTTTCTTTATCAATATAGACAAATGCTTCACAACCGAAAGTTTTCAAAAAAGAATAGTTTACCTTTTTTCCTGTCCATTCCTCCTCTAGAATTCTACCATCCAAAGANGAAGGTCCTATGTTTATTAAGTAAACAACAGTATCTACAGCATCTGCCCAGAACTGTAAGGGCAAACCAGCATGCAATCTCATACTCCTTGCACTCTCCATGATTGTCCTGTTCATCCTTTCTGACACACCATTTTCTTGTGGTGTTCTTGGAACTGTCTTCTCTCTACGAATCCCATGGTATGAACAGTAATCATCAAACTCCTTGCTGCAACATTCACCTCCATTATTTGATCTGAGACACTTCAAATTTCCCCCTGTCTCATTCTCAACCAAAGATTTCCATTTCTTAAAAGTATCAAAAACATTAGAATTGTGTTGAATGCAATAAGCCCAAGTTTTTCTAGTTGCATCATCAATAAAAGTAATATAATAATGAGATCCACCAAGAGATGATACATGAGTTGGTCCTCATACATCTGTATGCACAAGCTCTAACCTTTCACTCTTCTTTTCTTTTCCTACTCTGAGAAATCTGACTCTCTTATGTTTTCCATAAACACAATGCTCACAGAAGTCCAAATCAATTTGTTTAAGATCTGGCAAGAAATTTCTTTTGTGAAGTATCTACATCCCCTTCTCACTCATGTGTCCAAGCCTGTGATGCCATAGTGTTGTATCCACTCCTGTAGAATCTAAAGAGATAGAAGAGTCAATATTACTAGTACATAAATACAATGTACCTACCTTCTCTCCTTTCGCTATCACCAATGATCCTTTGATGACCTTCCACATCTTATATGTAAATATGGACATACAACCTTCACTTGCCAACTGCCCTGTTGAAATTAGATTTTTCCTTAAATCTGGAACATGTCTTACCTCTTTCAACAACCATTTGTTTTCATTGAGTTGCTTTATTTTTACCTTTCTCATTCCAACAATTTTGCATGGTGCATCATCACCCAAATGAACCTGTCCAAAATCACCTTGAACATAATCTAGAAAATGTTTCCTATGGGGTGTGGCATGAAATGAAGCCCCTGAATTTACTACCCAAGACTCAAAAATATTATCTATAGAAAGAATCAAATCATCTTGTAACACATCACCTGTTACATTTGCTTCTTGATTTCTCTCCTGTTGTCCATCTCTTTGTTTCTTTGGAGCTCTACAGTATTTCTCCAGATGTCCTTTATTCCCATAATTCCAACACTCTATCTTTCCAAGTCTGGATTTGGATCTTCCCTTCCTAGAATTCCCATGGTTCCTGAAACCCTTTACTCTATCCTTTTGTCTTCCCTTGTTCTCCATGTTCAATGCATTTCCTGAAGTCTCACCTATGCTTTTCCGTCGCATTTCCTAACTAAGGATAACACCAACAACATCATCAAATTTTAAATTATTTGAACTAGAGACAGAGTTACTTACAGCCATGACCAAGCCGTTCCATCTTTTTGGCAATGAGCACAAGATTAGAAGAGCCCTGACCTCATCATCAAAGTCCACTTTTATAGAACTTAGTTGATTAGTAACCATATTAAAATCATTTAAATGATCTGCAACAGACCCACCTTCTGACATCTTCATATTAAATAATATTTTCATTAGAAATACCTTATTGGATGCCGAGGGTTTTTCATACAATTTGGCCAATGCGTCCATCAAAACCTTCATTGTCTTTTCTTTGGAAATATTGAAAGCCACCGATGCTGCCAGGCTCAGCCATATTGTTCCTAGAGCCTTTCTGTCAAGAATCTCCCATTCTTCATCCTTCGTAGCCACTGACTTCTTTGCTATTCCACCCAATGGTAGGAATAGATCCTTCTGATATAAATAGTCTTCCATCTGCATCTTCCATAACTGGTAGTTTTGGCCATTAAATTTCTCGACCCTAAACTTTCCATGTTCCAACATTGCTCCCACTTGAACCAGGAACCCTCTTTTCCTGTGACTTACCTTTCGCTCTGATACCAGTTGTTAGAAAAACAGGACCATGGAGAAATAAAATAAAACAAATGCGGAAACAAAACATAGAAGATACACAATACAATAGAGACACAGATTTACGTGGTTCACCCAGTGTGGGCTACGTCCACGAGAGAAATTGCCAGGTCCTTCCTTTATTATTATCCAGCATATGAAGGGATACAACCTACATCAAACCTGTTGTAACTTCCTCTTCTTTCTCTCACAGTCTCCTATCTCAGAATACAATATTCGCCATCAACCATAGCTTCAATACATTTCCCTCATAAAAGAGGGTTGCCTTCTAGGGAAAAAAACCCTAACATAATCTCTATCGTTAGATCTGCGACCTTATAATGAACGGTCCTGATTTACAATGAAATTACAATATACATTTACAAGGCAATTTTTCCTTCGGGGGCTTCACCCCCGAACCTCCGCTGGGGGGCCGCTTTCCCCCAGACCCCCCGGACCCCGCAGAGGGGGTACTCCCCCGCGTGGAAAAGTGTGCATACTTCTAGGGTGTAAATACTTCATGGGGTATAAACACGGCTGAAAATAAAATACCTCTGAATCAGGAAGATAATCAGGCTCCACAACCAACAGACTCTAATTTCAATAATATGTGACAACTCCAACACTATAATCATTTCAAAGAATACAATGATGCACTCAAATTCAAAACATATTCCAATCAAATATGATTTTATGAGGGAATAGGTAAATGATAAAATTGTCAAGTTAGAATATGTTCCTACCAAGGAACAAATAACATACATATTTACAAAACCACTGCCCAACGACACATTTGAATATCGCAGACAAAAGATGGGATTCATTCCCATTTATCAATAAAATATTTAGCTGAAAGTTGTTGGGAGCTCAATAGAACCAAAATCTCAGGGGGAGAGTGCATATGGTTGCACGATGCATAGAAAAATGAAGAGTACCACGTTAGGGGGAGCTACATAAGAGAAGAAAATTTCTACTTATAGAACATAAAATGAAGAATATAGTAAAAGGGAGAAAAATCCCTTTTCCATTGATATCAAAGGGGGAGAGAAAAGGGATAGGGGAAGACTTTCATAGACTAGCAGAATGCAGTATTTATGAATGTGTTTCCATAAATGACAAAGGGGGAGATTGTTGGGAATTGTGTTTTCATTGATGTCAAAGGTAGTCATGGAGTTCATTGATAGTGACTCCTTATGAATATGAAGGCAAACAGACTATTATGACAGGTCCAAGGATCGAAGCCTGTAAAAAAATCAAACCGGACAGATCAAGTCCTAAAGGCCCCTATGCATCTATATATCTTTGTGTGTTGATTAAATTTTGATGAGATATCTGCTAGGGTGCTCGACGAGTAGGTTGCAGACGATCAAAGGAAGATTTGGATTGCACTGATTAAATTATGGGAAAGGTTTTGTAGGCAGAGAAAGTATGAGCCATTGATCGTTTATCATTCAAAAAGATCAACAATCCAGATGTGTAGATACTGAATAAAAGAAAAAACAAAATATCCCACATGCATAAGGGAAATAGACTTCAACAAGATTATAATGACCAAGTGAAAGTTCTTAGATTGAATGTAAACGGAAGAGACATGGAACCGTGTGAAAGGAGTTAACATTTAGTGCTATAATTTTTTGTTTGTATGGATGACCGAGATTAAATATTAGATCTAGATCTAACCAGATCCATAACCAAAAGAAGTCCTGAATTTGAAATATGATGTGATAGTGAAAGGATTTTGGAGTTTGTTTTTTTAGATTATTTATCTTATGACATCTTGAGACACTCTGACGAAAGAAGCTATGAATCAACATGGGTCGTTGATCTATCAGAACAATAGAAAATAAATTTGAATTGATGATTGGATGGGAAGGACTCCAAATGATTATGAGCCAGCTTAGATGTCTCGTGGACATAACACCCAACACCCATAGAAGGGGCCACATGAAGGACACATGAAACAAAGAAGTTGCACGTAATAAATGTCACAACATATGCCACGTATCATAATTCGTGCAATGCCACATAAATATCAGGTCGGTGCCACAAAAGTAGGAAAGTGTAACCCAGTGACTGGACCACATGTCATAAGCAGATTTTTCCATGTACAAAGGTAACATGAATTCCAATGACCATCAGATTTATAAACAGTCATCATATTCAGCAAAAGATAGACCCCGACCAATGATGACAATCTACTCGAAATGGAACAGGATCGAGATCCAGGAGAGACACATGGAGGTATCCAATTGACCATATTTTGTCGGAGCGACTGTTTGGAAGTATAGATAGTCAGATTAATCCACAGAAGATAGATCCTGACCAATGGTCGATATCAATTTAGAGTATCCTAGACCAATGGATAAGATAGAGACATGTAGTGACAACTTGATGGTCGGAGTTAAGGCTCCAAGGCGTCAACACATAAATCAAGGCTACGATGGAATATTTTTTGATACCTCTCTTATTGGAGTTGTGAAAATTTCCCAATATTATGAACATTGATTGATAAGCTTAGACGGTATCGAAAAAGGAATATTCTTCGATGCTTTTGCATCGGAGTGTTGGAGCGAGATCCGTCCATCGGTCCCCATGTATCAAAGTGCCAAGTCAGCAAAGTGTACAAAGAAGAGATGAAGTACGTGATGGTGTGATCATGATTTCAGTGACACATCAGTATAAGTAGCCACGTCAATAGCCACATCAACCTAAGTAGCCACATTGGCATAAGAAACCATGTTGGTACCATTCCAGACCCACGTGGAAGTTGTCTAAGAAGATGCATCATATCGGAGTGGATTATATGTTTGGAGTAATCTATATTGATGCTATGGCACATGGAGTAATCTTATTAGTTGTCGAAATGAAGCCATCGGAGTACACTAATTGGAAGAACAGTGATAGACCAAATCTGACTGACGACAAAGATCTATTCGAAATTGAATAGATCAATGATTCTGGAGAAGACACATGGTACTTTTTGAGGAGTCTGGTAGTATCACGGGGAGATAAAATCCGATGACAAGTGCTCAGTCATAGTTGTGGTTCTATGGGGAGTTAAGTGTCATCCCAACCATTGATGGTGATGATTCAATTGAAATTTCAATCTAATAGTGGATGAGTTTTGAGGTCCAAGTGATCTGATAGAACCAATGGTCCCAATAAATAGATGAAGGAGATCAAACAAAGAAATTATCAAATGGTTTTTGTGCGTCAAGATGGTGTTGAGTGTTTCAACACCCTGGTGGTCCTGATATGAAATAATAAATCGACGATTATGATCAAATGAAGGACATATCAGACTACAATTGTAGATTGAAGTGTTGTAGAGTGTTTGGTACCCCGATGAACGTGATTGTAAATAAACACAAAATATTGAATCCGGGATGAGATCCGATGACTGTTGAGCATCAAAATTGTATTGTGTGTTCTGTGAGCACATCATGTGAAATGAGAAGTATTAGGGCCCTATTTTGAGGAAGAGTCAAAGGGACTCAGAGTTGACTTGATGAGAATGACTTTGTATGTGGAAAAATGGTTGAGTACACAAGCTCTATAAATAATGATCACTTGATCAATCTAGTGAGGGTGTGTGCAATGGATGTGGTGTAAAGAGATGTGAGAAGAACAAAGACTTTGATGTCTATATGAAAGCATGGAAGCATGAAGCGAGAAATGTGAGAAGAACAGAGAGTATGAGGTATGTACGATAGCATGGAAGTGATGAAGATGATATGAGGTTTGATGACATTAAGGATGAATCATGTTAGAGAGGTATTCTTAAGCAAACTACTAATTACAAATCTTTTCAAGGTGGCGGGGTGGAGAAAGGAAGGGGATCGATGTCTCCTACAGGTTGGTGCATGTAAACAATAATTATGTGGGTTCATGCCCATTGGTTGAGCTGGTGCTCAACAAGGGGATTGGTTCCCCTTGCAGGTTGGTCCCTGCAAAGATTATTGTATATTGGTGTATGTTGTAAGTTGGTGCTTACAAATTTTATAAATAAAGTTTTGTGGTTTTCTCCCAATTGGGTTTCCACAATAATATTTGTGTATTGTGTATTATATGATTTAACTGTTCATTATTGACTACTAGTAAATAACAAATTCTGATTAAAATAAAGTTGTGGTAAAAATTATAGCCTAATATTGATTCACCCCCCTCTTAGTATTCCAACGTACACATCCCACAAAATCTTCATTTTGGTTATGTAACATACCCAACCACCCATAGGCTAGGCCACACCACCAAACACACTTCTTGAACCGATTTCAAGTTTTGGTGACATTTAATTAATAAAGAAGCATGAAAGAAACACAATTACAACACATGCAATAGTCAATATTCATGCTACAACAAAAAATAATGTTTAAACATTCCATGCACAAAAATAACCAACAAGAATGCATATTACAAATATGAATCTCAGATATAACAACTAATACACAACAAAAATAAATATACAATCATGGAAACACATGACAGAGAGAACTTATCTTAAACAAAATCAATCACCAACTAGTTGTAGACTAAGGACTTTCCACCCAACCTTAGACGTTGTTGTTGCAAGTCTCAAAAATAGGTCACCTTTAACCCAAGAATATGAATCCACGAGGACAGTTTCTAGAGTGACACTCAACATCCCAAATTGGTCATCACTCCATCTCTCATAGGTTTCTCAATGCACAAAAATCCAAATTACACCAACTCTCTTCTCTCAAGCTTGCACCACCCAAATACATTGAACCCCCATCACTTCCATGAAATCCCTTAGGATGTCCACCTCCTTCCAGGGCTCCAGTGCATTTGGTCGAGAATATCCATGTTGGGACTCTCAGGATTTGAAGTTGTGAAATTTTTTTATCACATGCCAATGCATCTCAGGCATCCAAGCACCAATTTATGGTTGGAATACACCAACAATCACTACATCCATCCAACAATGGCTTATTTCCAAACAATTTGTTTTTCCTTCCCAATCCAATATCAAGAATGAAAGAGGAATAATGAATGAGAAGTAATGAATGGATAACAAAATGAAGAGAGAACCACCAAACAACCCACAAGAGGTGTTTATATAATTACATGAAATCAAGAAACACATGGCCTTCCCCCTAAGAAACTCATGTAACCACTTTTCTCCAATATTTACCAAGATGGGTAAATAAAATATAATAATAAAGACTTGGCCCCTTTATCCCCCTCTCTCATGGAATCATAACCCCCTATAACTCTTGTCCTTTTTTATGTTGCAGCCAACGATGCATTTTATTATTTGCAATGTTCAAAGTATTACATTTCCTAGGCACTCTAGACTCTTTTAATTTTTTTGGCAGTCCGACCTTTCATAAAAAAAAAAATACAGTATTAATATGGGGACTCGAAACTAGGGTATTACATTCACCTCCCCCTAATTTTAGTAATTTTGGTAGTGCATATACAAAACATAAATCAAAATTTCAAAATTATTCAAAAAGTCATGGGTACTCTGCCCGCATGGCATCTTCATGCACCCATGTAGAATCTTCAGGACCGTAGAAGTTCCACTAAACTTTTACTAGTTTTATGACTCGATTTCGGAGCATTTTGACTTTTATATCCAATATGTGCATCGACTGGACCCAAAAGTTTCCCTATGGCTCCACCTGAATCAAATTTCAATAAATAACATGGTTAGGATCATGTACATAATTTTTCAACAAAGATACATGAAATATATTATTCACATTCATGGAAGCAGGCAATGCAAGCATGTATGCAATTGGCCCTATTCTATCTAATATCTCAAATGCACCATAAAATTTGGCTACTAGCTTTGTACAGCTTCCCAACTTCAATGAGCTCTTCTTGGGATTAACTTTCAAAAACACATGCTCTCCCACTTTAAATTATCTATCTATATTCTTGTTCTTATCTGCATAAGTCTTTTGTCTATCTTGTGTTGCCTTCAAATTCTACTTAATTTTAACAATATGGTCTTCCATATCCTTGAGCAATTCTGGCCCAAGAACTTCTTTGTCTAATGGGTTTTCCCACCTCATTGCATTATTTCATTTTATACCATAAGGTTCAAATGGGATCATATTTAATGAATCTTGATACCCATTATTATAGGAAAACTCAACCAAATGCAAGTAGTCTTCCCACTTAGATGGCTTATCCATCACATACATTCTCAACATGTCTTGAATCACTTGGTTGATTCTCTCTGTCTTCCCATATGATTGTGGATGGTATGTTGTGATAAAGTTAATATTTGTACCAAATCATTTAAATAATCCTCTCCATAAATTTCAACTGAACTTTGTATCTCTATTTGACATAATTGCCTTAGGTATCCCATATAACCTAGCAATATCCCTCATGTAAATTTTTTCAATCTTAGTTGTTGTATGAGTCATTTTCATAGGAATAATGATATGTATTTATGAGCGGGATGAAATGAAACATAGATATATAACATTAACACAGAGATGCAGTGAACAATAACAAAGATACAATGAAACTTAACCTCTATTCAATAAAGAAATATGTTGAAACTGTAAAATGCACAATGAAACAATCTTGCTCAAATGGTGGTAGATAATATTTGAGAAGAGATGTGTCAGCTATGCGCATTCTCCTGAGAAAATTAAAATTAGGCCTCCAAAATTTTTACCATCAATAAGTAATCAGAAAAACCTAGACATCCAAAAACCTAACCCTAAGAGATGAAGCGCCAAAAGTCATGTGAGCCCCGATGGGGTAAGTTGGTACATAAACTTCTAGGGGTCGTAACTTTTGCATATGATTTTTTTTTTAGGCACATGATATCCCATTGAAAGTTTATATCCAAGGAATACACATTTTTCCTTTTGACTCCATCTGCAGTGTGACTGTGGCGGGCCCAAAAAACATTGTTTAGGGCCTCAAAACGGCCCTGAAAGTTTAGGACCAGAAAAGCTAGAAATAACTGCCAAGATGAAAAATGTATGTGAGCTAGTTGTAAGAGGTGGGTGGCCACCTATATCCACTATTACACATTATTTTTTTCATCTTGGTGTTCCATTAACAACATGTGTGCATGTTCCCAAAAGAGCCTTTCTTCATGAGGAAAGTGATTGACTTTCTCTTATCAAAAACCCTATTAAGGAAGGTCGTCGCAGGATGCTCCATAGGCAGGGTGAGACAATGTCTGGTTGTTTCCCTCTGCTATAGTACTATCATGCGAAGTCTCCACAGGATACTCTACAGCTAGGGTGTGACAATGTCAAAAGGATAAGAAAAGGTTAAACTTCACGAAATTTCTAGAAGGGGATCTTCTAGAAGATGAGGTGGCATCTGTATGGTTGGGATCCTACTCGCTTCTTTGATTTGGTGGGATCATCCTAATATATTCAACCATCTCTCTTTCCCCTATATAAAGAGGGATTTCTCATGGAAAAGGCTAATTTTAATTAAGGTTGATTCAAGCAAGATTAATATTGAATAGGCTAAGAATTGGATGGGGAATTCTACTTCAATTCATACTTGAGAGCTTCATTTCAGTTTATCTTCTTCATTCAAGGATTGGAGCAAGTGTGTGTGTTGGAGCAAAGGGTCATAGGAAGGGGACCTTGCACCGTCAAGGCTTTGGCTGTAATCTCCACTTTCATTTTAATATGATACAGTGATATGTTTCTTTCCCATAAAACTTGCTTTGTTTTATTGTATGTTGTTGGAAGATTGGTTCTTGTCATTGATGTCAACCCTAGTCATGGGTTTTGGACCGCAAGATTGATAAAGTTATTTGGACATGAAGCACAATGCACATGCATATACACCACCCATGAATGAATAGAATCGGATGTTAAATATTGAGCGTGGGGCATTCTGTACAAGTTCAGTCTCCTGAATAGACCATAATTGAATAAAGTCTACCATTCTTTCTATAACTTCTATTTGGGGAGGATTAAAGGAGTGAAACTTGGAGGAGTTTCAGAGATTACATTGAGTAATATTATCTACAGGATCATAGTACTCCAAGAATTGAATAATTGTAGAAATTGAAGAAGTCTCAGGAAGCATTATCAGGTTCTATGTGATGATTGGTTGATGATGATGATTTAATGTAAAGTTTTATTATCTCTCATATATTCTTGGGTGGAAGGAAGGGGCA
>ML779957.1:9780-21849 GCA_009831015.1 Picea engelmannii
GTTGAGTACATGGTTAAGACAAGTAGTTGATGAGTTGGCACATACATGAGGTGTATAGTTGATGATGTTGGTACATATTGATGAGTCATAGTTGATGAGTAGTTGACACATGATTGGTACATACTTGGTACATGGTTGGATGCACTTGTTTATGGTACAAGTTGGTTACAGGTTGTTTGGTATAGGTTGGTGTATGGTTGATGCACTTGTTTATGGTACAAGTTGATTACAGGTTGTTTGGTACAGGTTGGTACATGGTTGATGCACTTGTTTATGGTAAAGGTTGATTACAGGTTGATGCATGGTTGATGCATGGTTCAGATTTATTGGTACAATTTTATAGTGGTATATCTCACAGTGATAGTGTGACAGTGGTTCCATCATTCTACTTCTACTTCAGGGTGGTTGGACGACGCAAGGATAGGTGGTTGTATCCACCTTCCAGTTGTATCCGGAGAACATAGGGGGTTGTAGCCTCCTTCTAGTTGTAGCCAAATAATTAGGGAGTTGGAGCTTCCTTCAAGTTGTAGCCTGAGAAACTAGGGGGTTGGAGCCTCCTTCCAGTTGTAGCCGGAAAACAAAGGAAGTTGGTGTTTCCAATGAATGTAATTCTTCAAGACATATAAGAAAAAACATTTCGTGGTTTTCTCCCGATTTGGGTTTCCATGTAAAACACTGTTGTACTGTGTATGTGTATGATTGTTCATTTTTTCATTGCTTATTTACTCTACAATTATTGGATGATAATGCTTCATTGATATAACACTTGGATTATATGGTTAAAAAGGATTAAATTTCTCTATTACTAATTCACCCCCCCTCTCAGTAATCCAACATCTTCAAATGTTGAGAGAGCAATGATTGCATGCCAATTTAAGAAAATGCACTTTCTAACACAATTAAATCCATTATTTGGGCCACATCATCTCAACTGAGGGCATAATGGTGGACCCTGAGAAGATTGGAGTAATCAAAAGTTAGCCAACGCCAAAGAATGTTTCAAAAGTGAGGTCCTCTATGGGACTAGCTAGGTGTTATAGGAGATTCATTAAAGGTTTCTCTAAGGTCCCACATCTGATCACCTCACTATAGAAGAAGGGATAAAAGTTTTAGTGGACTACCAAATGTGAAGAGAGTTTCCAACATTTGAAAGCATTATTGACTAGTGCACCTATTCTAAAGATTGCAAATCCAAATGAGGATTTTGTTGTGTGCATAGATGCATGCAAGGAAGGTGTTGGTGGAGTCCTTACATGAAATGGGCATGTCATATGTTATGAGTCAAGGAATATTAAGGAGCGCGAAATAAATTGTGTTACTCATGACTTAGAGTTGGAAACCATAGATCATGCCTTAAAAATGTGGAGGCATTACCTCACGGGAAAAAAGTTCGAGCTGAAGATAGATCACAGCGGTCTGAAACACTTGTTTAAGCAACCAACACTGAATGCCATACAAACTAGATGGCTAGAATTTCTCAGTGAATATGACTTCGACATCAAGTACATCAAGGGAAAAGAGAATAAATTGGTTGATGCACTCAATAGGAGGGTGCATGAAATGCATGTTGCAACCATTAGCATGTATTGTTCATATTCAAAAAGATTTTTTTTGGAAGTTGTAGCATCAGATCAAAATTATACACAAGTTATAGAAGGCTTACAGTAGGAAAATCCACCGCTAATATTTAACGACTACAAACTAGAAGATGATGGAATTATCTTGTTCAAGGACAAAGGTTATGTCCCTAACACTTAGGAATTGAGAAATATAGTACTGAAAGAGATGCATAATGTACCATATGCTGGACATCCAGGGTACTAGAAGAAAATTGCAACAATAAGAAGCTAGTATTTATGGCCTGGAATGAAGAAGGACATCATTGATTACATAGTTATGTGTATGGAATGTCAAAAGGTGAAGACTGAGCACAAGCATCCAAACATATTTTTACAAACATTGCCCATTCCTAAATGGAAATGGGACATAATTACAATATATTTCATCACCAAGTTTCCAAGAACAACAAGGAAACATGATTCCATCATGGTAATGATGGACAAGCTTACGAAGGCTGCACAATTTATTCCAGTGAAAACGACTCAGAAGGCAACTAATATTGCATATATTTACATGAAGTAAATTTCTAGGATACATGGTGTGCCCAAGGAAGTAGTGTCAAACAAACATCCCCAGTTCACTTCTAATTTCTGGAAGGAGTTGTTTAAGGGATTTGCGACTACTTTGAATTTCAATACATCATATCATCCATAGTCGGATAGGAAGACAAAGAGAACTAACCAGATAATTGAAGATATGTTGAGGATGTATACAATGGACAAGCCTTCATAGTGGGAAAGATACCTTTATTCAGTTGAGTTTTCTTATAATAATGGGTATTAGGAATCGTTGAAGATGAGCCTGTTTGAAGCCTTGAATGACAGGAAATGCAACACGCTAGTAAGTTGGGACAACCCAACAAATAGAGCTTTATTGTGATAGAATTTCTAAAGAACATGGAAGAACAGATGGCAAAGATCAAGAAGAATTTAAAGGTTGCACAAGATAGGAAAAATAGTTATGCAAATAAAAGAAGGACATACAAAGAATTCAAAGTGGGAGAGCATGTGTTTTTAAAAGTAAAGGAAACAAGGAGCTCGCTAAGATTGGGAAGTTACCCAAAGTTGGAAATGAGATATTGTGGGTTGTTTGAATTTCTAGAAAAGATAGGCGTAGTTGCATACATGCTTCCATCCATGAGAATTCATAATGTGTTTCACATCATGTCTTTATTGAAGAAATATGTGCTTGATCCTAACCACGTAATCGATTGGATTGTGATCTAGGTGGAGCATGAAGGGGACTTTTGGGTGGAACTAGTGCACATCGTGGACCGAAAAGTCAAAGTGTTCATGAAGAAATCAATCAACCTTATAAAGGTCTAGTGGAACTACTACGGTCCTAAATACGCTATGTGGGAGCACGAGGATTTTATGTGGGAGGAGTACTCATAAAGTTTTGCAATTTTTGAAGAAAATTGAATGTATATTTGTATATAAGTGTGCAAGACTCCATTTTGGCAGTTGGAGTTCCTAAATTTAGATATCGGAAACTTCCTGTCCGATCTATACTAGAGCCCTGAAAGCTAAGTGGTACAGACTGAGGGACTATGACGTAGAGAAGGGGGTACACTTCCTTGGCTTGTGTAGGTTGTTGGGAAAAAACAATTGTTGGTTGGAATTGTTACAAGAGATGTGAACTTGCAAACGTATCAAGAATTATGATGTAAATTTTGCATATGTATGTCGGTATGGTGTTGTGCACCGAGGACGGTGAAAATTTTAGGGGGAGGGGAACATCCCCATTCATAATCCCCGATTTAACGATGTATAACCGTGGGCCCGACTATGTAATATGTAAACATTATATATCGTAATAATGAAATAAAATGTAACGTTGATTGCAGATGGACACAAACAAAGTAATGAGGGATAAGTTTCCACAAGAGAGAGGAAGGTCTAAGAGAGGGTCCAAGGGGGAATTATTCATGGGTATTAACCCCAACCAAGATTTATAAAATTATTATTGTGTATAAACCTTATAGTTTCCTCTTGGGTATATCAAAGCTCCAATCATTAAACACATGTAAGAGGGTGGGTGTGAAAAATCACTTCACATAGTTATTGAGAGTATGGGCCTGGGTACAATCAACCTTGGATATTGGGAGAGTCAACATGCATGGGGGAAAAGGAAATTCGCATGGAAAAAAAGAGCAGTTTTTACATGCAGTTTTTAGAGAAGCAAGGGAGTGCAGAGTGTTGGAACTTGAAGGAAGCATAGTGGGCATGTGTGGCAGCTTGTTAGAGCTACACATTCATGAAGAAGCAGGCTGGAAGGCTTGTAGAGTGAGATCCTATGTGAGATATTTCCCTAGCAACGAGTGAGATTGTTATTGTGAGCTTTTCCTATTGTAGATGACATCCCTGGAGTTCCCAACAAGAGTGATTCCTAGATGACATCCCTGGAGTACCCAATAAGAGAGATTCCTATCCAACCTGTGTTGGAGCCTTAGAGGGAAGTGGGAAGGCATGAGAGACTACGTGTAATGAAGGGGGATCACATTCATTGGGTTTTGTAGGTTGAGAGGAAGAGAACTGGAGGATTGGGATAGTTGTAGAAAAATGAAACTTGTTGTGGGTTATATTGGGCTATGAGTGGACATTAGAGACACCCTTTTCTTGTGGATTTGTAGCCCCAATTTGAGGGTGATTTGTTGTTGATATTTGGAGCAACAAATCTAAAGTCGGGTGCAACATCCATCCTCTACAACTCGTTGCACATTTTTTGATAAAATATAAGTTCTTTTATCTCAGTTTCTATGTTCTTGTTTATGGGATTTATTTGTTGTGCATAAATCTGAGTGTTAAGAAAGTATATGTTGTTGTGTGAATGTTGATTTAACTGCATTCATGTTGTAAAAAAGTTGTTAGTTTCAAGGGATTTTTTAGCATGCATTGGTTTGATTTAATCAGTATCAATTTTTTTTAAATTGTTGGGTTTATTAGTGGGGCCACTACATTATTGACCTCATAAATCATTTGATTCACCTTGAATCCATTTCCCTGGTTGGATTTGGCACTGATCTCTACTTCCTTCCATCACTTATATTAAAACCCTAAAAACCCAAAACTTTGTTTTACTAAGGCTACTCTCAACTTCACATTGTGCCTCATTGCTTGGTCTTAGTAATCCTACTAGGGATACCCACCTTGAGCCAAAGGAGATCCAACCTAAAGTGAGGAGGACAGGTTACCGAGGTGACAATGATGATCATCCTAATAATTTCCCCTTGAGTTGTACCTTTTGGATTAGGGCTTTCATCAATAAGTCAATTTGAGCGGTAATAGAAACATTGAGAGATATTATGTGGTAGAGTGCATATAGACATGTTAGAGAATATATGATGTTATATATTGATTAAGAGTGTTGTTACATACACAATTAGCATGGGATGATAATTTATGAGGTTGTTGATTGTGGATGGCTAGGAATGGTTGAAGATGTTTATGATATAACTCGCTATGATGAAGTGATCATGTGAGTTCCCATGAGGCATTAGTTGATAAGGTAACATTAGGAATGTTGATGGAAACTGTGCAAGTGTGAAAATTGGTCATGCCAATATAGCATGTGACCTGAAAGGAATTGGGTAAGAATTCCTCCAGTCATACTTGATATCTTCATTTATATGTTTATGGTGATGTTTGAATGCATGTATGTCATTGATACCCAGGTGGGGTATGACAAATGTAGGAAACTTATGGTATGTAAATATTGTTAGAATATTTGTGATGCATTCATGAGTTAGTATGATGTGATTGAGTTGGTTAATGGTAATAACTAGAGCACCCGAGTAATCAATCTCATGTTATGAATTTTCATACCACATGAAACTGAATGCCATGAGAGATATCCATGCATGAGTCCATAGTGTGTGAGAACTGGAAAATGCTATAGCATTGCACAAGTATCCAATGTACTCCTTGCTTGTAATTGGTGACCTAGACTGTAACCTTTTTGCCAACCCTAAAGAGAAATAAAGGAATATATTCTTGGTGTTGTGTTTGGGCTAAAGAGAAATGTGTCTGAATGGTGGAACAAGTAATGGGTAGGTGATTGGATGATGTGTAGAGGTGTTGGTTGAGTCTTCCAACTTATCTTGGTAAAACACATGAGCTTGAATTATGGTAATTTTGACCCAATGTGAGGATGCATTGAGTGAATGTGCATAAATAACCTTTGAAATCATACAAGTAATGATTCTCCATTCATGAATATTGGTACATATGCTTGATGCATGGGGTGGATACACACTTGTATAGAAAATGCATTTGTATAACTAAATGTCATGGAAGGGTTCTTGGGGGACTGTGAATTAGTGAAAGGAAAGACACCCCAGTGCCCCAAGGGATTGTTGAATAGTGAAAGGAGAGGTATGCATTAGTAAAATTAAGTATGATTTTAATCACCCCCCACATCGTAATATAAGTGGGAGAGGGAAGGAGGCACCCCACAAAACAAAATAAAACTAATTAATAATGAATTTTAAAATATGTTTCCAATGAAAAGAGTGATTATTTAACCATGAGTATTGGCACATTGGTTTACTTACATAAATATTTGATTGCATTATGGAATGCTTTGTGTGCTAAGTAATGCATACATAATCAATGCTAGTTTCATTCCATTTAATATGATTGACAACTAAAAGTGATTGAATTATTAGTGTGTTATAATTCTGAGATCGTTTCATGCGCTATTGTAAATGTTGCAATGAAAGGATTATATGCATGGATACTCATAGTCTGTTTGGTTGACTCAAAAGTTTATATTGCAAGAAGAATTGTCTGCGATATGACAATGAGTGTAAGTCCATAATGAAGACTAGATATACCATGTGTAAAGGCCAAACAACATGAGAAGGATCTCATACTTGTGAATTCTGATTTATGTATGAAACATATTTGAAAAAAACAAATTCTAAATGGAATTATTATGATGATATCTTATGGTAACTGTATGTATATAATATAGGTGAAATGATGGGTTTGTCTAGTGAGGACAAATGATGGTTCCTGAACCTGAAAAGAATAGGGAGGATGTTATTGTAGTGACACTAGAACCCTAGGATATGTATTGGTCACCATGAGTTATGTTATGTTATGTTAGAACAGTCTAGTGGGACACCCTGGCAGTAAGACTATATAAGTTTGTTCTCTTCTTGTGCAAGAAAGTCTTGGCAAATGATGGATCTCCCAAGAGACTGTTTAGAGAAGAAGAGGGTGCATGAGCCTAAAGGGTGAGTGACTACAAGGAAGAGGCAACTTGAATGAATCTATTTGAGAGATTCATGTTACATGTTAGCCAAGATCATGAGTGCACTATATACATTGGGTGTGTTTGAGAAAAACAGTGAGTTGAGCCTTGTATGTGGAATCCATATGAAGTAGATACATATTCATACAGATCAATGTGGGCTGAATTACATACTTTATCTTATGCTATGAATATATATTCTTTAATTATGAACTTAAAATCCATAAATTGAAATTCATATTTATAAAATACTTAATACATCAAAATCACTATGATATATATGTTTACTTTGATTATTGTTGTATTCTTGTCATCAAATCATTTTACTCGCACATTATGATATTCATTGACAAGAAATGTAAATTGAATGAGTGAAGAGGCATGATAACCTTCCCTACATCAAAATTCAAAGAGTATTTATCATCGATATTTTTTTTTCACATATTTGTTTTTTTATATCATGGTAGATATAATGTTTTTATTAAATATAAAATGAAATTTCAATAATAATAATAATAATAATCTATTTTTAAGGTCATGTCGAAGCGAGACACAAAATTGGTGTATGAGACCCTCTTGCTTGTGGGACAACGAAATTGGTGTATGAAACCCTCTTGCTTGTGGGACAAGAGATCCCCTATGTGCATCGATTTGACTGATAGAGTCTACAGAGGTATACATACCCTACCCCCTTATGGATTTGAACCCGTGACCTCTAAGGAGGAAACTACTTTCAAGGTATCGAAAATACTAAGAATAAATCTTTCAAGTTATTCCATGACCACCACATTGCCACAAATATTACTTTAATTAACTTTCTCAACCACTATCCTCTAATAACATTCGTTAAGTAACAATGTTGATCGAGCATTAATAAGTGTTAGAGAACAATTCATAACAATAGTCAAATTAGATATATTATTGTGCATGAACAATTGTAAATGACAAGATGTCTGTTGGTAAATGTGAAAAGACCAATAAACATATCAATAATAAAGATGGAGAATAAACCATCTTATTGTTCATTCTATCTGTATTTACATATTCTCATTTCTCTTCATATAGAGGATGGCACCCAAGGTAAATCCTATTTTATTGCTTATTTTATCTTTATTTATATATTCTCACTTCCCTTTATTTATATGTATTCGTTATGAGCTCAACATGTCACTTGCATAAACTAAACTTGGGTAGGGAGGATAACAATCATTCCTCTCAACCACTTAAACTAAATCCAAACAACAACAACAACAATAACAACTACAACAACTTTGAATTGTTTTTAAAAAAAATGTGTTTATATAATAAAACTTTATATTACAACTTTGAAAAATAAAACAAAACATTATGACTCCTCACCATAACCATAATTAGGAATTAGGGACATAACCATAATTAGGAATTAGGGATTTATCCTAATTATGGATTTAATTGAATAAAATCATTTAAAAAAAATCATGACAATATATGATCATCAACAAAATTTAGATTAATAAATTATTACAAATTTTTAGTCAAATTCGTTACTAATCTTCCCCATTCAAATTTGATTTAAACGGTGTGTGTTGTTAAAAGGATTATGATACCATATCTTTTGGATTGATTTTTATTAAATTCACAATCAATCATTACCACTCCATTCAAATTTGATTTAAACATAATATGTTGTTAAAAGAAATATGACATCATATCCTCTCGATTGATTCCAAGCACGGTTTGAGTGGTTTCACTTATATGCATATGATGTGAGCATCGATTGAGGTTATTGAAGAAATTTGAAATTAATATTTATGGAATAATTTGATATTTCAATTATGAGGAGAGGTTTTATTGTTTTTCAATTATTTAATTATTTTGAATTAGTATATTTTGAATTTGTTTATTTTTTTAAGGTGGTAAAATTTGGTATGATATAGTTGTCAATTGGTAGTTAGGATAGTCATTATTGATCAATATTCATGAATGCGGGTTAATTCATTATTGTTATTTAAAGAAAACCACACCATTTGAAATGACATGTTGGTGCTCTGTAAGGGAATAGACTTTCACCCTTGCAAAATACCTCTAGGTGTCTGGCCATTAATTTGTTTCCTTACATCCGAAAAAGATGAGCTCTTAGCCAATTAGTATTTGGGTCTTACTTTCTTTGCTTTTTTAAACCATAACTAGGAAATGCTTATATTAAGAAAAATTTGTAGCAGAGCTTGTAGTAGGATTACATCAACAATCTACTTCAATAGTCTTTAAACAAAAATATAAGAAGAAACTTTCAACTATCCTATAGCTACAACCATGCAAAGCCAAAAATAACACCTTGTGATATATCTTAGTGGTGTAGATTCTGCAATAGAGTCCGAGATATCTAACTACTTCAAAAAACATACAATTTTAGAAAAAAACATGTTTGCTAGCTTCTTTATCAAGTGTTGTCTTGGTTGAGTCTGAGTCCAGTTTGACAATTTCAACATTCTTCAAAAGATGGTGAACTATTTCTTCTTCCCTAAGGATCCCACAGTTTGAATTCATGGGTTACACCTAGTTGGATGCTCCAAAATGTTCTCCTTTTGACATATTAATGACCATGTTGCATTCAAATTCGAACACATAAACTTGACACTTCAATTGAACTAAGGTGCCCATGATTGTAGCAATCTGAGAAGTTACTTGTTGATATTGCTTTTGAATTCATCTTGAAGCAGTTAGAATTGAACTTCTATTGCCTTCTATCGCATCCTTATGGCCTCTTAATGCCCACTGAATCTGTTGTGGCTCCCTATAACCCATTTGTACTCTAAGACAATGCAAGAACAAATGTTGTCTGGAATTTTCAAAGCTACCTATATAATCTAACCCTTGAATTCCTAAAATTTTCCCTGAAGCCCAATACAGAAGTTGACTAAGCCCTAAGTAGTCCACGCAAAATCCACATAGAGGAACAATTGGCAGGATAAATAGAGGAAACTCCAAATAACCTAAGGGTGAAATAATAGGCCCTAAAAAGCACTAGAGATAACCAGACCAATAAGAGAGATGGAGACAAAATGCCTCACTGACCCATATAATTTCTTCACAGTTGAGGTCGAAACCAAAATCTAGAAAACAAATGCCCAGAGGAACATAGGAATATAAAGGAGGGTTGAAATCATAAAAGGAAGGAATAGGTTCCCCCGTGAAAGAGACAAGGACCCAATTGAAAACTCTCAAACACAAACATGCAACACTCCCAAACTCAAAACTCATGTTTTCCAAAATAATGATCCAGGTTAGATTGAGAATGGAATGAGATACAAACAAAAATATAAAAAAGAACACATAAATCTAGTAACACCCAACTTCTATTAATGAAAAACATAATATTGTAGAACACAAACTGGCTAGAATGGTGCTAGCTTATCTCTGAAGAGAAAGATATGTCATCTATGTTCATTTGCAATAAGAATTACATCACACTCCATTGCTTTCTCAAAGAACCTCCTTCACCTTGATTATATATCAGAGAGTGAGAGGAGAATAATTCTCATGATGCATGTGGGATAAATTGGTCTAAGTACACAAAATGACATAGGCATGTAAAACATTAGGACTTCTTGGGAGGTCACCCATCCCAATACTACTCTAGCCCAAGCATGCTTAACTGAGGAGTTCTAATGGGATCTGATGCATTAATGTTGTAGGCATGTACATATGATGGTTGTAATTAACAAATGGAGATGGAATTACATTACATTCCCTGTCAAAAGGGGGAATATCATGGTTTATCAAAACCATAGGATTGAAAACATTGATTCAATAGAAAAGGTGGATGGCCACCAAGATCCACCTAGATTAGTCCTCCTCCCTTAGGAAGCAATGGTCCCCATTGCATCAAGTTTCCTCGGGAGATGGAGAAACTTTTGTTGAATCTAAACCTTGGTGAGTTGCTTGCCTTGTTGAAGTAGTTGTCCTACTTGTACTTGGCATTAGCCTGTTGAAACATGTCATGAACCTTTTGGTTGAGGTGACAGATCTGTTCAACAAATTTGGTTGCACAATCTGCCTTGGTTTGAGTGTGGGAGGACTCTGTCGGTGAAGATGCAACATGAGGTTGTCAGTGCCAAGGTTGTGGTGGTTTCAATTACCTTCTATTCACCTTCTGATCGGATCGTGAAGAGGGAAAACTTTATGGTCTGTTAAGACCAAATATCAATATAGCATAGAAAAACCTCAGAATAAGTACTCAATGCCTTGAAAAAGAGAGAATTTCAGATAATAAGCCTCTTCGAGGGGGAAACCTCCTTTTACCCCACATAAATGTTCAAGTACATGATGATTCCAAATGAAAATGTCTCCTTGGGATATATAGGAGACTAGGAGGTATAATTACAACTAATGGAATAAAGCCAACATAAATAAAATAACATTACTNATGTAATATGCCCCAATTAAGGGGTAATGAGCCAATATTAGGGCTTAACATGCCCCTCCCCTTGAGACAAGTGTTGTCCACAACGCTTGAGTAACTCTGGATACTTCTGTATAAAAGACTCATCTTCCCAAGTGGAATCTTCAATCGATAGTTTCCTCCATTTAATGAGATACTCTGAAATGGATCCATTCCTCAGCTGGCGAATTCTTGTGTCAGTGATGGATTCCGGCTCCAATATGATTTTTCCTTCCTCGTCAAGTTCTGGAAATATAGTTTGAACTTGGATCTTGTCACCTATAACCTTCTTTAAGCATGAAACATGGAAAACTAGGTGTACTCATGAAGATGCACGCAACTCCAATTTATATGCCATAGTACCAATCTTTTGCAACACCTTATAAGGTCCAAAGTACTTTGGTGATAATTTATTATCCTTCTTGGCTTGCTTGAGGGACATCTGTTTGTATGGTTGTAGTCTTAAAAAAACCCAATCCCCTAATTCAAAACTTCTTTCACTACGATGTTGATCTGCTTGTTGTTTCATGAGATTCTGTGCCATGGTCAGGTTGTCCTTTAAGATTTGGAGAACTTGTTGTTAATGCTCGATGTGATCTGCCACTGCTTGAACATTAGATTTTTATTTTAGAGAAGAAGTGATGGAAGGAGGGTGGTATCCATAAAGTGCCATAAATGGTGTCATTTTTGTTGCAGTATGAAAGGAAGTGTTATACCACCATTTTGCCAAGGGTAACCATTTGAACCATTGTGTTTGTTTATCAGAGACAAAG
>ML779957.1:25236-41005 GCA_009831015.1 Picea engelmannii
CTTCTGTTGAATCCATCATCTCTTGTAGTTCATATTTTGTTACTGTCTTCTTTTGTAAATCATTTATGTCCCTATGCATTTCTTCACCTTCATCAAGAGTCCAAGTAGGATTGTCTGGAGGCTTATTTGGTGTAGAAGTTCCCTTTTTTGGTGGCATGTAGGCCAAGTATCACTTTAAACCTTGATTTTGAGGTGGTTCTGCTAGACAATATTCCTTTTATTGTATCTCCAAAATTTCGGCCCTTCTCAGTATGAAATTTTATGTTTTGTAGGTCTCTGATATTTCTTCTCTTAAATGCCACAGGTCTGATAAAAATTGGATGTGCCAAGTGGAATTTACGGTAACTTCCCCACAACTTGCTGATTTTTGGCCTTTCAAGGAGATCTCACTTGTATAGAGTGCCCCACACAAAATAATTGATATAAATTTTGAAACTCGTACCAGAACTACTACGAGATGTACACTATCCAATGCAACTAGTCTCACTCAATTTGGATACTCTAGGAAGAAGTTATGATTGTTTTACCCGGAACACCTGCTTGAGACTAGTCAGATACCCTATCTTCCACAAGGTGTATATACCAATTTAAGATGACCTAGAAGCTGAAATTTCTACCACATATACCTTACTAATTTATGTGAATATCCTCTAGAGTTCAGGGTCTGAAACGTTACCGAAATTTTTTTTATAGCGAAAATTCTGCAATGACTCAATTCAGAATGATTTTAGAACCCTATCTTATAAAGGATTTATCTCTGAAAGTATAAGGCCCCAGGAGATGAAATTTTAACCCAACGTACCTTGATCCGTCTACTAAATACAATCCAATCTGCTCCTTATGAATAGTTGTAAAAAAAAAGTTATAGCGAAAATTCCACGGTGTCTTAGATGTAGCAGCGAAACCCCAAGACCTTAAGCTCTGATACCATATGCTAAGACCAAATATCAATATAGCATAGAAAAACCTCAAAATAAGTACTCAACACCTTGAAAAAGAGATAATTTCAGATAATAAGCCTCTTCAAGGGGCAACCTCCTTTTACCCCACATAAATGTTCAAGTACAAGATGATTCCAAATTAAAATGTCTCCTTGGTATATATAGGAGACTAGGAGGTATAATTACAACTAATGGAATAAATCCGACATAAATAAAATAACATTACTAATGTAATATGCCCCAATTAAGGGGTAATGAGCCAATATTAGGGCTTAGCATGGTTTGAGAGATTAATTTGCAACACTATTTTTCCAAGTTCAATGAAATGGCAATAGTCATAACTACCTATGGTATCCTATAGATCTTACCCCCAGAGTAACAATGACACTACGAGGTTGAGACTCATAAATAGCGTGACATTTCCACATATATGGTTGTGGTAAAATAACATCACATACTTCCAGTGGGGAAACATCACACAGTACCTCATCTTTGAAGAGCTTGATGTCATAGGGTAGGTGACATTACTTGTTAACGTGGATGTCTCATCCCCTACTCAACCATACAATGTTGTATAGTTGGGGGTGTGGCATAGTTGACAACTTCATTCTTTTGAAAACCTTAGTTGAGATAAAGTTATTCTAACTCTTGCTGTCAACAATGAAATGCACTGGGGTCCCCTTCACCCACATCTGTGAATGGAAGAGGTGCTCACCCTCATCAGGATCATCTAGCTCTTTTGGTTAGATTGTTGTGGCCATAATGGTAGCAATGGGCTCTACATCGATGATCTGTTTCCATTTATTGTACTCTGAATTAGAGTCCAAGTCAGGTTCTGATTCTTTTTCTTTGAGCTAGGTTGCCAATTATTGTTTCGAGCGACATTCACTGGTGTTGTGCCAGTGGATTTTGTGGAACTCACACCATTTTCTGATGTCCTCTTCGACTTCCCATCACCCTTATTAGCTAATGGATTGGACTGATTTTCTTGATATTGAATCTCCTTGCTTTGTCCTTCATTAGGGTTTCCTTTTCCATGCTTCTGTTGTGGCGTATTTGCAAACACGAACTCCTTCTTACTCTGCTGCTTGATTTTGACTACATATCAATGAGCAACTCCCAGTGAGGAGATGTACAAGAAATACATCTCTCTTTGGATGTACCTATGTAGGTCATTGCGGTACTTTAGAACCAGGTTCCACTCCGAGTCTCTGATACCCAACTTTGAGCATAAAGTATGGAAGATGTTAGTGTACTTTGGCACTAGCTAGTCTCTTTCATGACGTAGAGTCATCCATCTCATATACTGGTCATCATAACTTTCAACATCGTAGAACTCCTTCTTGAGAGCATCCACAAAGGTTGCCTAGGTGGGTTCTCTCCCAAATGGCATAGATTAATCTGCGGTGCACCTCTCTTAGTAACCTTCCCACCAAGCTATGACACGGGGAAGGGATTTAAGGAGCGCAAAGGTAATATTTTTACCATCGATTTTTTTTTGGATAGAGTAATAAATTTCTAGAATATTTAACCATTTCTCTAGAGGATATGCATCTATCTGGCCTTCAAATAAGGGAATATCAAAATTGACTTGTACCTTGAAGGGCGATGCACCTCTGAAATGACTTCTTGTTGAAGATGCCTTGGCCGCCATCGATAGTCGTCGAAGAATCTGAGCGAAGTTGTCCATCATCTCGTTCCTCTATCACACAAGAGCTTCCTCGAGAAACATCTTGAACAAACCTCCTGCTTTGTTGTCACTCTTTCCTTTCATCATGGGAGGTCGCTTGGGCTAGCGAGATTGGTCGTCCTCAAGCGAAACTAGCTCGAGACCCAACTCTCTATACCCTGACCTCATCGGGGACATGCACCAAGAAATAACAAGGAGGATAATGCTCCGATACCACAGATCCATATTAAATTGAAAAAAAAAGAGATACAAACGAAAATATAACAAAGAACACATAAATCTAGTGAAACCCAAATTCTATTAATAAATAATAGAATACTATAGAACAAAAATTGGCTAGAATGGTGGTAGCTTATCTCTGAAGAGAAAGAGATGTCAGCTACACTCATTCGCAATAAGAATTACATCACACTCCATTGCCTTCTCAAAGCACCTCCTTCACCTTGATTATATATGAGAGAGTGAGAGGAGAATAATTCCCAAGATGCATGTGGGATAAATTGGTCTAAGTTTAAAAAATGCCATAGGCATGTAAAACACTAGGACTTCCCGAGAGGTCACCCATCCCAATACTACTCTAATCCAAGCATGCTTAACTGCAAAATTCTAATGGGATTCAGGGCATTAACGTTCTAGGCACATATGATGGTTGTAATTAACAAATGGATACAACATTACATTACATTCCCCATCAAAAGGGTAAATATCATGGTTTATCAAAACCACATGCTTGAATAAGTTGATTCACTAGAAAAGGTGGATGGCCACCGAGATCCACCTGGATCAAATAGAGAGCAAGGATGGAAGCTTTCCAAAATTCCCAAAGATAAACATGACCACGCACACTAACCATATCAAAAATCCAATACTCGTCAACCCAAAACACATACTTGCGTGTCCAAATCTCCAAACTAGAAAACCATAATTAGTGTCCATTATCCCACAGTGCCAAGGAAGAATGCTTCTAGCATATTCAAAATCGTATGAGCCTGAGCATTTATGTGTGCAAACATAAGGTAGGGGTCTCTTCACATTACTTCCAACATCATACGATGGATTTACCTCCTGCTTAGCCATGTGCCTTCTTAATTGTGTGAAACATTCCATGTACATCATGGAGTATTAGGGGATAAAGTTGGGTTCCAGTCTTGCCATTAACAATATTGTCCCCCACTTTTAGAAAAGTACCCTAATTTGCATAAACATTAGATAAAGAATTGTTCTCTCGGAGGGCATGGAAGAATTTTACTCCCAAGTGGCAATTACTTTCTTCTTTTGTTCATTCCAACACTGATGCCAAAATAGTATCACCTAGAATAGTATTCAAAACCAAAAGCCTAATGAGATTCTTAGAATCTTCTACCACATTCAATGTTTGGATACCAGAGCTAGTGGTAATCTTCAGGCATTGCAAAAGGGCATAGGCTTCGACCTAATTGTTTGTTGACATACCTAAACCCCAAACATAGGAAAATTATGGCGTTCCTCTAGGATTTAAGAATACCCCTCCCGCACTTGTCACCCTATTTAAGTCTTACTTTAAGACCAAAAACTAATTTCAATCTAATAATATTAAAAAAAATATTCTTAATATTGTATAATTTGTTTTTTCAATTCTTCATTTTATTTAAAAATATACTCTTGAACCAAGAACATCTTGCTCTTTGAATTTTTCATAATATTCTTCCTCTATACTTCATTTCGTTAGGTGAGAATAAATAATTTGTCAACCACACCCAAATAAAAATGGGTCTAATGGTGAAGGTGATGACCACATGAAAATGTCAATATCTCAATATGATTGGATATTTTATGAAAAGTGTATAGGGGCACAAATGCAGGCAATGATATAGAGGTCATGGGTTCAAATCCAGAGGGGGGTAGGGTATGTATACCTCCGTAGACTTTAGTAATCAAATCGTTGCACGAAGAGGATCCCTTGTCCCACAAACAAGAGAGTCTCATGCACCAATTAAATGTTTTACTTAGTCATGACCTGAATTATTATTATTATTATCAATGTTTTTATAAGAATTTTATACACGTCGTATATATTCCAATATAGTAATAATTATTGTTATTATATTCCTATTTTCACCATCTTACATCTTACCCACAAGGAACCAAATGACAACACCTTTAGTTATAAACTTTGTCAACTAGGTATTATAATTATTAATGAATAAGTTATAATGGGTCCCAAAGTAGGGGGACATTTGGTGCATTATAAACTATCAACAAGGTATTATTGATGAATAAGTTATAATGGGTCCCAAATTAGGAAGACATTTGGTGCATTATAAAATGTCAACCAACTATTATTTATTATTGATTATAAGTTATAATGGGTCCCAAAGTAGGGAGACATTTGGTCGAAAAGTAAAGCATCATTTACATATATAGATAATGGCAGTGGGCCCATTAGATACATATGGTGAGTACTCACTTAAACATAAGGTAAATGACCCAATTAGTTAGAGATTTCAGAGCATTATTTAAGCATTTATCAAAAAGTGGTTTAACTTTAGAATGTTTGGTATGCGTATTTAAATTGATATTTTGTTTTAAGAATTTTTCATTTACATATATAGATAATGGCACTGGGCCCATTAGATACCTATGGTGAGTACTCACTTAAACATAAGGGTACATGACCCAATTAGTTAGAGATTTCAGAGCATTATTTAAGCATTTATCAAAAAGTGGTTTAACTTTAGAATGTTTGGTATGCATAGTATTTAAATTGATATTTTGTTTTAAGAATTTTTCATTGTTACTTATTAATTATAATTAATAAAAAAATTAGATAGGAAGAAATACATGAATTTTATTGACTTTTAAATAAGTATTTAATATCAAATGTTTTATATGAGTTTAAGTTTCATTTAGATTATAAATTTATGACATATTTTTTTTTTTTTTTTTAAATTTTAAATGTAAAAAAAAATCATTTTTTTTTAAAGATTTTTATAAGCTTTTATTTCTACTTAAGGTCAATCTTACATCTATGTATCTTTTATTGCCTTTTTTTCAAATCAAGTTTTGATATGTTCAATTTCTTTGGAGTTGTTTTTTAATAGAAAATTCACTCAATTATATTAATGAAAATATAAATTTTTACAACTTCATGACTCCACAAATGTTCATAGCAGTACTAATCCATAGACCATGTTCATAAACAAATCACATACATCCCCATAAAGTCACCAGAGATGAAAACTAGCATGCAGGCTGCAAAAAGAGATACAAAACAGGGCAAAAACCCCAACAAAAACTAGAGAAGAAGCTGAACCAGAAGCCGCATGCCCCAAAGGACCTCGAAGTGTTTACCCAAACACCGCACACCCCCAAAGGACCTCAAAGTGTTTACCAAAACACCGCACGCCCCCAAAGGACCTCGAAGTGTTTACCCAAACACCGCACGCCCCCAAAGGACCTCAAAGTGTTTACCAAAACACCGCATGCCCCTAGTGTAGACCTCAAAGCTCTGGTCCAAAACCTCTTCTTGCCAAGGAGGAAGAGGTCAAGAGGGTCCAGAAAAACTGAAGAGAAAACAAGAAACCGACTGCAACAAAACCCCAAAGCCATCACTACCGCAAAACTCCATGGCTAATCACCACCTCGCACTCGGAAATGAGCCCTCGAACACACGAAGACTGTCTGGAAAGAAAAACGAAGCTCACCAGTTCAGGCAGAACAGGCACAAGGGGATCGTTCCCAAAAACACGGCCCCAAGCAGTCGCCTTGGCCTTTAACATCCGCCTTAGGGATCCACCGCCAACCGCGGAAGGTGCTCACGCCCATACACGACGCATGGCTCTCCACACCGTAAAGCCCGCAGGACTCGAATCCTCTGCCACCGCCATCCGCTGACCCTCAATAACCCTTGCCCACTCATCTCGGGAAGGTCTTACACCCGCACTTTTCCTTCTCCATAGAAACGAGGGATGAGACTAACAAAACCTAACCGCAAATCCCGCAACGTCAAATTCTCTTTAGAGTTGTTATAGACATCTTCATTTCTCTTTGTGTATGCATTCTTACTTAATCTCATTATCACTTTTGATCTCTTTCTCTTTTTTTTAAGATAAATATATATCCCGAAACATGTCGAGCACTTGAAGATGGTACCCATTTCTCATTTGATATTTACTTTCCTATCCTAAAATCCATTTTAACATGTTCCCTTGAAACATGTGTATTGCAATTTTTCCATGGTTACAAATTTGAAGGAAAATATAATTTTTGTTAAGCAGAACGTGAAGATTTCAAACATGTGTACATAATTTTTTCATCCTTACAAATTTAAAGGAGGGAATAAATTTTGTCAAGTAGGGTGTGAAGATGCTCAAGAATTAAGCAATGGTAAAGATAACAATCCTAATCAAATACAACATTATTATCCCCGCCCCCACACACATTAATAAAATCTTTAATATTGATGCAACTTCAAACATCTAGCCGAGATATTTATCTTCCCTAATAGTTAATTTGGAAATAGTGCATGCTCATAAGATGCTACCTTAATAATACTCTATGTGTGATGACCATAACAATGAAATTAAATTAAAATATGGTCAACGTTTTTAGCTTCCAAAAGTGTATTGTGTACCTAAAGAACATTTTATATACATGAAAAATTAGTTAAAAATAGTGTATTGTGTAACTAAAGAACATTTTATATACATGAACAATTAGTCTTAATTTGGAAATAGTGCATGCTCATAAGATGCTACCTTAATAATACTCTATGTGTGAGATGACCATAACAATGAAATTAAATTAAAATATGGTCAACGTTTTTAGCTTCCAACAGTGTATTGTGTACCTAAAGAACATTTTATATACAAAAATTAGTTAAAAATAGTGTATTGTGTAACTAAAGAACATTTTATATACATGAACAATTAGTCCAAATTTTCTAGTTTTGACAATTCTATTTTCATAAATGTCTATTTATGGAAAGTTTATTTTTTAGTGGTAAAATTTTAAAGGGTTATATCTTATTAGTCCCTGCCGAAGGTGTAGAGGGATTATAATAATCGATAATTCATTGACTTCATATTAGTTTGTCCTTTGACCACAAATATTTGCATAATATCTATTGTTGGAATTAGGGAACTAAAAACATTGATTTTTATATAATAAAAAATACCATATATGTCATGCTCTGATTGGATAACAGATTGGAGGTCTTATTGTCGGCTTCGCTATTTCCAATGTTTGATATGTTAGCATATCCAAAGTTTTTGATCATATACGGTCTTTCTGAGTTGTTATTTTTTTCTTGAAATGTTTGGATATCCAAAGTTTTGAAAATAGATAGTCAGTTTTTTATAAGTTGACTTCATATTAGTTTGTCCTTTGAATTTTTCTTTTTTTTTACATAGACTCTACTGTTCAAACTATTGTTACTCATTTTTTTTTATTGTTGTTATAAAATAATATAATAAATGTTTTTTTGTACGTAAGAGGCCTGCCACATTGCATTCTTTCTTAAATGTTTACAAAGCAGTTTTGACAGACTTAAATGTTTACCTAACAGGCTTCACAGCCTTAAATGTTTACTTAACATGCCTGTTACAATACATTTTCTTTCATTTTGTTTTTTGTATATGCAATGTTCTTTGTAGTCAATGTGGGCAATATTGTTCTTCATCGACATTGTTGGTTCATTGGTTCATGCTTTCTTCTTGCATGTTCACTGATTTCTTATTTGCCTGTTGTTGTTGTTCTTGTTTGCCTGTTGGTCTTGTTGCAGTTTGCACGGTTGGGGTTCTGCAACCGCGATTGGAACTGCCCTTCTTGCGTTCCCCATTGACGGGCGGGTTTGGGTGCCGTGTTTAGCTTCGCTTGCTATTTGCAGTTTGCAGGTGGGAAATTTGACTACTGGGGATGCCTGAGTCGAAATCCTCTTGCATAACATCTTTGCATGTGAGGAGAAAATGCGATTTCCTTTTGCGATGCCTCATTGTGGCTGTGATGGAGGTAGGTTCTGTGTCGAACATTGTCCTTCTATCGTTCTCCGTTGACGGGCGGGTTTGGGTGCCGTGATTAGCTTTGCTTGCTATCTGCAGTTTGTAGGTGGGAAATTTGGCTGCTGGGGATGCTTGAGTCGAAATCCTCTTGCATAACATCTTTGTATGTGAGGAGAAAATACGATTCCCTTTTCCTATGCGTCACTGTGGCTGTGATGGAGGTAGGTTCTGTGTCGAACATTGGCCTTCTATCATTCCCCGTAGATGGGCGGGTTTGGGTGCCATGATTAGCTTCGCTTGCTATCTGCAGGTGGGAAATTTGACTGCTGGGGATGCCTGAGTCGAAATCCTCTTGCAGAACATCTTTGTATGTGAGGAGAAAATACGATTCCCTTTTCCTATGCGTCACTGTGGCTGTGATGGAGGTAGGTTTTGTGTCGAACATTGGCGACCAAGAACGAGACGAAGACAACATTACAGTCCTTCTTCTCTAGTCGTAGTAATCACATACAAAGATGGTCTGCACAAGGATTTTGATCGCTCCCAATATTGAAAATTACCAACCGTGAAAACTACACCTTTCTTAATTGCTTGCACAGTGGAAGGCCTTTGGACGGTCCTGCCAGCTTTGAATTTTACCTGACAGGTCTCACGGTCTGAAATATTTGGTTAACAGATGTGTTACAATACATTTTCCTCCAAATTGTAGATTTTTAATGGAAAAATCAGAAATATTTCATTCACACATTTCGTCAAACACTTAGCAACCTAGAGATAACCGTCTTCTTAATTTTCATAAATGCATACCCACATTCAAAAATTTCCATAAGCAACAATACACATTGTTAAGCAAAATATGCAGCGAAAATACATAGTGGACGACAACCCATAACTCACAGAAATTTAGGCAAATGCCAGGAAAAACCCCAATGTGGGGAAACCCAACGAGAGAGAGAGATATTATTATTTTTCTTCAAGAAATTTCAGAACAACATCAATAACACTTTTCAGCCAAGAGAAATAGCTCTTACAGCACAAAAACTGTCCCCTACAAAACTGTCTTGAAAACCGTGCCACAGTCCGTAAAACTGTACGGATTTGATGAAAGTTGGCACCTTGAAATTCATGCCACAATAGGCAACTGTACCTTGCCTTCTGTACAACCGTCCTCCTTTAGAAAATTCTTCAAGGGTTTCCTCGAAAACCATGCCCAAGCTTGCCTCAATTTTCGTGCCTCAAGAATGCTGCTGTACGGCCTGTATGGATTCATACAGTACAACCTGTCCCAACAAATATCACTGCAACAAATCAAAACAGAAAATGCCTCCTTGGGATTTGCACCCTAGCTCTCTTGGGAATTGTGCCCTTCTTGATGCTCACTTTCCTCTCTCAAGCAATCTCTCAACTCAACTCCTCTCATCTTCTCCGGTGTGATCTTCTCACATCCCTAAGCATGTATATGTACTTTTCTTTTTTCCCAAGACACCCTAACTTACACAACCAACTCAATCTAATGGCTATCACATGTCTAATCTGAGGGATCATATTTAATGCTCCTCATTAATTACAAAATAAGTAATAAATGCTCATTAAATACTTTTTGGGTCCCACAACTTAAAATCACTTTAAGTTATAAAGTACATTCACTTTATAAAAACACTTTATTTAAAAAGTCACTTTACAAATAAAACATATCTAGGAATTATGACTTTATGTCCTCCCCATGACAAAACACAAAAACATGAATGGGGACATCCCTTGTTATATTTCAACACTCCTTCTTAACGAGGGATGTACTCACTGCCATCTCCATCATCTGGTCCCATCATACTGTGCTTTGTAGGAGCTCCCTCTGAACCTAGAGCCATCTGCAACACCTGCATAGAACTCGAACTAGAAGATTTTCTCCTAGTAGCCTCCCGAAACCCTGAGCTCACTTCATCTTGAGCATCGATTCGATCAACCTAGCTGAGCCTTCTGCCAGTGCTCAGAAGTGACTCACTCTCTTCTCTCGAAATGCAAGACTGATACCTTGGTGCCACCGCATTCTCAGAAGTCTCCTCACGCTCCTTATCCAACGCTAAATCACACTTCATAGGCTGTCCTCTCAACTTATACAACCTATCCACCCGGTTACCGATCAGCTGCAGCTCTACCAAATCCACTCCCTCTCTGTAGATAAAGACATATTCGAACAATACGCAATATCCTACATCCTCCAAGGCTGAGACTGAGAGCAAGTTAACACTCAACCCTGGAACAAAGAGAACTCCATCAATCTCCAAGAGTCCCCCAAACTCGAGTTGGAATCTGACATTCCCAACTCCACGTACAACTCTCACCATACCACCTTCATTTACCACCCGTCGGCTAGGATCAATCTTTGTGAAGTCTGGGAATACTTGCCAGATTCCCGTCATGTGGTTAGAGGCTCCGCTATCCACAATCCATCTGACATCACCTCCGAATCCTCTGCTGTCGACACTAGAAACTAGGGTAACCAAAGAAAATTCCCTATTGAACTTTGAAGCAAAGTCCTCTATGGCTGCTGTAGCAGCTATCTCAGGCCCATCTGACTCCTTCTTCTTCTTCTTCCTCACAGGACATTGAGAGGCAAGGTGCCCCGACTGGTTACAACAAAAGCATCTGACTTTACTCAAGTCCCTTCCAGCACTTCCTTTCTTCTTGCTCTTTGCCACAAGAGCAACATTCTCATCAGCTCTATCTGTCTTCTGATCACTGCTCTGAGATCTTTCTCGGATCTCCTCCTGAGTGAAATCATCCCATAGTCTTCTCCAATCTGGTAGATGCTCACGACCGACCACGCACTTCACGAAGACTTCCCAATCTTTGGTGAATCCATTTAAGGCTATCCTCACCAACTCAGAATCTGAAATGACCTCTCCAACAACTGCCAGCTCATCTTTAACTTGAGCCACCCAGGTAAGATAAGAGGAGACACTCTCCTCTTTACACATCTTGGTATCATGCAACTTATCCTTCAAGGACATCTTCCGGTTCTCGTTCTTCGCCTCGAACAAGTTCTTAAGTGCATCCCACATCTCCTTGACAGTCTTTTTCTCAGCCAAGTGTGGGATAAGGTGATCCTTCACCCCATCTAGAATAATCCTCTGAGCTCTGTCTTCCTTGACCTCATGCAAGTCCAAAGCAACAAGATCTGCTACAGGAGCTGCTACAACAGAGCTTACATAGCTATAGATCTTGTTCTCCTTGAGAACGACTGACAAACGAACCTTCCACTGCAAGTTGTTGGAAATGCCATCCAACCGATCCTCATATCTAATGCTTGTAGCCATATTCCTTGTCACAACTCAAGGAAAACAATCACACCCTTTTGTCCAAATATCACACTGCCCACTGTCAGAGACAAAGATCTGATACCATGTATATTTTTAATGACAAAATCAGAAATATTTCATTCACACATTTTGTCAAACACTTAGCAACCTAGAGATAACTGTCTTCTTAAATTTCAGAAATGCATACCTACATTCAGAAATTTCCATAAGCAGAAATACACATTGTTAAGGAAAATATGCAGCAGAAATACATAGTGGACAACAACCCATAACTCACAGAAATTTAGGCAAATGCCAGGGAAAACCCCAATGTGGGGAAACCCAACGAGAGAGAGAGATATTATTATTTTGCTTCAGGAAAGTTCAGAACAACATCAACAACACTTTTCAGCCAAGAGAAATACCTCTTACAACACAAAAACTGTCCCCCACAAAACTATCTTGAAAATCGTGCCACAGTCCGTACAGCTGTACGGATTTGCTGAAAGTTGGCACCTTGAAATTCATGCCACAACTGGTAGCTGTACCTTGCCTTCTGTATGATCATCCTCCTTCAAAAAATTCTTCAAGGTTTGCCTCGAAAATTGTGCCCAAGCTTGCCTCGGTTTTTGTGCCTCAAGAATGCTGTTGTATGTACTGTACAGATCCGTACAGTACGACCTATCCCAGTAAATATCACTGCAACAAATCAAAACAAAAAATGCCTCCTTTGGATTTGCGCCCTAGCTCTCTTGGGAATCATGCCCTTCTTGATGCTCACTTTCCTCTCTCAAGCAATCTCTCAACTCAACTCCTCTCGTCTTCTCCGGTGTTTTCTTCTCACATCCCTAAGCATGTATATGTACTTTTATCTTTTCCCAAGAAACCCTCACTTACATAACCAACTCAATCTAATGGCTATCATAAGTCTAATCTGAGGGCTCATATTTAATGCTCCTCATTAATTACAAAATAAGTAATAAATGCTCATTAAATACTTTTTGGGTCCCACAACTTAAAATCACTTTAAGTTATAAAGTACATTCACTTTATAAAAGCACTTTATTTAAAAATTCACTTTACAAATAAAACATATCTAGGAATTATGACTTTATGTCTTCCCCATGACAAAACACAAAAACATGAATGAGGACATCCCTTGTTATATTTCAACACAATTTTTTTGATACAATCTTGTGTGCAGTGAATTTGACCAATATTTTTCTTCACCGACATTCCTGGTTGGCTGGTTGGTGCTTGCTTCTTGGTTCGCTGGATGCTGCTTATTGTTGTTTGATTCAACTTTGCAGGGTTCAGGTCCTGTGACTGCAGTTGGGCCTTTTGGTGCTTCTTAATTGGGTTGTTATTTGCTGCTTTCTCTTGTTTTCTTAAACTTTGCGATGTTGGGGTGCTGCATCTGCAGTTGGATCTGTTGTTACATGGTTTTACAGTTGGCTCCCTAGAAAATACTATTAAGATAAAATAATATGCAAAACTTTGCAGTGGATGTAAATTACATCTCTTATGGCTTGAACCAGAGTTTGTCAGGCTCGAACTATATTTCACAGCTGATGATGTTTTTCCCATGGTTAATGTCTTTCTATGACTTCATAGTTATGAGAGTAAGTGTTGTTGTGTGAGCGATAAAGTTCTTCTCTCCCTTTCTTTTTCCTCTTGTAAACTTTCTCGTTTTTTCCTTTTGTTCTTCCCCTCTATTATGCATTTATGGTTCTATACTTTGCCATGTTTCTGTGGTCGCGGGTTCCCGGGGTGGCCAATTGACAAATCATCATCTCCATCTATATCTTCACATCACGAGTCCAACTGACCGTCGTTCGTTTTCATATTTATCCAATTTCTTCTAAACTTGCCCGTTTTTCCCTTTTGTTCTTACCCTCTATTATGTGTTTCTGGTTCTATACTTTGTCACGTTTCTTTGATCGCGGGTTCCCAGTGTGGCAAAGATCATCTCCATCTATATATTCACATCATGAGTCCGACCGACTACTGTTCATTTGCATACTTAGCCAATTTTATGAATGCGGGTTCACAGATAGGTGCTATCGAACTCTGGTAACTCGTGTTCGGGGTATACATCTTGCACCCAAAACTTCCTTGCTCTACAATTCAACCCCAGACTCCTCGAACTCGCAACCCTGCCTCTACCTACGATGACTCCGTCTGTCCGACCTGCCTTTCCATACTTAGTCGAGTCTTCAAAGTTTCATGGGTTCACGCATTCCCGGGTTCAGAAAAGTTTAAAAGCATTTTTTCGCTCCCCTCCATCCCCGCCACCTTCCGCCCTTCCCAATGCACATTAATTGTGATTTTAAAAGTGACAACCGACTAGACATGTTTGAAAATATTGGCTTTAATAAGCTGAAAGCTCGAGGACATCTCCCATTAAAATGCATAAAGAGGCGAATATTATGGGATCTGATAATTTTTTTTGCATGCATTTTGAATTTGCAAAAAGTGTTGGCTATTTTTTTTTTTGAAGGCATCATCATAGTAACAGTGAAATATTGTACTACCATGCTGCCATCCATGAACGTGTCATCCACAAAGGTCTTGAGGTCATGTCCCTCTTAAATACTGTGCATATGTTACAGGTTGTCATATTTGAGAATCTTCTTGGATATGGGAATGTTAATACGTGATATTAGTGACTATTCAACGCACATATTAAAAAAGATTGGAATTAATAAGTGAAAATATCGAGGGCATCCGCCATTAAGATGAATTGAACCAAAATCTATGGAAAATTATACTGTCATCCTCCAACGTTGATTTTAAATACTTATTCCCATTTCTCTCTATCATTAAAGAGTTGGGCTTTAAGGTGTCTTCGTTGTAATGTTCCTGGTCATGGACATGTAAGACAACTTAGAGATGCCATTGAGGCCCAATTGAAAGAGGAGAGAATGGTTTTATGTGACGTCAGCTTTGATCGAAAAAAAAAAATCTGTTAGCCAACAGAAACTCAGGCAGGGAAAAAAAAACAAAAACAAGTATCTTTTGATTGGTGTTCTCCTTGTATTCGATGCTTTAGTTAGTTGAAAGGCGTACCTGGAGATTTGTTTGTTGATCTTATTTGTTTTATTACTAGGAGTTGGAAGGGGTTTTTAGGTCACCTTCAAAATGCTCCTTCGTTGAAGTATATAGTTTCTTCCAACAACACAGATTTGAAAAATGTATCAAATTCTGCAGAGCACACAAGAATTTGTCTTCCGTTAGAGGAGTCACACTTACCGTGGCTTGCAAAATGGTCTGTAATATTCAGAAATGATGCACAATATTACTCTATTCGCAAATATACTCAGAAGGAAATTATAAATTTGGATCGTCGTGTGTATGAGAAACTGTATGGGTGGTTAAAACAACATCCTAAAATTACAAAAGTTTCTATTTCAAAGTTTGTTGAGCTACTTCTGGGTGTGGTAATAGACTTGAAAGAAAGCCATATTTTTTGTCAAATTTTGTTCACTGTCCTCTGGATGTAGTTACAGACTCCACATACAATCAACTTTCTATCGCTACTGCACATTTTTTTTTACTATTCCTATGCATATGAATGCATCTGGGTCGTTGAGCTTGCCCCTCTTTTCACGAATATTCACCTCCTACTTAAAGGTGGGTATATAACTAGGGAACGACGCTCTCAAAACTTTCTAATCCTTACATCAACATGTAACTGGAAAAAGTTAATGGGAAGGAATTCCATATTATGGACTTTGCAACACTTTCTGAGGATTACTTTATACTACCACCTTCTGCAAGAAGTTTCACGTGTTCAGGTAATGATTTGGTTTCTGAAAATCACCTTTTACTACCACCTTCATGTAATCATATTATTTAATT
>ML779957.1:41122-69301 GCA_009831015.1 Picea engelmannii
TTTTTTTTTTTTTTTTTTTTTTCGAACCATACCATTTTTTATTTTTTAAAATATAGAACAATGTAATTTTTGAAAACACGGTTGCTCGAAAAGTTTTAGGCATTGTTTGGTATTCACGTCCTTCAATGATGTTAATTAATCACATAATTAATATTGCTTGTGCCAATGCAATTGAGCCATCATCCACTATGGAAATAAAATTGACACTGCAATGTCAGATAATAGATGTCTAGCATGTGCCTAATGTCAAGGTCATTATCGCACAAGACACCCAACGTCCAAAGATTTATGGACTCAAAGAAACATTGTAGTTATCGTGAGAAAGAAACACTAAAGTCGATGTTCTTTGCAGGTTTGACAATCCTGCAGTTTAGGTGCTTTGACAATGACAACCCTGCTTGTTCACTACATTGTCGCACTGCAGTCAATAGCATTGTTCCCCTTTCCACCACCAATGTCAATGTCCAAAGCCGAAGCTATCTGGAGCCTGTGGTCGCCACCAATGTGGATGCCCAAGGTGAAACTACCTGGAACCTGGGATCACGACTTCTTACACTTGACATTAGTATCAATAGTGATCGAAAATTGATTATATGTCGAGTCTGTTACTGCATCCAGAGGTCGTTAAACACTCTTTGACATAGAAACTGGTTGTCTGTCAATTCTGTTACAACTTTGGCATAAAATGTTCTATAATTTTAGAATGTTGATTAAAACGTGCATACAGTTTCTCACGTTCGTGGGTATCCAATATTATAATTTCCTTCTGAGTGTATTCGGGCATGGAGTAATATTTGGCGTCACTTCCAAACATTCCAAACCATTTTGTGGGCCGCCATGTCTACTACCCCTACGACGAAAGATATATTCTGATGTGATCTGCAACATTTGATACACTTGCCAGATCTGTGCTACTGGAAGAAGCTATGTACTTCAACAGAGGAACCTTTTGCAGTTGGCTTGGATGTCCCTTCCAATTTATAGTAATAAAACAAATAAGTTCAACATACAAATCTTCAGGTAGGATTTTCAACCAAACGGATGATCGAATACAGGGAGAATAACAGTCACAACATACTTGATTTTTTTTTTTGTCTCAACTTTTGTTTCCTAACATGATTTGTTTCCCCTAAAGCCGATGTCACATAAAACCACTCCCTCATCTTTAAATTGGGCCTGAATCACATTTCTAAGTTGTCTCGTATGTCAATGATCAGGAACATTGTAAGGAAGGCACCTTAACCCCCAAGTTTTCGACGACAGAGGAAAATTAACACTTAACAAAGTATGGAATGTTGAATAACCAACCAATGTAGGCATGCCATATCTAGAAGAGACAAGCTATTCAAAAAGTTGGGATAGATCTAGTTGGAAGCACCAATGAAGTCCAAGACCAGAAATCGATATTCAACTCGTTGTTTTTTATGAATCAAGCATTTGATCGTCAAGTTGAAATCTATAAAAGACTGTCCACAAGTTTCATTATTGTACATATTTGTTTTTTCTTTTTGTCGACGGCAGGCCAAATGGCAACCATTGTGGCAAATAATCTCAGCTATATTTTGTAACACAACTTATTTGAATATATAGTATTTGCGGTTTTTTTATGGTGTTTTCCAATCTCTTGTATTGCTTTTTATTTTATTTTGTACCTTTTGTGTGTGTGTGTCGTTAAACATGGACGTCAAGCTTTTCTTTCTGCTGCCCAACACTTCGATTTAAATAAAGGCTACTCTGTTCGTTCCTTACATTTTACATGGAAGAATAATTTGTCATAGGCCATACTTATGTGGTGCCCACCCTATACTTAAAGAAAGAAATGGGAGGACCCGTCCTGCTTTCACTTTTCGAGGTCCCGTAAATAGAATGAATTAATGACTATTACAACAAGGCAACTCAAGTGTTGACGTCATGTTCCTGTGTTCCTGTTCAATATTTTGCATATATTGCAACTTCTTCTATTTGATAATATCCATGCATATACAAAAAATGTTGCGTCATATATATATATATATATATATATATATATTTTTTTTTTTTCCTTTCTATTTCTTATTGATTTCAACGAAATTTGCAAACCAAAAAACATCCTGCAAATAGGAAGATGATTTACATTTGAACCAAAAATAATATATTGATATATATTAATATGAATACTATTGGAATAAATATAAAAACTTTCTCTTAGCCAATACTTAGCCAGTTATCTGACCACCGGGTCCCGGGTTTGCGGTGTTCAACACTTATGTCCCCTGTTCCGTCATATACATCTTGCAGCCAAATAACTGCCGTGATTTGCAATTTATGCTTTTACTAGTGAGAACTCACTAGCGGTTCGAAAGTATTGGCATTAATAAACGAACAATAGATTTTCTTCTATGAGATACTTAGCCCTTTTCCCCTTTTCTTCTTTCCGTCTATTATCGCTTTCTGGTTATATACTTAGTCACCTTTCTATGATTGCATGTTCCAGGGTTGGCAGGTTGACATATCTTCATCTCCATCTATATCCTCACATGACGAATTTGACCGACCGCAGTTCCTTTCCATACTTAGCCAATTTTGTGGCCACGGTTGTCGGGTTGGTGCTTTTGAACTCTGTTGCTTCTTGTTTCGTGATATACATATTTCATTCAAAACTTCCGTGATCTACAATTCCACCGCGAACTCCTAGAACTTGTAAGCTTCACTCTACTAAGGTTCACAAATGTCTCGAAGTATCTGTCGCTGCCTTCCATCCCCACTAACTTCGCGTCCTTCCTAATATACATTAATTATGGTCTTACTAGTGACAATTGAACAGATTGGTATGAAACAATTGGAACTCGGACCTCCGCCATATACAAATTGACTTCAGGACTCCGACATCATCCCCTCTTTCGTGTTACACATTATGCATTCAAATGTTCTGTGTGATACAATTTGACCATCGGGGCCTCACGTATTCTGGGGAGACCATCACCCTATTTTGGATCCTCGCATTGGCGGGTTCACGAAATATCCAATTCCTAGTCACTGTTTCTTGTTCCGCCCATCGTCGTACTTCTTTCCAAATATGCAACACCAAAGGTTTAATACTAAAATTCCATCATGCAACAACCGTAAATATCATCATTAATAAGAAAAATTATCGAGGACTAACCATCCCTACAGAACTTGTCCAGAAACATGCAAAAAAGATCTTGCCAGGTAATGGAAAAGCTATTACAAATTTCAATATATTAGCGAAAACAAGTCCGGGCTAGCGTTTACCTATTCCATACTTGGACACTTTTTCGATTGCAGGTTCCCGAATTGACAGCCTCAAAATTGTGTTTTGAATCTTCCGCGACTTGCAAACAGTGCCCAAAGTTCCGCGATATACAATTTTTCTACTGGACTGCCCCGTCACGAGCCCAACCGTCCATTGTTCCTTTCAATACTTAGCCCCAAGTTGGATGTATCTCCATGAAATTGTACATTTATTGTGTATCGAGTCCGCCCCACCGTTTCCCTATTTCATACTTAGAGACTTTTCGATTTTTGATTGCTGGTTCTCGGACTGGCAGGCTCAGGATTGTGTTTCCAATGTTCCACAACTAGAAAACAGTACCTGGAGTTCCATGATATACAGTTTGTCCGCATGAATGCATCATCATGCCCTCTTCCATGTTACATGTTCTGCGGTCAACAATCCCGAGAGATACAATTTGAAACTCGGACCCTCACCTCTGCTAGTTGTATCTTGTATCCCTATTTTGAAGCATCACCAATCGCTTTTGATAATTAGCCATTCCTTACTTGATGTTCCCTGTCCTCGCCACCTTCCTACTTCTATCTGAAAATGCAATTGGTAATCTTTAATGCTAGCACTTTGTCATGCATGAACCTTAAACATGTCATTAATGAGTGAAAGGGTCTGCCATATACAAATTGACTGCTATACTCCCATATCATCCCCTCTTTTGTGGTACACATTTTTCATTCAAGTTCCGAGACATACAATTTGACCCTCGGGAAGTCATGTCTCCCGGGGAACCTTTGTCAACCTAATTTTGAAGCCCGCCCGACGACTTTCCATACTTTCCCATTTCATGGAATCTCTTCGCGGTTCCTCAGGTTGGCAGGTTCACTAAATCTCCAATTCTTACTCACTGTTTACTATGCCCGACCAAGGTTTAATGCTTATAGTTCATCATGCAACAACCATACAGACCGCCATTAAAAATCAAAAGCGTCGACTAGACAGTGAAATTTAAATGAAGCTCGAATCCTAGAATTTAAATTAATTTATCTTCTCTTATTTTCTCTTTTCTTCCCAGAGACATGGAGAAAAGATATTACCACACAATGGGATATATATTACAAGTTTCAATATATTAGTGAAAACGAATCTGCCCAACCATTTCTCTATTCCAAACTTGAGCCACTTTTTCGATTGTGGGTTCTCGGATAAGCGAGCTCACTTTTGCACCTCCATTGTTCTGTGTCCTGCTAACATTACCCAGACTTCCGCGATATACAAATTTCCCTTTGGACTGTCCTATCATGCCCTCTTTGGTGTTATGCGCATTGCAGTCAAAAAGTTTCGAGACATACAATTTGAACCTCACGCCCTCGCCTCCAACGGTTGTACCTTGTAACCCGATTTTGAATCCGCCCGACCACTTTCGATAATTAGACACTCCTTAATTGCTCTTTCCCGTCCCCACGACCTTCGTACTTCTTTATTAATATACAATTAGTAACCTTTCATGCTAACAACTCACCATGAAGGAACTGTCAACATTGTCATTAATGAGCGAAGTGCTCGAGGAGATCTCCCATTAATACGCATTAAACCAAGATTTGCGGAGACTTATATTGTTCCTTCTGATTGTTCATCTCAAACATGAGTCGTCGCGTTGGCCCGTTTAGGAAATCTCCAATGCTTAATTTCTCATTGTCGTATCTGCCATGTTTGCACTTCTATGTATGCAATTACTAGTCTTTAATGCTAACAATGCATCATGCAACAACCGTCAAAATTGTCATTAATTTGCGAAAGTCTCGAGGAGATCTCCCATTCACACGCATTGGACCAATATTTACACAACATTATATTATCCCTTCCAACTCTTCATTTCAAACATCGTCTGGAGCAAACAAACGTTCTTGTAAACTTACGGCAGCAGGTCGACAACAATTTTGTGGATATGTAGTGAATATCTTCGGACTTCAGGACTAGAAATTCTAGTGGTCCAGGGAATACTCTTACTATTCATCCCGTTCTACCCAGAACGAAGTGATTTGGACCTCTGGAATCGCTTGTGAAGGCTGCGTCCCTGAGGTTTTTGACTGTAAGGAGGTAGTCTCTTGGTGCGTCGAAAAATATGTTTTAAGCCAAAGAATTATGCCACTGCACGACCATTCTCTTGTTTCTTTGTCACCTCAGGTCTTCCACAGAATGTTAATATTTTCAGAGCCAACATTGACCTTCAGAGAACAAGACTGCAAGTAGTTCCTAGAAAAACATGATGACGGGTTGGGCATCTTAGCCGAGTTCCTTGAAGACCCAACAACAGTTCTTGAAGATATCACAAAGTTGCAGGTAAGTTCATTTAGAAACCCATTCCGGGAAACTGCTTGGCTATTTACAAGAATAATGAGACAGGAATCCACAACAAGCATTTATTTTATAGTTATTTATATTTTGTACTTCACAGTCAAGGAACAATTCATTTTCGATTGGGGGAAGCTAATTTCCATTGAAATCTGTTCCTAGCTGTCATGATTCAAAGAATCCAATAAATTTTATATGTCATCCTACTTGATTTTCGCAATAGTGCATTGTTTTCCGTTTCCAAAACTGTCTCTTTGCAAGAAAATAAACTGTGAATTCGACCCAGTGACATTCTGGTACCAGGCCTTGTGGAGGCATAAGGCCTTCCATTTTTTTATGAGGTTTTTAATTCTTTGTCTCAGTTTTCAAAGATTTATTGTTAGGAAAGGATGCTCCCCGGATGTCTGGCCATGCAACCAAGTTTTTGAACAGGAAGGGGACACTTGAACAAAAGGAAAATCATAGTGTACTAATGGTCTTTTTCTCCAAGGAAAATCCTGCTTTCCTTCCATGCCACATCACAGACAAGATGTTTGTTACAGAAATAGAAAGACAATACAACCACTGGTTTCATTTTTTCCATGACAAGAAAAAAAAACAGTTCATTCCTCTGCCCTGGAAAGTCGGGGACTTCGTGTGCAGAAATGTCAACAAGATTGATGAATTCGCAGGCCATTTCAAGAACTTGAACCTAACATATGTTGAAAGGCTAAAAGGGTTCGACCCTAATGGGATTTTTCGAGAACATTTAATATCATTTGGATTTAGCAGCTGTTTTATCCATAGATGCCTGACCGAAGACAGGGACAACGACGACAAACACTCCTGCTTCTAATGATTGTGACGTAGAGACATTGCAAAGAGCGATTGGATTGTACAGACAACAGGGAAAAGTATCCGGTGAGAAGAGTGTCCAGTCCCCTGCCAACACTCCCAAGAGCACGACATCACGAAGCATTGCTTCAACAACCCACCCTAGTAAGAAATCAACCCATAAATCTTCAAAAGGAGGAGGAGATAAGAACTGTCCTCTCACAAAAATTGATAGTTCTCACAAATTTCCCCTGACGAAGAAGGGAAAAACCATTGTAGGAAAGGCAGACGAACCCGAAATTGAAAGTGAGCAGATGCAACTTGAAATTGAGCACATGCACAAAGTTGACCCGTCCGTAGACGCGATGCACCATAGTTTCACAATGGAAATAACTAAGACCGACATTTTTGACGAAGATGAATCCTTCGTATTCCACAACGCTGTTTTTGACAGCCAATCTAAAAATATGGTCATTGAAAAGAGAGATGTAACAAATAAGAAAGGAAAATCTTGTACATAGATTAACTTTAGGAAAATGCGGCCATCCAAAATCTCCCTATTTCATCATGTAACTGATGATTCTCTTGATGACTCCATTAAAGGACTTGAAGCTGAGAATGCCAGACTGAACGACTGCGTCAAGGAATATTAGGAGGCTTTCATTGGTACCCCAAAGTTTTCTAGTACTTTAGAAAAAACCGCGCCTGCTACCCCTGCAACCAAGTTAAAAGGATCCTCCGGCCTCCTCACATCGTGTAGAGCCCTTGTAGAGAATAACATCAAGGAAATAATGCAGCTAGTTACTGAAGCCTGAGAAACATCACAAAATATAACTTCCTTTCAAAAGAGGGCAAATGATTTGCACGAACATTTGCAGATGAATTTAAAAAATGATCAACATTTCTATGAACATATGCTGACCCCTTTTGTCAACCATGCCATCAACAACTCGGATCTGTAAAGAAGACAAGAGGATCTCCTCTCCCCAAAATGGATCAAACAATTAAAATCATGCCGACAAAAGAAAGTTAAGAACCCGTAGCTCATTGTCCAATGATGTGAACAAGCCATATCAGAAAAAGAAGAATTATTCAGAAACCTGACCCAAATAGACCTAGCCGGAAATACCAACGAGGTTCAAGACCCAAACTTAATCCTCAAATCCTTGTCAATGACCAAAGAATCCTTCGATGAAAAACTTGATATTTTAAAGGGGTTGTCTTTAGAAAAGTCTTACGACATCCTTGAATATCGTGTAGATGAGCTCGAGAACTGGCTACTGGACTATTCAACACACAATGAAGAAATTGAACATGCTTTGCATAGTATTTCTATGGATCTAAGAAAATTAGAAAACGAGCTTTTTGACATAGAAATCCATGATGAAATCAATGTGCCCCCCATGAGAAGCTACATTGAAAAATGGTTCCAATGAAGAATGGACAAGCTCATCGACGAAGGGCAACAACCGGTTGGCATGATTCCAGCAACCATCGACGACAACAACAAAAACACATCGGCTTCATAGTAAGTCTATACTAATGTCATCTTGTTTTCTTTATCAATCCAGTTATTCTACCTCTTTAAATAGAAATCTCTAACCAAAGACTCATAACTTCCAATTTCTTCTTTTCATGTCTTCCTCTCTACTGTCACACACTTCTTCTTTCTACAGTCCTAATTCTTGTACTTATTTCTTTTATGGTCCACGGGAGCCCCAGTCCCAGTCTATATGACAAACACATTTAAATTTCCAGAAATATGTAATAGACATTATTAATTTTTGATAAATTTCAAAGAAGACTAATTCAGTAATGATAATTTTTTTTTCCTTGAACTATGCTAGATGTCAGGAAATTGTGTTTATTATATTTGAATGTTTAATGTGTGTGTTTCCTGGTCCTTTTTTCTAGGAACCTTTGTTGCAAGACATTATTAATATTTGATAAATTTCAAAGAAAACTAATTCGGAAATGCTAAATTTTATTTCCTTCAACTATGCTGGATATCAGGAAATTGTGTTTATTATATTTGAATGTTTAATGTCTATGCTTCTTGGTCCTTTTTCCCAGGAACCTTTATTGCAAGTCCTTTAGACATAAATCTTCTAAGTCCCATGTTTGAACTATACACACCCCAAGAAAAAACTGCCTCGTTCGCATATTAACCTTGGGGGTCATCTACAAGCCAAATGTCTTGTGGCTGGCCAGTGACACGCTGCCACAAAGTCATCCTCTGCATGGATACCACATGTACTTCAACCTGCTTCCCACGTGTTTGTACTCGGTCCCACCGTAGCAGTGCATTTATTCCCATTCCAACCTGGTAGGGACTACGTTGCCATGCAACACTTGTTCATATAACACCTATTTAAGATGTTGCTTTTCGTTCGAGTTTTGGCATACTTTCCATTCGTGTCACATCAAATTTGGAAAATTGTACTAATTTTTTTTTTGTTTTTTCTCACAATTACTTTAGAACTTGTAAATATGCTTGAGTTGGATGGTTCTAATTATACATTTTGCAAATGAAATATTGTAGATGTGCTATAGTGAAAAAACTTGCGATGCTTATTCAATGGCGACATCCAAAATCCCACGAGCGTTAAAGAATACGTTTTTGGAACATGGATGATTTTAAGTATGGAGATTTATTTTAAAATGTAGAAACTTTGGCGATTCTTACTAGTCCTTAATATCAAAACTATAAAATGTTTGGCGATATTTTTGTAAAAATATTCAAATTTCTAAGGATTTTATATAGTTTCTATAAAATTTGGGCTATTTTTACGATAAAATAATTTTATTCTATAGAATTTGGGTGAAAAGTTTTTAGAAAAAATGGAAATTAGCGAATCTTTTTTTGGGAAAAGACATGGAAAATTACCCCCTAAAAATTTCCCCGTTTTGGAAAGAATAATGGAAACAAGTTATGTTGAACAAACAACATAAAATGGTCTACATATGTGTATTGAAGTTGTAGGTTCTTGTGCAAATTATATATTTGAAAAAGGGTGGATTTGGTCACAATCTTCTCTCTTTTGATTGATTGACCATAATAGCGATCTCCATTGGACAAGTTTTTAGTGGAAACCTTTATTTGGTGCTTTGTTTGGCACATGTGCATTATGTGATAGGAAGACCACCATGTTGTATATAGTGTGCATTTTGTGATGGGAAGACTCTCAAGTTGCATACAATGTGCATTTTGCAATGGGAAGGCCATCATGTTGCATATTGTGTTTGGAGCTTGTTGAGCCTATTGGACATTATCAGAGCATGGGTGGGTTCTTTGTCTACATGATTGGAGCATTCTTATTGATCATCGACAATTATAGCTTTCTCATATCTTTTAGCTTCAACATATTTTTTCCATCTTCTATGTATTTTTGGGAGACTGTTCTTTGACAACATTGTGGAAATTATATTCCTCCTTTCGTCATTCATGCATTTGATTTTTTACACTTGTATTTCCTTAAGGTTTCACAATTATGCAAGGAAAACAATGATGGCATGCAACTATTCCCTCTCTAATAGAGCATTCACCAAATTTTATCAAGAAAATCACATGCATATAAAGAAAACACTTACAAGTCAATGTGCATAGCATGAAGAAACCCTAGTTCATGAAGAATCCACCAAAACAAGATAAAGCATCCACTAATATCACTCCAAAAGTTTGCACAAGAGTTCCATCGTGAAAAACAAGAGACAGAAGATAAGTAGCAATGATGAATCACACGTGTGTGTTATGATTTGGGCTCGAACAAGAGTTCCATAGCGAAAAAGAAGAGATAGAAGACAAGTAGTAGTGATGAATCATAAGTGTGTGTTATGATTTGGGCTTGAGGTAACACTAGCACACACACACACACACACACACACATATACCCCTCAAAGCCCCTAAAAGTACAAGTAATCCATGATAAAAGTGAGATAGGTCTAGGTTGACCCCTCAAATTGCTTCAATGAATAAAATGCTAATACACCATAATAATGTCCTCCTAGGTCACACATGTGGTGACACCATGATCCAAGAGGGTTTGCGAGGCCTCCAAAGGCCATGTCTCATCATCCAAGAGTTGCAAAGCATGGTGAAAGTAAAGCATCCTCATCAACGGTCATGTCTGATCATCAAAGAACCTCATCTCATCATCAAAGTGGTCCCCTCATGGAAAGCAAGCCCCAATCATCATGAATTCCTCATAGCACATGATGTCATCCTCCATATGATCAATATCCAAGGTGAAAAAGGTAGTGTACAAGGTGGAAAGATCATGCATCACCTCTTTGAGTGGTGTCCAAGCATAACCAAGTGCAACGTCCTCCATCAAATGTTGAATAAAGTTTGGGGTGCACTATCCAAAGTGTAGTATTTCTTCCCATCCCTCTGCCCTCATGACCATATATATCAAATGAGAGCTCATATGTCCATCATCTAGGGTCCAGAAGATCTGAGATGATGTATTTTGAGGGGTTCAATCACCAGGTGATCCAATGCTCTACATCACATGTGCCATGTCCTGCATAAAGTGCACAACGTCCTGGGTGAAATCACATGGACGTCCTCCAAGAACCATGTTAGGTGCACCCAAGTCAATCCGTAGAATCATACAAAGTAAGCCATCTATTAATACAAAATCCAAATTAACAACTCTCATTGGTTATCCCCTTCAAACTTCACATTAGCTCAAGAATTTATGCAATTTGGCAAGTTTAAGTATGGGAGAACCATCAAAAGACCTATTAGGTGTGTGGTAGACTTTTCAATTACTTCCTAATTGATTTAATAAGCAACTAAAGAGTTGTACACTTAATTATGAATTCGAGGTCATATCCCACTTACGAATTGTCGTGCACTGTATATGCAAGTGCAGTGTTGTAATTGCTATTGAGTTGTAGTACTTTTGTTGTCATAGATCGAGATTTTAAGATGCTCAATTAAGTCACCAATCTACACTAATTCTAGAATTGCACGAAAATAAAAGTCATGTTTGCAAGAAAAGGAAATCACACTTGCGGAAGGTAAATCACATTTGTGAAAAATAAATCACTCTTGTGGAAAGGAAAATTATGCTAATACGTATTGGTGACTTTCTCAAGTATGATGATGATATTGACTTGCTATAATGATTTTGTGTTCATATATCCAATGACATCTTGTAAAATCAATAGACTATTAATCCCAAACAATTGAAGAATAAAGTTGTCACAAATCTGAAAGAAAACATAATAAAGTAAAGCTGCAAGCGAAGTTGTGTAAGGTACCAAATCTATTATAATAGCCAAAAACAAATATATTGCAGAGAATAACAACGAAACAACACAATATATGAAACCACAGTACCAAAATAATACCTTTATTGATAGGAAAGCAATGTTCACTTGCCTCTTCGAAGGGGCAACCTCCAGCAGAGAAAATCTCTATTACAATAATTCTCAAGACAAAACTTCTCATGACTCCTACACTTATTTATACTAATTCTATCTTCTAAAGATCATTATAGAGGAAGTTCCTTCTAGAAGCGGAAGCTTCTATTAGGTCTTCTTACATTGACTTATTCCAATTTATTAAATAGGCCTTATTAACTAATGTTGACCTTTATTACTTGGGAATATATTATTCTATCTACATGAGGGGTTAGGGAGGTTAGGTCCCTAACATGCCCTCCCCCTTGAAAAAGAGCCTTGTCCTCAAGGATTTAGATGAGGAAACTGTTGCAGAATAGTAGTCGGATCCCAAGTGGTATATTCAGGAGTTGTATCTTTCCACTGAACTAACACCTCCTTGATGGTTAGCTGACGGAGACGACGCTCGCGTTGGTCCAAGATTGCTTGTGGTTGCAACCAAATGGAACCTTCTTCATCTAGCTCAGGGAAATTGGTTTGAGTTTGTCACTTAGTACCAATCACCTTCTTTAAGAATGAGACATGAAAAACGAGATGGATCTTAGAATGACTGGGCAAAGCTAACTGATAATCCACCTGCCCCACTCACTCGAGAATTGTATAAGGACCATAAATTTGGGAGAAAGCTTTTGATAGTGGTCCATTTTGAGTGAAGTATGCTTATAGGGTTGCAAACAGAGAAACACCCGGTCCCCTTCAACAAATTTTCATTCAGAACAACTGTGATATTCTTTTGGTTTCATGTGATTCTAAGCCATGGCCAAATTTGTTTTTAGGGTGCGGAGAATGGCCTCATGAGCTGCAAGATTGTTGTCAACCTCCTGAAACTTCGATATGCCTGGCATGTAGGAGAGAAATGATGGTGGATTTTTTCCATAGACTGTTTCAAAAGGAGTCATGCGAGTAGCTATATAGTAAGATGTGTTGTACCACCATTCAATGAGGGGTAACCATTGATTCCATTGATTCTGTCGTTCAAATGCAAAACACCACAAAGAGGTTTCCAAACACTTGTTGACAACTTCAGTTTGTCCATTAGTCTAGGGATGATAGGAAGTGCTGAAATGGAATTGGGTGTCCTGGAGATAGAACAATTCTTGCCAAAAATTGCTGGTAAAAGTGGGGTCTCGGTTAGAGACAATAGAATGAGGCATGCCATGAATCTTGAAGATATTATCCATGAAAATTTTAGCCACTGGGGATGTTTTGAATGGGTGTTGGAGAGCACATAAATGAGCATATTTGGGAAGATGATCAACTACCACCACGATGACTAATTTATTGCCCGATTTAGGTAATCCAACAATGAATTCCATATAAATATCCTTCCAAATAACTAATGGAATCAGGAGCGGTTGGAGTGTTCTCGGGGTCTTGTCTGTTTCTCCCTTATTATGTTGACAAGCATCGCATTCAACCAAAAAGGTGTGTATGTCCTATTTCATACCATCCCCCCCAAAAAAACATTTGACCCTTTCATATGTTTTGGTGAACCTTGAATGCCCGCCTATGGGAGAAGCTTGAAGCTTTGAAATCACATGAGATTTAAGTTGTGACTGTTTTCTGAGATACAAACAACATTTGTAGCAAAGCTCGTTATTATTCCAAGATTACCTGGGAGAAACTGGAGAATTGGCTTGCAATTGTTGGATGAGGCTAGAAATTTTAGTGTCTTGGAGCCATTCCCAGTGAGAAGCTTGGATCTAAGCTAGTACAATGAAGGAGAGAGAAAAAAGGGATCCTTCGTATTCATACTTCCAGGAAAGAGATTCAACAACCACATTTTGATTTCCCTTCTTGTAAATTATCTCATAATCATATCCAAATATCTTGGTGACCCATTTTTGTTGATCTGGGGAGGAAATTCGTTGTTCCAGAAAATGCTTGAGGCTTTAATGATCAATTTTAATTTGGAAGAGTTGGCCCAATAGATAAGGATGCCATAGATCCACAACATGCAGAATAATCAACATTTCCTTTTCATAGATTGATTGGCCCAAATGGTGCTCTAAAATTTGTTTGATGGTGAATGCCATTGGTCGTCCTTCTTGCATGAGAACTGCATCAATTCCTTTCCTGGATGCATCACATTCCAGGACAAAAGTGTTTTTGAAGTCGGGAAGGGATAGGATAGGAGTTGTGCACATAGCCTCTTTCAAAGCATGGAAGGCTTGATCAGCTGCAGGAGTCCAATTGAAAACATTGTGTTTTAGGAGAGCAGTGAGAGGTGTTGCAATTTTTCCATAGTTCTTAACAAATTTGCAATAATAGCTCGATAAACCCAGAAAACCACGCAAACGCTTAAGAGTTTTGGGGCGAGGCCAATACTACATGGCTTCAATTTTATTAGAATCCACCCTGACACCATCCTTGCCAACGATATGACCCAAATACTCCACTTCTGAAGTGCCAAAGGCACATTTAGATTGTTTGAGGAAAATTCAGTGCCGATAAAGGAGATGGAGAACTTGATCCACAAGGAAAAGATGGGTTGTCCATGTTTTACAATATATGAGAATATCGTCAAAGAAAACTAAGACAAAATGACATAGAAAAGGACGAATGATATGATTCATGAGACTTTGGAAAGTGGAGGCGGAATTCCATAGGCCAAAGGCATGACCAAGAAATCATAGTGGCCCTCATGAGTTCGAAAGGCCATCATGGGAATGTCATCCTATTTCATACATATCTGAAGGTAACCAAAATGAAGATCAAGTTTAGTAAAGTTGTGAGAACCACTCAATTCATCCAATATATCATCAATGACATGAATGGGAAACTTGTCTTTGATGGTGAGTTTGTTGAGAGAAAGAAAGTTGGGACACATGCGCCACATGCCTTCTTTCTTGAGGACCATGACCACAAGAGAAGAATAAGGGCTGGTACTATGGCAGATGACACCCACATCAAACAATTATTGAACAATTTTCTCAATTTCATTCTTCCGGGAAAAGGGATGATGATATGGGCAGACATTGGGAGGAAGAATACCCGAACCTAGAGGAATGGAATGATCATGAACACCGTGAGAAGGGCGAAGGCCATGGGGAGTAGAAAAAATAGTGTGGTGTTTGGAAAGTATAGATTGAAGGTCGGGATGCACATATGGTGTCTCAATTGCTTGAATGGAATTGAGTTGGGAAATAATGTCGGAATGTCCTTTTTTGAGGAGCTTTACCATTCTATGGGAACTGATGATCTCAAGGGAGCCTGTTGTGATGCCTTGGAAATTATACTGTTGGTTGTCCTATTGAAACTGCATGGTTAATTCCTTAAAATCCACGAGGATGGGACCAAGAGTGTGTAACCATTCTGCACCTAACACAATGTCACAACCACCCATGTCGATAACGAACATATGATATTTCAACTTGTACTGGCCAATTTGGAGATGCACATTTTCACAACGCCCCCCACATTTCATGGAACCTCCATTGGAAATCATGATTTGAAAATTGTTGACTACATGGATATAACAATGGGTTTCTTGAGAAATGCATCGATGAACGAAATTGTGAGTGCTACCATTATCAATTAGGATCATGAACTTCCGGGTTTTAATGTAGCCAATTAGCTTGAGGGTTTGGGGAGTAGAGAAGACAATGAGTGCATTCAAGGAAATGACCGATTCAACTTCTGGTGGATCAAATGGTGGAGCGATAGGAGCTGGCTCAGGTAGATCAGTTGCATGAGAAGCCTCGATCTCGTCTTCAACAACATCCTTAGAGATGACCATGAACAAATTTTGTTCCTTACACTTATGCTCCGAATTTTTTTTTTCATCGCAATTATAACAAAGACCTTTGAGTTGGCGTTCAACTATTGCTTCTCGGGTTAATTTTTGGATCTTGAGAAGGGTGGGATGAGGGGAAGGAGTTGTAGGGTGAGGCCTCAGAGGGAAAGAATGTTTGCAGTGTTGGGAAAAAACAACTTGTTGGGCTTCCTTGGAACATTGAGTAGCTTCCAACAAAGTCCGGGGGCGACTAATGAGGACTTGAGCTCGAATGTCATCCTTGAGACCACTAATAAAGAATTCTTGAAAAAAAGTATCAGACATACCCTCTGTTCTGAAAGTTAATTTCTCAAATGCATCTATAAACTCTTCCATTGTACCTGATTGTTTCAATTTGGTCAGACGACCCAGGGAGTGTGTACCAGTGTCAAAGCGGTCATAAAGTTTAGCCACAAACTAGACCCAAGCCACATATCCTTGGCATGATTTTTGTCTCCATTGCAACCATTTCCAACATTCAGGGTCCAAATATAGGACACCATAACAAAGTTTGACCAAGTAATCGGTGATGCCATGCAAGCAGAAGTAGTATTCCATTTGAGTGACCCAACTAGTGGGATCCGAGCCATCAAATTTGTTCACCTACACTCATGGAAGACGTAGATCATGAGGAAAAGGGTTGGACTAAAACTATTGGGAATTGGAGGAAGCGGTACCTTCGAGGTTAGAAGGTTGGTCAAATGAGGAAGGGATTCCAGAAATGGGAAGTTTTTCCAGGACCTTGGCAACAAATGAGTCAAGATGAGACTCAAGGTGGGATTCAAGTTGGTCGACAAGATGAGAATTGATGTTCTTATTCAGTTCCTTCAGGTAGTCCATTTTGGACTCAATGTGGGTAGCTATGCAGTTTTCAAGGTATTGGTTGCGAGTGTTGGCCATGGTGAGGGGAAAACATAGGAAGAGGTAGGAAAGAAAGGTGGGTGAAAAGGGTAGGTGGGTCCATAGGAAACCAAGGCTAATAAATTATAGGTATCACTGTGATCAGAATGAAAAGAGGAGTCCAATGGAACAGGTCCCAAGTAGGGGTGTTGGAAGGGGGTCGGGACCATAGGAAAAAAAGGCTAAAAATCATAGGGACCACAATGATCAGGATGAAAAGAGGAGTCCAATGGGATAAGTCTCAAATAAGGGTGTTGGTAGGCCCTAGAATATTTTTTTATTTTACTCCTACAGAGTTTATATACTTCGATCTGAAGAATACTGCAATATCAAAATGCCCAAATTCTTAATAAGAAAAAAGTAGTGTCGAAATGCCCAAATTCTGAACAAGAGATATCTTGTATGTTCCCTTTCGGTGTTGTTTGAGTCCTCGAGATTTTTTTTTTTGCAGGGTTTCTAGAGACAAGGGTTTTCCCTGTGCTATAGCTCTCTGATATATGTGTGAGGTCCAATAGTAGTACTTGACCCAATATCTTAGGGCACCAACTAAGGAGGCTAGACCGTGCCCTTAGCCGTACTACTCGACTACCCAGGTACTAGAGAATATCTTCCCGAGTGTTGTTCTTGGTGACACTATAACAGTCAGGTGGTTGATTGGTTTATATACAGAGGGCTTCAAGATATCTAGGCCGATCTGTATACATGTTTTGTCTAATGTTCTACCACTCGAAGAGATACCAACAACGGTTACAAGGGTGGCCAACAATGTACACTTAAGTACCACTTGTAGTTCCTGCATGTTTGCTTCCCTGACCGTGGATTTATGTGTTGAATGATGAATCTCTCTAGATTTAAAACGCAAGAATACATCTCTACCCTGAAAAAAAAGGAAATTATATTGCCGAAGTCTTAAGTTTTACAATACAGTAGTATGATATTGCTAGAATCATTCCCCGAGCTCAAGGAAGGATGGGGTTTTTATACAATACATTCAATGTCTAAATAAAAAAATAAGATGGATGGACAACCATGAGAATCAAGTTGTTAATCCGTTGACATTGATATTGCCAATTTTTAGAAAAGAGTGGGCATATGCTAACTTGGATCAGCTGGCCAACAATTGGTAGACAAACTAATCTCTGTTTTGGTTGTGCACTTTCCTTTTGTCATATTTCTATTGTGAGGAGCAATCTCTGACCAACGACCGTAACACTGACTAATGTGTTGGCATACTTTGTCTTGGAGTTGTAGCAATTGGGGCCGCATTCATAGTTGCAATAGTTGTTTCATTCTCGGGGTTGGAGTAGTTGTGTCATGCTCAGAGTTGCAACAATTGCGTCATGCTCATAGTTGCAGCAGTTGTGTCATGCTTCAGAGTTGCAACACTTGTAGAGGAGTTGCAACCACTGTAATTACTCTTGTATAACATTGTTATTGCAAGAAGGCAACAGTTTTCCTTAAGAATATGTAAGAATAACAAAAAAATGGAATATGGGAGAAGATTCATACCTATGTGAAAATGTAAGACAACTGGATAAGAAAGATATCATAAGAGAGTGAATAATGGAAAAATCGTAAGGAAAAAGGTACTAAACGGGTGTTGGAAATATGCCAATTTAGGCACTCATCATCTCCCCCAGCCCAAAATTGTTGCATGTCCCTATGCAACCAGTAATCAGTCAGGGTTAGAGAAATCAAGATGTCCATGGAGGTTACTAATACTACAGTCCACCTCCCTTGCTTCCTCTGGATGACTATATTCCTTTTAATTGATGCTATGCCCTTCTATAAGTCCTTCATCTTCTACTGATCCCCGCTATGTTTCAGTCTAAGTAGCTCTATTAGTAAATATGAAATTTGTGGTTTGGACAACTACTTCCTTTGTTTCCTTTGGTCAATCCGTCTCTTTTGGATCAAGAGAGGGTTCCCTTGCATCAATATTGTTGCAAGGTAACCTAATTTCTCAAGTGCCCTTTGTTCATCAAGTTCATCTTTCGACATTTTAAGGTTGAGTTGTAGCTTCCATTTTTTCATCCTCAACATTCTATTCTACTTTACAAGAGATGCATATACATGAAAAGAATGTGGAATGTTTACCCAAGATGTAGAAGTAACCTTTCTTTCAGGAGTAGCAGCCTCTGGTTCTGGTTCTACTTCTTGTGAATAAGGAAGTTCTTAAAAATTGATTCCAGTTGGTTCTTATGGTCCAACAAGAGCTTTAGTTTCGTTTTTCTGTGATTCCTCTGAATTAGCAATCCCTTCCCCAGGAATGTTTCTTGTTGGTTCTTGTGGGTTAGAAAGAGCCTATGATCCCAGTTCTTCCTTCTCTAGTGGATTAACACACCGTTCCACAAGAGTGCTTACTGGTTCTAGTTCTTCCTTCTGTAATTCTAGCAGTTTGGAAATTTTTTCTCCAGGAGCCTCTGCTTCTGGTTCTTCTTCATCCTTGTATACTTCGAGGCTGGTAGTAAGTCCCTCTCCAAGAGTGCCTCTTTCTGGTTATAGTGGGTTAGAAAGAGACTCTATGCCCATTCCTTCATCGGTTTCCATATTAGTCCCTTCCATTGGTTCTTGTGTGTCAGTGGGGGGCTTTGAATCCGTTGCTTCATCAACTTCATGGTTAATCGTTTCTATTGGTTATTTTTGTTGTTTTTGCTGAGTTGCAGCCTTGGAGGTAGACCTCATTCTTATTTTAATTGGAACATGGGGTTTCCTATTCTTGTACCCTCTTAATATTTTTGTGGAGGGTTTGTTTTCGGTGACCTTCACATCACTGTCGTGGCTTTCTTTTGTTGGAGTTGCAGTACTATGGCCCCTTTCCCTAGTTTTCCTCCTCAGTTTCTTAGGTTGAGGAGTGTCAACATCTAGGGTTATTGTAGCCACGATATTATTTCTTGGAGATGGAGTTGTAGTCGCTACTTCTCCTGGTGGTGGAAGTGCAACCATTGCTTCCTCTAGTGCCGTAAGTGTGGCCACTGCACCTTCCGAAAGTATAATTGGTGGCAGGAAAATGCTATTCCATGTGAAACCCTCCTTGTGTAGGGAATGTTCCATCAAATACTTGAGAATCCCATGGTGTGAAATAACGTCCCTGGGGTTCTTCGATCTTTGTGCTAGTGCCATCATGGTCTACAAAGTTCTGAAAAGAAATTATGGCATATTGATGGGTTGACCATGTATGAGGTGGTTCATGAGCAGGATATGTTGAATGTAAATGATCTCATAGTGGCCTTCACATGTGAAATAATGTTTCATGAATATGTCCACATATTTCCAAGGGTCTAGTAAAGATCGCCTTTCAAATCTCGTGACCTTCTTTACCAAGGCCTCTCCAGGATCAAGAAATTGTTGTAGGATTTTAGGCTTGGAGGTCCTTCTAGATTACTACCTCTCACATGTTTGTGCCAAGCCTATAACTTCCACCATTGTCTCTTATGTTACTTCCACCCATGTTCCTCCTACCATATATTGTTCTTCCCTGAAATTCAAAGAAAATTTCAGTGCAACTTCATCATCATACCCCTGCAAACGTTGTACATACTACATCCATCAAACCTGGTTGAGAATCTGTGAAATATGGTCATATAATTCGAGTAGAAATGATTATGTGGGTTCTCTAATTATCATGGAGACTCCCATGGTCTCTCTTTTTCCTAACTCTGATTTCTTGTGACTATAGAGGTAATGGTTGTTGGTCGGGTGGGGGATTTCCAATTATGGAAATAATGTGGCGATTATGGAAAGTATGGCATAGGGTAGAGATTATGGTGGTGGTGTAATAATGGAAATATATGCCACTTATAGCTAATCATTACACGTTCTTTTAGAAAACATACATGTCCTGTCTTACCTGAAGTGGCATCCCTTGTATGAGTGCAATGTTGGTGGAATTGCAATGAAAAAAATAGATTCACATCAACAGGCTTGGCCAAAATCTCAACATCGGTGTTTCTTATTCTGTGCACCAAAGGTGCAATAGTGGTGATGTGCATAAATTGAAAGCTGCAAATAGAGTCATAGCAATGGGAGTTGCGGCCACAAAGCTGCAACACTAAGAGTTTTAGCAATGGGAGTTGCAACAACAAGTGTTGCATCCTTAGTGGTGTAGAGGGGAATTGCAACATCGATGGTGCAGATGAGAATTGTAGCATCAATGGTGCAGAGGAAAGGTGTGGATGAGAATTAGAGTGTCAGGAGTTGCAGTGGCAAGTGTTGCAACAACAAAAGAATTGCAACAACAATGGAGTCACAACAGATGGCAGAGCGATAATAATATGTAGGCCACAACTGCAACTCGTCAATGTATCTCATTGGTAGTCATCCCTGTCCCAATCACATGTTGATGTATTAGTAGTGGAATTATGGTGGTGTTATATAGAGTTGCATCAGAAGGAAATACAACAATGAAGTGGTGGAAGTCACAACAACGGTAGCAGAAAGAGTTGCAACAACAAGAGTTGTAGAAAGCCAGAAGTTGCAACAAGATGAAAGCTACAACAACAAGAATTGCAGTAATGAAAGTTACACCAAGCCAAGAGTTGCAACAACATCATTCTTCTTCCCGGCATATCCTAAAAACAAATTATTGGCACAAACAAAACTTGATCAGAACGATCCTAACATAACCATCACGAAACCGTGAATTGTCCCTTTTTTTTAAGCATGCCTTGCATAAGCATAAGTTGGTTTTCACAAAACATGCCCCCAGGCATGTCCCTACGGATTTTCACACTTGGGTTTATTATTATTATTATTTTCTTTTTCTATCCCTCTCTGTTTTGTTTTTTAAGAAATGAATCATTCAGCAGGGGTTCTCCCTTTGTTTACAATCTCCAGGTCATTGTTAGGCCATCAACTGGTGATCTTATTCAAAAAGGTGTCCTTAGATAGGGGTTTATGATATAATCGAAGCCTGTGTCCATTTTCCATCAGAGGAGTTCTTTCATTGTCGATGGTTCAAAGTTTGATGGCTCCATTTTCATATATGATATCAATCTCATAAGGCCCAAGCCATCAGGTGTAAAACTTCCCTCTGAAATCCTTGAACCTGGAGTCAAATAATAAGGCCCAGTCTCCAACTTTGAATTTCTTCTTCTTAATGAAATTGTCATGCCATTGAGCTCTTTGATGTTCTATGATCAATGTGCAATGTAGGGTGGTTTGATGGAGATCATCTAGCTTGTTGATCTTGAGGACTCTCTATTTCTAGGCTTCAATGAGGTCCATTCCAAGTTTTATGGTTGTTCTAAGTGTTTGAATCTTTGTTTCAATTGGTAGTACTATTCTCTTTACATACACTAATTCATATGGGGTAAAATGAGTAGTGGTTCTCCATGTCATATGATAATACCATAGAGCTTCAGCTAGTCTGTCAGCCCAATCCTTGAGGTGTAATCTGACAGTATTGGTGATGATGGCCTCAAGGATTTTGTTTGTCCCCTCTACCTATCCATTGGCCTATTGGTGGTATGGTGTAGTAACCTTGTGTTTGATATTATATTTTTCCATCTAGTATCTGACGAGCCTTGAAGTGAACGCCATTCTTCCATTAGTAACAATTTATCGAGGTATCCTGAATCTGGTGAATATTTTTTCATAAAGAAATCCTACTATTTCTTGTTTTGTCATGGCTGGGAGTGCTTTGGCTTCCATCCATTTTGTGACATAATCTGTGCATACTATAATGTAGGAATTATAACGGGAGGAATGATTGATCGACCTTTCAAAGTCTAGGTCCCATTTATTAAAGGGTTCTAATACCAACTACGGTTGTAAAGAAATATCGTGTGATTGCATCGGTATTCCCATGTGCTGGCAACATTCACACCTTTTTACATATTCCTTGGCATCTTTGAAGATAGTGGGCCAATAGTACCCTTGGTGAAGTAGCTTGTACCCAGTCCTCTTATCTGGAAAGTAGCCTCCACATGGTCTGTCATGGCATGATTTCAATATCTCATGGATCTTGAATTCTCACACACATCTTCTGATAATGAGATCTAATCATGTGTGGAAGAGGCAACCGTCGATCCATGAGAATATCCATCTTTGTTTGATGATCGTTTGTCTCTCTTTTGGAGATAAATGGTGTGGTAGTGTACCTGCAACCAAGTAGTTAGAAATATCTACGAACCAAGGAGAGTTAGTGGAAACCACAAATATGTGCTCATTAGGAAACAAATATTCTACAAGAGGCTCATTTTCGTTAGATGTGAGTCTTGAAAGAAAACCAACCACTACATTATCTTTTCCCGGTTTATTCAAGATGGTTATATCATGTTCTTGTAATAAAATAAACCATCTAGTGAATCTACCATTAGTCATAGGTTTGTTCATTAAATATTTTATGGCATCATGGTTAGTAATATTACTTGATATCCTATGATGTAATGCCGAAATTTATTAATTGCATGTATTACTGCAAGAAAATATTTTCTGTTACCATATATTTTAGTTTTGCGAGAAAAATATTCTTGTTGATGTAGTAGAATGCATATGGATCTTTTCCTTCCGTTTTCCCTAGAACAACTCCAATAGTGGTATCAGATCCATTCATGGAGATATGAAACAGGAGGGACCAATCAAGCCCTCTTAAAATAAGAGTTTTAGACACTTTAGTTTTCAGTTCGTCAAGTGCATGCTGGCATGTCTCTGTCAATGAAAACTCAAAATATTTTGTAAGCAAAGAAAACAATGGATGAGGAATTTGTGAGAAATTTTCAATAAAGCGACGATAATAACCAACATATCCTAATAAGTTTCGTACTGGTTTTTACGAGGTTGGAGTTGGAAAGTTTAATATTACCTTCACTTTTGTTGGATCCACTTGGATACCTTTGGCTGAGATGTGGTGTCCTAATACGACGCCATCAGTTAACACCATTGCACATTTCTCATTATCGAGGGAGACATTTGACTCTTTACACCTTATCAATGTTTTCTTTAGATTTTCCAATGCCTCATCAAATTCATCCCCATATGTAGTGCAATCGTCGATATATATTTACACACATTCATGAATTAAATCAGAAAATATACCAATGATAACTCTTTGAAAGGTGGAAGGGGTGTTGCATAACCCAAATGGTAGAGCACAATAGGAAAATGCACCCCATGGATAGGTAAACATTGTTTTGCTTGATCCTCAGGTGCAAATTGGATCTCGTTATACCCACTGAATCCATCGAGGAAAGAAAAGTATTTCTTCCCTGCTAACATATCCGGGACCTGGTCAATGAACAAAAGTGGGAAATGGTCTTTGTGTGTTGCTTTGTTGAGTTATCAATACTCCACACAAATTCTCCATTTGTCATTTTTCTTTGGTACCATGAAGAGGGGAGACCCACTGGCTGTCAGAAATTGGATAGATAAAGTTGGTTGTGAGCAATTTATGTATCTCCTCCTTGACTATGTCCTTCAATGTTGTATTCATCTGAGGTTGGGGTTGGCGGATGGGTCTGGATCCTTCCTTGATGTATATGTGGTGTGTGCATAGGTAAGGATGGATTCCCTTCATGTCAGAGTAATCCCAAGAGAAGGAATTACTATGTTTTTGTAACACTTTAACCAATCCCTCTTTATGTTTTTCAGTCAGTCCCTGGTTGATTTTCAAGGTTTTCCCGAGGTTGATTTCTATGGTTTTTATAAGGGACCCTTGGTCTTTTTCTGGTGGGGATTCGTGTTCTATGGGTGAGATGCTTGTTTAGGCTAGGGAAGCCTGTATTTATGGTTGCATAATATGCTCAAGACTATATGGGTTTGTTGAGGAAGAATAAGAGGCTATGAAATCATTGATTTTGTCATCCTTTGTTTTATCGCTAATGGCTAATTATGGATCTATGGAGAGGACTTTATGAGCTTCTCCTTCTTCATCACTCTCTTCTCCATCGTCCCAGAGTGGTGTCTCGAGATCTATACTTGGATTGGTGGGAGAATAGAGGGTTAATTTTTCTTTGGATGTCCCATGGGAGATGGTCATGTCACTTGACCTACAACCGATGTAAGCATCTATGGTGTCCAACCAAGGCCTTCCCAGGATTAAAGGATACCCTCCCAAAGAGGTTTTGGGATGTAGGACCATAAATTCGATGGGATATTCCGATGAATCTACATAGATCAACACATATTCTAAGATGCCCTATGTTTTGATGTTTGATTTGTCACTGAGTTGAAGTACGGTTGGGAATTCCCCGAGGCTCGTAAGTCCTAAGGCTTGCATAGTCTTTCACGTCATAACATTGATGGCATCCCCAATTTTGATTGATGTGTTACTAATGAGTGTATCGTTGATATGCAAATTAACTACTAGACTGCCAAGGTCAGAGTGTTTAGATGCAAGAACTCCCCCCATCATTAAGTCTGACAATTTTCCCATGACATGGACGGTTTGAGGATCCCTTCGTTTTCTACCGGGTTTCCTTAAACAAAGTTCTCGTACTACTTTTGAATAGATGGGGACATTCTTAATGGCTTTGAACATCGGTATTTTCACACACCCATTCTTGATTTCCCCCAAGAATTCAAATTCACGCTGAGTAAAATATTTCTTTAGGTTTAATCTTTCTAGATAGGGTGGGTTTTGAAGTTCAAGGTGGGCATTCTCATCTTTCGAAGGTTCATGGTATTTTTTTCGTTCTGATTCTTCATTTCAGACATCCTCATTCAAATCTTCAATATGAATATGAGGTTGGTCCTTGGTTAATGTCTTCCCAGATAGAAGGTGAATATCATTGCAGTCCAGGGAAGAGATGGAATATGTAGGGTAGTCAACAAGTCCAACAACTTGCGCTGGTTGACATGACCTTATGTTATTAGGGTTAGGGATGGGTTGTGTGGGTATTTGTGGTCAAGGAGGGGTTGAGGTGGATGTCTTCATCTGCAGAAGGGGAAGAAGTTGCATGGGTGGTTGTGTCATGGGATGTTGAGGGCCTCCTAAAGTGGGATTTCTCCACCCCTATTTCCATAGTTGGTTTGGAGGAGGAGGAGCCACCCAATGAAGTGTTGGCACATTCCATGGTTGAGAAGCATATTGCATGGAAGTTTTTTCCCAATATGAATTGAAATACTGAGATTGGTCTTGAATCATACCTTGGGGTTTGGGTTGCTAGGGTCACTTTTGAGAGACAAAGCATAACTGCTCTGGTTTCCTCATATTTCTTATAGATAACCTTCATTCATGGTAAGGATAGACATTTCCAAGTAGCATGGTTCTCACTGTATATTCCGCAAAACTCCATCTGATCCAACAAACGTTCTTTCCATGGGTGCTTCATTTTGCACATGGGGAAATAGATGGCCAATGCTTGTTCCGTCTCTCCTTTATTCTTCTTCATTTGCAATGTATCCAATTGGGAGCTTAGGGAACTAAGTATATTAGTCTTGAAGTCTTCTAGCATGTTCCAAATATCTTCTCTTGTAACTCCACCTCCAATAGTCTTTCCAGTTCTTGCCAGAATATCTCTTGGTCCTTTGCCTATTTTTGAAGTGCCTCTAGAATTTTTGTGACAAAGTTCCAAGATAGTATCATATTCTAACTGAGAGACATCTCCTCCACAAATTATGTTGAGAAGTTCCATGAAATCATCTCGAGCCCCTCTCAGAAATAACACATGTCACATCTTAGAATCCAAATCCCCTTGCCTTTCCCTATGCAAATTGTATTTGAACCTTTCAACATAATCCTCAAGGCTCTCATCTTCGTGTCACATAATCTCAAAGAATTCTTCCCTCCTTTCCTTATCTTTACAGTAGTATTGGTATTTTTCTAGAAATGACTTCATCATTTGGTCCCATGTGCGGATGTTGTCCTTACCAAGGCCTATAAACCAACACAGTGCACCATCCTTGAGTGTGCCAGGGAGTTTTTTTAATTTCTAGGCGTCTGACACATAATCATAGCTTCTCAAAAGTACATCGAAATCAAAGAGGAAGGTGTCAGGATATTATTTAGATAAAACATGGAAATTTGGTAAGGCTGAATGAGGGATGTTATTCATTTTAGTCTCTTCATTTAATCCTTTAATCGGGAATCCGAAAGTAGAGGTTTCTTCCTTGACAATTTCATGTGCCATTTCTCTCTATAGGCTATCTTTTGTCTCTAAGGGTATCTAAGAAAGATGAATTCCTCAGAGTGGTATTGTTCATTGATCAACCTTTTTGAAAGTGGAACCTCTATGTGCATATATCCTTGTACAATATCATATTCTTGAGCGGAGGTATTGGGTCTCCTCTTGGAAATGGAACTTACTATAGGTGTTAGATAATTTGGTTGACCGTGCTCCTTTCCCTCTTGAGATTGACCTACACTGTTAGTTTTTCAGGGTTCTTGGATGAAATAATAAATCTACATTGTTGATCTCTAACTCTGTGGATATAAAAGATTAGAAAACATCATATGAACTGTTGGAAGGAATTCATATCACTAAATATACTGAAATAAAAAATCCACACAGAAAAAAAACAACTACTCTTTTTAACAGTTCCTCAGGAACAACAACAAAAATGATGGACTTTTCAATTACTTCCTAATTGATTTAGTAAATAAATGAAGAGTTGTACATTTAATTATCAATCCGAGGTCGTATACCACTTACGAAATATCATGCATTGTATATGAAAGTGTATTGTTGTAATTGTTATTGAGTTATAGTACTTTTGTTGTCACAAATCGAGATTTTAAGATGCTCAATTAAGTCACCAATCTACACTACTTCTAGAATTGCAGGAAAAAGAAATCACACTTGTAGAAGGTAAGTCACTTTTGCGGAAAATAAATCACACTTGTGGAAAATGAATCACTCTTGTGGAAAGGAAAATTATGCTAATATCTAATGGTGACTTTCTCAAATATGATGATCATTTTGACTTGTTGTAATAGTTATGTGTTCATACATCCAATGAAAACTTGTAAAATCTATAGACTATCAATCCCAAACAATTGAAGAGCAAAGTTATCACAAATATGAAAGAAAACAAAATAAAGTAAAGTTGCAAGCATAGTTGCAACAACGTGAATTGCAACAATGGAGATGCAACATGAAAGTTACAACAACATGAATTTGGCTCTTAAAAAAACCCCACCCACTCAGAAATCTTTGTTGATAAATATCTGTTGCACAAATATCCTCTCTAAAATTTGGCAAACAATAAAACAAAGAATATGGTTTTCCTTTATAAAAAACAAAAACTCAAATTCCTGCTCATTTTTTCGTTGTATATTTCAACACATTGATGATAAATGCATTTATTTTATTTTATTTTAGAAGTAACATTTTTCGGTGCACTATTCCATGCGTAATGCACCGGTGTGATATTCATAACGCACATGTGTGGTATGTATAACGCACATGTGTGGTATGTATAACACACCGATTTATTTTCGTAATAAATTTCAAAGTATTGATAGTAAGCACGTGTTATTTTTCTAATTTGCTTCAATCGATGTGATAGACAGTTTGAAACACACTGGTGCGACATGTAATTAATAATGCACCGGGGTGGTGTGTAAGTAATAACACATCATAAGATAGTTACACTGGCATAATGAAAATTCAAACATCCATATTTAAAGTTTGCAGAGGAAATAACAAAGGTCAATATTTAGTGCTTATCTCAATTAAACACACAAGTGCATTTTGTTTATACATATGCACCGATGCGTTTTCAAATGATAAAGCATAGTGATGGGGGAGAGAGAGGGGGT
>ML779957.1:84611-104264 GCA_009831015.1 Picea engelmannii
AATTTAATGTGAATCCCAATATCTCTAAACTTTAATCACATGCATCATGGGGACATAACCACTGTAAAATTTGTGACTCCTAGTCTTATATTCTTTTCTATCTTAACAATACTCAATGATCATGGAGTATCCAAGTCATTGGAAACCAAGAGTTGCAATAGGTAATGAAGGTAAATCTACAAGATAAGGAATAGAGGGGTGCACCATTTCCAGTGAAAGAAATCTTGGTTTCTGTCCCAACCAATGAGCCAACACGCACATGCAAGCCAAGGAATAAGAGTGACCCCATAGATGAGAGGCAATCATGGAGTTGATAATATGACCCATATGGCCCATGTAATGGCCCTCAATTGATCATTAATGAGCCACATACATCCCATGGGATGAATTTCCCTAGTAGATTGGTTTTGTATGGGTTGTTAGCAATATATAGGAATACGACAATGATGTTTTACTCTTTCTCTCTGAAGCTGAAATGGTTCATCGCAATTTATTTGAGTGCGAATATGTTTAATGTTTAAGTGTTAATATGTTTACTAAATATCTTCTATAATAAATTAAGTGTTAATATATATATTTTTTTGAGTTTAAGAAACATATATCCACAACAAAAATAGCCTACAAGCCTTAGATTGACAACTTATTATTGCAACATAATTGGATTTTTTTTAACCATGGTGGTCTTTGAAATAAATACTATAACAAAAAAGAAAGAGTTATTTTTTAAACCATTTGGTAACACACAATGAAGGATCTAGATCAACAAACACACAAAGGAAGGCTTGTAGATCAACAAAAACATGAAGGACAATGTGTTACCTCCAAGATCTACACCAAAAGATTTCTTCTAACTTCTTTGTGTAACCCTTTGCTCTTGTTTCCCAATCCTTGGCGATTTTCTTCATGTCTTCTAATTTATATTGGGTGTCAACCTATGAATGTAATAAAGCATTCAAATGTACAAAATATTAAAACGCTCAAGAAACAACAAAATTATGACATATGAGGTCCCATTCAAGGTACTTGAAACATCTTCAAATTAAATAGTCATTAAAATGATTTGGATAACATACCTCCCTTGATCACAACTCATCCATCATTATATTTGTCTAATACTTGCAGTGCCAAATCATTCAACCTCCATAAATATCTATAAAATGAATACAACTCATATCGGTAGTATTATTTACTCTAAGATGCATTTTTATGAGAATGTCAGAACATACCTTGATAGTTCTTCCAAGCACCTTATAAGCCTTATTTTTGGACTAGCCCCTCATTATCCTAGATTCAAGCATGGATTTACTCGATGATAACAATCTACAAATGTGATAGATATATAACTAAATAGAACTCTTGAATAAGATCGTCTTGGTTTCGAGAATAATTTCTTGGAACCGTCTAATCTTGGACCAAACCTACCTCGATCTTAAGGAGCAACAACGAAGTCAACATTGGCTATGCTGCTACTCCATTGGATGAATGGAGGTTTTCTCCAAGGTTAAACGACTCCAATAAATTATTCTCTACTGAACAGGGCCAACCATGTGAAGGTGGAAGCTCCTATGACCCCTCTCCCACCTCCTCACCTCACTCTCAATTCCATAGTACCCAATCTATATTCTACTAGAAAATATGCATTAAAAATATTCAAAATTGGTAAAAGGTGATTGTAAAGATAAGCAATAAAGCTAAGATAAAATAAGTACAAAGTTGTTTGATTTCCTTTTCTTTGAACATAAGTACTACAAATTAATATAACTAGATTTGTTTTATCTCTCTATCCATATTTTACTAACCATATATATTTCATATTTAACTAACATAAGTACAAGAAAGTATGCAATAACTCATTCAAACAAAATGCAACAAAAAGTATGCAAGAACTCATTCAAAGGCACATGTCATAATTTTTTTTATTTTTTATAAATGAGGTTTATCATCCAAAAAATGTTCCAAGTATACTAGCTATATGTACATCGATATGTCTTATAATAATATTATACATCATCATTTTTTTAGTCCTCTTATGTGCTTTCCAGTTCTTAATTAAATCATCAACATCCAAATCTTTGTTTTATGGGGGCTCTTCAACAATTGATTGTGCTTGAGTCTTCTAACGCAGAGCACACCTGGTCTCATACTCACAGCGTGCAGGCCGCTATGAGGGGGCATCACCTACAAAAACAAAAAAATATTAAATTTATATGGCCAATTTTTGAATATCATTGAAGTAGTTTAGTAATATTAAAAAAAAACTATGCAATGCAATTATTTACCTGGTGTACTAGTCAACATTGTTGGAATGGCTTCCCTGTACTCTTCTTCAGGTATACGAGACTCGAGTACGACATTCTCTGCCATTGAAACCACAAAATTTATAAGGAAACAATCGTAAATGTATAAGTAAAAACAATTAGAAGCACAAAATTTATAACTACTAAATTATTAAGTATATGATTAATATACAACCATATTATTGTCGTGGCCGGTCTCAGTTGTAGGAACATCATGGGGTTGCACCCCATTGGAATGGGGTTGCTTGGGAGCACCATGTTGTGGTGACACTGCACTATCAATGCACTTCTCTCCAGTACTAATGGGATCAACCATAGTGCTGCTCCCCTGATTAAAACAAAGTAACACATTAAATTTATGGACGATATCAAACATGAATGTATTTTATAAGTAATGAAAGGTTAATGTGGATTGATTTTTATTTACCTTATCTTGCAAACTAGATCTTGGGGTCTGCCCCATGCTTTTTCGATGTTCAACGACAACTTGAAGCCGTATCTATAGCCAATATGGAGGTGTTCCTCTGTGGTTTTAGTTGCAAAGTTGTCGCCTTGCATTGCATAAGAGTATGTATTTTTAATGTTATTGGCTGCAATTACCTGAAAGTTGGAAGGCGATACAAATAATATTGTTCAGATGTTTGGGTATCTACAATTTGTGACTATAACTTCATGTAGCTGCCCTTGCCTAACTTGTGGTGGCCATGTTTGACAATCGTTGCTTTGGTTTCCTTTGAAGTGTCAGGAAACCTATCATCAAAAGTTTCAAGTATGTTATATACCACACTTTTATTTAGATATAAAGAAAATTAAAGGTATTGAATTCAAAATGTAATTTACCTTGGGGTACCAGTTGGTGTTTTTCCTTCTTTTCTCTTCCTTTTAATCCTCAATGAGAACCTTCCACTCCCTTTCTAGAACCGCGGGAGGACGCTCATACCTAGGATTCTTCTGCAAGTGAACCCTATACACATCTCGCGTAGATTTTAAATATTGGCCAACTAAGGAGGTGACCACTTTTTTATTGAAGGTGTCTACTCCAAAGAGACATTCAAGATAATACATAAGTTCTTTTTTGAGGTTGGAATTATATGTGAACCATGAGCATCATGGCCTGTAGACTACATATTTCAACAAAACAAATGTTATTTCAGTTATATAAACAAATAAAATAATTGATCGCCACACATAAAATTATATAAACAAATAATACAATTCACGTATAATGTAAGTCAAAATTGTTAATCGTTTACATGTTCTATTGTTGGCCCTTTTCCACGATCATCCTGCCACATTATAATATAATTAGAACCACAAAATATTTGAAAAATTGTTAGAGATAAAAAAAAATTGATTTCCACACAAATAAAATTATATAAAAAAATAATAAAATTCACATTAAATGTAAATCAAAATTGTGAATCGTTTACATGTTAAAGATATATATATATATATATATAGATATATATATAATGCAATAAGTAGAGGTTGCTTAAATAGGTGTTGCATAAGTACTCACACACTATTATTCTATGTATCTATTCAATTCAAATGGTAATCCACTAATAACTCGTCCCTGAGAGATATCTTTTTTACTGTGCACATGACTACCCAATTCCCTTCGCGTCCCTCATATATGCAGTTTAATTGCTTGTTTGTTGTTCCAAGTTGTGTGTTGTTTATAAACCCTGCAATATTGCCAGAAGATTTAGGCCTTCCATCAATATAGATAGTCACTCCCTTATTTTTATCGTTGCTTATTAGCTGTATATAATTTGTCGCGAGTGCATATCTCTGCATACTTTACATGTACCAGAGCAACCGCGTCAAATCACTTTAATTGTAACATGGTCCGACATAGTCCATCAATTCAGTTATTGTATTGTATTTTACAGTTATTCCATCCATGGAAAATAGCCCCAGGCCATGCAGGGAGGATGGTGCAATGTGATATGTCCTATTGTTGACAATGAAGCCAGTGTCCAACTAAAGAAGTTCCTTAGGTACCCATTGTTTCACTAGATGCTTATACCTGAGTGGCATCTCTATGTCTTCTATGCTCTCATCATCATAAGAGAATGGTCCGCCTTTGGGAAGAAAAAATTCCATGCGTCTACGAAATTTTGTTTTGACCTTTTCACCTCTGGTATTTGTTCGCATATAAAATCTACTAGATGTAGTCACATTTCTGTTTGTCCTGAGCTTCCCTCACTCAAGGAAGAAATATCTGACAGGTACCTTGTTAGGGATCTAACCTCCCTAACCCCTCACGAAGGTAGAATAATATATTTTCCATGTAATAAAGGCCAATATTAATAATGACCAATAATAAGGAAGAATAAGTCAAATGTAAGAAGACCTAATAGAAGATTTAGCTTCTAGAAGATCTTCCTCTAGATTGTTCTTTTGATAGATAGAATTAGTATAAATAGGAGTTGAGGGCATGAGAAGTTTTTTCTTGAGAATTATTGTAATAGAGCACTGCTATGTTGGAGGTTGCCCCCTCAAAGAGGCAAGTGAACATTGTTTCCTATCAATAAAGGTATTATTTTGGTGTTGTGGTTTCATCTATTGTGTTGTTCCGCTGTTATTCTTTTCAATATTTCTATTTTCAGCTATTATAATAGACCTAGTACCTTACAAGTGGTATCATAGTACTTTCTTGGCAGAAAATCGTGGGTTATTTTTTTCAGGATAGAGACATATTACGACGTCTTAAAGCTACAAAGATATGTTGCTCAACACATAAAACTACGGTCGGGGAAGCATACACGTAGGAACTACAAGTGGTACTTAAGCGCACATTTTTGGCCACCCTTGTAATCCCTGCTAGTACCCCTTCGAATGGTAGCGCATTAGACAACACCAGTGTATGGATCGACCTAGATATCTTGAATCCCTCCATAGATAAAATGATTGGTCATCTGATTGTTATAGTTCCACCGAGAAAAACACTCAAGAAGATACTCTCTAGTACCTGGGTAGTCAGGTAGTACGACTAAGAGCATGGTCTATCCTCCTTAGTTGGTGTCCTGAGATATTGGGCCGAGTACTATTGTTGGACCTCACACGTATATCAGAGAGCTATGGAACAGGGAAAACCCTTGTCTATAGAAACCTTAAATACCCTAACCCTTGGGATGGAAACAAAAACTTAACATAAAATCTCTATTGCCGTACAACCTTACCTCCTGCATTATGGTTGTGAAATTACTACACCTTTCTTCCTGTTAAGAATTTGGCCATTTCAACACTGTAGTATTCTTCAGATCAAAGCATAACTCCGCAGGACTAAAAAAAATAAGTTTGGATCTTGCTGGCACCATTATTTGAGCCTTATCCCATTGGATTCTTCTCTACTCCTTGATCATAGTCTCACCTATCATTTTTTAGAAAAAAATTCCCGTGGACCCAACTCCTTCTGGTCCCCTTATTTGGGCCTTACCCCATTGGATTCCCCTCGTTTCCCTGATCGTCATGATACCCTTCACCCATAACCCCTTTTTTGTGTGGTCCCACCCATCCATTTTTGTTTTCCCCCTTCATCATGGCCCACACCCCTAGACAAGGCTTGGAAGCTCGCTTCAATTCCTTGTCCTCTACTTTCACAAAGACCTAGAAAGAAGTGTGGCAACTCAGTTCCAATATTTCCACCATCAGTAAAAACATGCATTCCTCCATACACGAAAATATGGAAACCATGAAACATGACCTCTCTACCTAGCTTACATCCTTCACTTCCATGATCTGCACCAAGATGAATATCCCTAGAGACCTTACCTCCTCTGACCCATCTTTCCCCCCTGAAGGTGAAACTTCCTCCAATTCCGAAACTTTTCAACCCCGTCACTTTCAGCGTGACCTACACATTCCGCGTGTGGATGTGAACAAATTTACTGGCTCGAATTTCGCCAGTTAGGTAACTCAAATGGAACATTATTTTTCTTTGTATGACATTACATATGAGTTGGCCAAAATACGGTATGGTGTTCTCCATCTAGATCAAGAACATTGGCAATGGAGAAAAAATGCTCGCCAAGGGTATGTGGCTTGGACACAATTTGTTGTATAGATTTATGAACGCTTTGACACTAACACCAACCATTTAGGTCGTTTGACAAAGTTGAAACAATCTGGCATAGTGGAAGACTTTATTGTTTCTTTTAAGCGATTGGATTTTTGCACAAAGGGCATGTCTGATGATTTTTTTTGAGAATGCTTTATCAATGGCCTTAAGGATGAGATCTGTTCCCACATCATCATGGCTCACCCCTAGAGTTGGGAGGAAGCTACAAAAATAAATAAGGAAGCACAAAAGGTTGTCTCTTCTCAAACCAGAAAACCCTCCTTTATTCCTCGCCCTAAACCAGTCACTCCCACTCCTCCTTTTGCTCCACTAAAGATCCAAAACTTGACTCGGGCATAAATGGTTGAATGCCAACTCAAGGGCCTTTGTTATAATTGTGATGACAAATATTTTTCTGGGCTCCCCCTATGTCCGAATCAGCTAAACACACTGAACTGAATCCACCATCAGACCCCCTAGAAGTTGAACTGGTCATTTCCTTGAATGCTCTCACTGGATTCTCTGCTCCCCAAACCCTCAAGCTCATTGGTTACATTAAGCATCATAAGGTCATCATCCCAATTGACAGTGGAAACACCCATAATTTTATTCATTTCCGCATTGCCCAAGAAACTGATTTCTATATATGACTAGTCAACAACTTTCAAATCATGATTGCCAATGGCGGGTCCATGAAATTTGGGGGGCGTTGTGAAAATGTGCATCTCCAAATTGGTCAATACCATATGAAATCTCATACGTTTTCTATAGACATGGGTGGTTGTGACATTTTTTTGGGTGTTGAATGGTTAAGAACCTCTAAGGAATTAACCGTTAAATTCAACCAGGAGAGCCAACAATATCAATTCCAAGGAATCACAAGAGGTTCCTCTGAGATCAACAATTCCCATTGCATGGAAAAGCTACTAAAAAAAGGTCATTCAGGGATTATTGCACAACTCCATTCCATTCAAGCCATTGAGACACCCTCTTTGCCCCCTGACCTCCAATCCATCATCTCCAAACATCAAGTTGTTTTTTCCATTCCCAAGGGGATTCCTCCTTCCCATGGTGTTCATGATCATTCCATTCCCCTTGTACTGGGTAGCCTTCCTCCCAATGTTCATCCCTATCGTCATCCCTTTTCCCAGAAAAATGAAATTTAGAAAATTGTTCAATAATTTCTCGTCACAAGCGTTATCCATCCTAGTACTAGTCCCTATTATTCTCATATGGTCATGGTACTTAAGAAAGAAGTCTCTTGGCGCATGTGTCTCGAATTTCACGCCCTCAAAAAAATCACCATCAAAGACAAATTTCCCATTCCTTTCATTGATCTCTTGGATTAATTAAGTGGTGCCCAATTCTTTACTAAACTTGATCTTCATTCTGGATACCACCAGATACGTGTGAAAGAGGTAGAAATTCCTAAGACTTCATTTCAAACTCATGAGGGATACTATGAGTTCTTGGTCATGCCATTTTTTTGTGTAATTCTTCCTCCACTTTCCAAAGCCTCATGAATCATGTCTTCCATCCTTTTCTCCGTCATTTTTTCTTAGTTTTATTTGATGATATTCTCATTTATAGTAAAACCTGGACAACCCATTTTTATCATGTGGATTGAGTTCTTCATCTACTCTCTCAGCACCAACTTTTCCTCAAACAATATAAATGTGCTTTTGGAGCCTCATAACTAGAGTACTTGGGTCATATTTTTGGCAAGGTAGGTGTCGGGGTGGATCCTAGGAAGATTGAAGCTATGGAGGATTGGCCTTGCCCCAAGACTCTCAAAATATTGAGTGTTTTACTGGGTTTAACACGTTATTATCATAAGTTTGTTAAGAATTATGGAAATATTGCGACACCTCTCACTGCTCTCCTTAAAAATAATTCTTTCACTTGGACTCCAAAAAATGATCATTCCTTTCAAGCTTTGAAGGAGACTATATGCACCACTCCTGTCTTGGCCCTTCCTGACTCCACAAAGACCATTGTCTTGGAATGTGATGCTTTTGGGAGATGAATTTGTGCAGTCCTTATGCAATATGGCCAGCCTTTGGCCTTTACCAACAAACAACTATTAGAGCGACATTTAGGCCAATCAATCTATGAAAATGAAATGATGGCTATTCTACATGCAGTGGATCTCTGGCGCCCTTATCTATTGGGGAAACACTTCCAAATTAAGATAGATCATCAGAGCCTCAAGTATTTTCTGGAGCAATGTCTTTCATCCCTGGAGCAACAAAAATGGGTGACTAATCTCTTTGGATATGATTATGAGATCATTTACAAGAAAGAAAAAGACAATGTGGTTGATGATGCTCTTTCAAGAAAATATGAAGATGAAGGGTCCCTTTTTTCCCTCTCCTTCATTGTACCAAATTGTCCCCAAGGTTTCCGCCAGGAATGGCTATAAGATCCCAAAATTTTGAGTTTGATCCAACAATTGCAAGACAATTCTCTAGTTTCCCCAGGGTACTCATGGCACAATGATGAGCCTCTCTACAAAGGACGCATGTATTTAAATAAACATTCACAAATTAAATCCACGGTGCTTTCCGAGCTTCATGTTACACCCACATCTGGGCACTCCGGGTTTACCAAAACCTATGACAGGGTCAAACATTATTTTTTCTAGGATGGTATGAAACAAGACGTTCTCACTTTTGTGGCAGAATGTGATGTTTGTCAATGCAACAAGGGAGAGACAATCAAAACCCCAAGCACACTAACACCACTTCCGATCCCACCCTCTATTTGGAGGGATATCTCTATGGATTTCATTGTTGACTTTCCTACATCAGGAAATAAGTCAGTCATCATGGTGGTAATTGATAATCTTTCCAAGTATGCTCATTTATATTATCTTCAACACCCTTTCACCGCCTCCACCGTGTTTCAAATTTTCATGGATCATATCTTCAAGCTTCATGGCATGCCTCATTCTATTGTTTCTGACAGAGATCCCACTTTCACCAACAATTTTTGGCAAGAACTGTTCAGGCTACAAGGCACACAATTGCAAGTCAACACCACCTATCATCCCTAGACTGATGGTCAAACTAAAGTTGTCAACAAGTGTTTGGAAACATATTTGAGGTGTTTTTCCTCTGAATAGAAAACTCAATGGGATCAATGGTTACCCCTAATTGAATGGTGGTACACCACCTCTTACCATACAACTACTCGCATGAATCCTTTTGAAGCAGTATATGGACATAAGCCACCTTCAGTTCTATCATACATTCCCAACGTCTTGAAGGTTCAGGAGGTTGACCAAAATCTTACAGTTTGAGAGGCTATTTTCTGTACCCTCAAAGATAATTTAGCCATGGTTTAGAATCGCATGAAGCAACAAGCATATCAAGGTTGCTCAAAATGTCAATTTGCTGAAGGGGATGAGGTGTTTGTTCGACTGCAACCTTATAAGCATACTTCACTCAAGGCTGACCATTGTCAGAAACTTGCACCATTTTATGGTCTTATACAATTATCAAGTGCGTGGGACAAGTGGCTAATCAATTATCTTTTCCCAGCCATTCTAAGCTCCATCCTATTTGTCATGTCTCCTTCTTAAATAATATGATTGGAACTAAGTGCCAAACTCAAACCAATATTCTCGAGTTTGATGAAGAAGGCTCCATCTGGTTGTAGCCACAAGCAGTCTTGGAACATCGTGAGTGTCATCTCTGTCATCGCATCATCAATGAAGTCTTAGTCCAGTGGAAAGATACAACTCCAGCCGATGCCACCTGGGAGCTCACTACCATTTTGAAGCAATTTCCTCATCTCAAGCATTGAGGAAAAGGCTATTTTTTAAGGGGCAGGGCATGTTAGGGACCTAACCTCCCTAACCCCTCATGTAGGTATAATAATATATTTTCCATGTAATAAAGGCCAATATTAATAAGGCCCAGTAATAAGGAAGAATAATTCAAACGTAAGAAGACCTAATAGAAGCTTCCTCTAGATTGTTCTTTTGATAGATATATTTAATATAAATAGGATTCAAGGGCATGATAAGTTTTTTATTGAGAATTGTTGTAATAGAGCGTTGCTCTGCTGGAGGTTTCCCCTTAAAGAGGCAAGTGAACATTGTTTCCTATCAATAAAGGTATTCTTTTGGTGCTATGGTTTCATCTATTGTGTTGTTTCACTGTTATTCTCTGCAATATTTTTGTTTTCGTATATTATAATAGATATGGTACCTTACATACCTATTTGGTTCTACCTTCAGTTGATCAAATTAGATATATAGTTAGCCAGGATTGTAAGAATATAGTGATATATCTAAAATTCGTTTTTATATTTTGGCACATTCATTAGTTTCCACTCATATACATGATGTCAACTAATTCAAAGTAACCAAACTTCTTATGAATATGGGTTTTGAAGAATAAAGTGTTCAAGGTGCATAGGTTGAAGTGACCATCATTATGAAAGATATTTTAGATGCATTATGAAAGGTTCATGGATGTAAACCCAATGAACCTTGCACCATATCATATTCTTATGTGAGGCAACATCTATGTGGGTCATGGTAGTGAAGTCTCATGTGCTCCATGACACTTCTTATGTAGTTTTTCATGGTTTGATTATGTAATTTTTCTTCTCTTGTATGCATTGCTTTGTTTGTTAATGTATAGGAATGGATATTAATATCCCACTAGTATCAAGTCATGAATCCCAACCTAGGACGGACTACTTGACCTCCCTATCAATTGATTTATTTGCATAACTCCAATATGTATTTAGCATTCCAGCAATGACACTCTAACCCAAGTTATCACATAGTTAAATAACATGAAATTGAATCCTAGCTAGTTGGGAAGGTAGAAGGAGAACTACATGTGCAACCCTCTTATGTCCCTCTACAATATCCAACAAAACCGATGAATCATTTGGAAGTCAACCATTCAAGGATAATTTGGAGAAGAGGCAAGATTTTAGTTATAACTTGCAAATCTTGATGGCCTTCTGATTCCAACTATTCAGATTAAATTAGAGACACCTTATAACACAAATTGCATGAAATTAATTATTCATTATTTTCTTTTGTTTGAACAAGAAACTGAATCGGTATGTTCACCTCAAGTGAAGAGAATCCCATTGTGGGATACCTATCACAAGGTCCATTAACAATATTTCCCAACCGAGTGGATGATTATCTTGTTGAGTTCACCCCAGATGTAAAATTGAAGCCTACCAAGTTTATATCATCAGTAGAGTCTCTTCCATATTTTTCGAGGTCTTTGGATGATGGGTTGCATAGAGAACTTGATATATATTTGAAGCTCTTGTCCCAATACATCAATATGGAAGTTGTATCACATGTTGAGAACTTGTTATCCATTGCCCTGGTCAATGTGGCCATATTGAACTTGTATTACAAGTGTATAACCCATTGGTTTTTAATTCTATTGAAAATTTCATGAAATACATGTGCATATTCTATCATCACTTTAAGTTCACAAGGGAGTAGATTAAAAGATATGCTAAATCTTGTGAAAGCAACTTGAATCTCACTGTCTGGAGCCAAGTTAGTATTGGCCACTGCTACTAAGGGATCACAAGACCATGCTACATCAATGGAGTATGGAAAGGATGCACAAAAAGATTTCAAAAAGATGAAAACCTTGGGAATATCATCCTAATACACATACATTATATTGTATAACACATGGCTATTCAATTTCTGAAGGCATGTATCGAGAGATAACAATGTTGTGGGTAGATATGAGAAGGACATGATCTACATTCTCATAGAGTGGAGTTAATCCTTTAAAATTTGATAAGGAGTTGCTTGACATTGTTTGACACAAATTTGTTATAGGGGCTTGTTTTTCAAGAGCTCTTGAGGTGAGGAAAAAAGTCGTGCCAAATGGTTCATTGAGGGAGACTAAAACACACATAAATTCATCGTCAAGCAATTTGAAAAAAAAAATCAAGGGTGAAGGTATTAATACCAAAAGTCACACCATAAGGACAAATAAGATAACTCTAGTGTGCCAACCTTTTGAAATAATAACATAATGTCACTCATTACACTCAAACTCATTATCAAGAGACATTTGCATGCATGCCAAAAATACCCTCCAAGCTACCAATACTTACTTGGTGTGGTATGTTTCATATTCTCTATCATGGTAGTCCATCACACGGCAATGGTTTTGAGAGATGTCATATCATCATTGGGAGGGTCATGTATGAATGAAACTTAGCAGTGAAAGACACAACTCACCTCCCGTTGGGTAGGTTTATGTGAGTACCCAAGTACAAATATCATATTTTACATTTTATGCCCTTTGTTTGAACCATTATCAATAAGATGAGAAACAATAGAGAGTTGCAAGGAACGAAAGAAGTAAGTAAAGAAAAATAACACAAAGAGAAAATCAAATTAGTAACAAGAGAAAACAATGATGCATGGGGGTTAGCCAAAACAAACTTCTATCAATATAGTAGAATAAATCTAGATATAGTACCACCAAGAGAATCAAGGTTCTCTTACAACCTAGGGTGGAAGAGATCTCCATGTATGTACAACATGGGTAACATTAATAAAATAAAATGGATAAAATTGACATCTGACATTTGATGTTAAAAAAAGGAGGAGCTAACATAAAAAAAGAAGCAAAATAAATAAATTAGCATAGATATTTTAACCTTGGATCTTTCAAGCACTGAGATATTTTCACTTGGGTGTTTCTAATCCCTCTCAATTCTTAATAGATCCGGGGTTAAGATGGATCTATTCTAGTATATGTACATAAAAGTTGTCCTTAATATATGTGTGTGTGTGTGTGTGTGTGTGTGTGTGTGTGTGTRTGTGTGTGTGTGTGTGTGTGTGTGTGTGTGTGAATTTATAGGTGGTAACTGTGATTTGAATCTTGATTTTTTCTACTATTCATGTGGGACTAGATTTCAAGATTTCAAGATCACTATAAGGAAAATGAGTAAATATTTTATAGGCCTATACAAATAGAACGCCAAAGGTAGTTACTGGTTCGAAGATCCCTTGTTAAGAAAATCCAAGGTAAATCTTCCATGGTAATCTTGGGTAACCCCTATATATCCTTTACAACTCTAATTGATGGTTGTTTCTAGATACATTTAATTTAGATTTTAATGGACATCTTTTTGAAGAGAGAACTTTGAGACAAGTGTCATATATATTTTCTTGTTTGGTGTAATTTGTGCTTTATCTCCATTTTCTAGACACTGTGTGGAGGATGATGTCATGGGCCTCCCCGTAGGCTATAGCCCTGAAGAAAGGGAGTCATGGGTTGAATCAAGCCACTAGAGGAAGGAAATGATTTGACCTTGGGGTGACATTGGAAAAATATAGGGGCAAAGGGCCCACCAATTTTCCCTTAAAGGATGGACTGGGATTCAAACAAGGAGAGTCGGCCTTCTCTAAAGAAAAAATCATCCACAAAGCAAGGAATTGAGCTAAGGGAGTTATATAAATATGCGAAGAGGCACATTTGAAGGAAACAACTTAGATTTCATGATATCTCTAGTTTTGGGAGGCGCTACCTTAGGTTTCCTAAAGGGTTGTTTAACCCTCCTTCTTGGTTGAGTTTCGATGGGTCTCTCACCCTAGCTCAACGCATCCTAAGTTTGGTTTCAATATATGGAGGTTCATTGCTAAGGAAGCCTGTTGCGAAGCTGATGGTTTGCTTATTGTGGCATCAATAATCATTCTTGGAGATCTGTTGGTGGGAATAAGGTGTGCAAAAGGGAGGTCGAAATGGTTGTTGTAGCAGGAGAATCTTTTGGAGGTGGACTATTGTTGGAGCAGTCAAATCTTGCTAGGAGCTTCCACAGTAGTGGAGAGGGACAAGGAGAGGGGCCGAGCCCTGATTTATGCTCACAAAGAATCTGTGTGGAAGGGTTTTGAACCTAGTTTGCAGCTGGAAGAGGAAGTGATCCCTAGATTGGCAACTACAGAGGCAACCACACCAAGTCAACTCACTGTACAAGTTTTCTGTAGGTTTAGGGTTAGCTATAGTTGTTGTAGAAACTCTGGTCAAACTACTTAGCTGGCCGTTGGTATCTTATCTGTTACTGTTTAAGTACATGACCATTTAATTTGTGCATTAGAGTAATTCTTGGATAACAACCTCTTAAGAGGGTTTTACTACTAGTTGTCTTGGCAAACCTGGTATATTGTTTGGATGATATTTCTGTTAGTTTTACTGTTGGTTTCAGACAACAATTTCTGCTAGTTTGATTGGATACTATATTGGGAATTGTTTGGCACTTTTAATCTTGATTATAATCATTGTTTACTATTGTGTTGGGTATTATTCGTTGTATACAAGTTCACTGCCAATTGGATACTGTTCATTAGAGTTGTGTGGAGACTATTTGTTGGTCTAAAGACCACTAGGAAGTATATGTTACTTGTTGTTATTGTTGTTGGTAATTGGTGCCAGTATATTTATTATCTGTTTAAGTAGGGGAACTCCCTTCCTAGTGTAAAACTACTATACAATTACCTTGTTTTCTAGTTGTCCTAAGACCCTAGGAACCCTAGGGTTATTACAGATGAAGGAAACCCAATAAGTTTGTTGAATCAGAAAAAAAAATGTTTATTTGACATTCCTCTTCCATGAGTAAATATTTTTGGCAATTCTAGCATCATTGGCATCAAACAAGAGAACACAAGTTGTCCTTTATATAATTCTTGGTTTTAGGAAACAATGGTATAGGCAGGAGATGTGAAGGTTGCATTCACATGGAATGATCATTTAAATGCTTTCTATGGAAATATTAAGAGCCAACTTCTCCCTGGAAGATTGTTACAAGTTAGAAAATGTTGAACATAGCAAGAGGTATAACTTGGAACAAAATAATTAAGAAGTTTCATGCACAGTGGGAACATTTGAAGTATTAAACTAAGTACCATGAAAACTACTATAAAATAAAGGATAATGTAGATGAATTATGGTATGAAGTGTTGAACCAAGCCCAAATAGAAGGTGCTTGTTTGGAAGTATTGCCAACCATTCCCACTAATATCCCTAAATTTGTTGTGTTTATAGTCATAATTGAGGTGTCCATTGATGTCAAGAGTATCCTTAAAAAAACACATTATTGTTTTTGCAAGAGCAATTGAAAGCAACTGATGTATAAATAAGAAGGTTTACTGATATCGTTAATTATATGTGCAAATTGAGTATGATATCTCCCTAGAATGAGAACACGTAGTTGATTCCCTAATCTAGTCATTTGGATCAAATGGAGTAAGAGAATAATTTTGTGGGTGATATTAATTCCTTCACTTGGCCACCTACAATTTATGAACTTTTGGATTAGCATGAAAAATTGTTAAACCACATTTAAATTATCATTTCTATTCTTTTTTTATTGCTTCCATGAAAGTTAATCAATTGTGTTGTAACCTTATTGACATTTGGTGCTTCTAATGGCCAATTTAAAGGATTCCTTTGCATGCATGGTGGATTACCATTGGTATTGTCAATAGGAAAATGGATTAATGTGAAGGGAGGAAAATGGGATCCATTTCTAGTTAATGGTTGGAAGCACTAGCATTCGAATAACAAGAGAATGTCCCAACTACCAATGACCTATCAAGTGGAGGAAATGGGTCTATTAGTGTTTGAAAAACACAAATGGTAATCCTTGTAAGCTCAAAAGAATGGAAGAACCCTGACCTAGTGATTAGTGACCAGTCTCCTGGTATCTACTACGACTGGAATAAACATGACAAAAGGGCCCAATCCCATCAATGGTTAAGAGGAAGAGATACTTGAAGAAATTGTTGAGGAAATGGGCCTGATGGATAGGACAATGAGGGAAAATCAAAGGTATATATTTAAAATGCACAAAAGTTGAGGAAGAGGCCCAAGGCAAAACTTTGAAAGGTAGTTGTGATAGATTGAAAAGTGAAATCATAGGAGAAGGTAAGGGAATGAAATGAAAGAATTAGCAAGAATCATGGGCCTTGAGGGAAATACATCAAAGAAAAGAACACATATGATAAGGCTACTACTACGGGTAGCTACGAAGCTGCATACAAGCACAACAAGGTGAAAACCCTACTAAGAGGCTAAAAATGGGTGAAACGATAGAAACAAATTACCATTTTTGGTGGCTCCACTCCTCGATGTGGTCATTGTGGGATAGTGGCCGGATAGGGCCTCCTCTATCGTTGTCACTGGGAGATGTGGGATTTTCTTTGTCTCTATCTATCGATTTTATCCACAGTTGGGCGTCCTCTATGGAATGACGCAGGTTCCGACCTCTTTCAAATTATTATAACGTGGGTTGTTTGTTTCGTTTTATTTTTATGTTTTGTTTTTTAATGTTTTTCTTTAACAAAATTAATATATATATATATATATATATATTGATGTATTTGGTAGGAGACATTAATAAAAAATACATATTTCCTACGCTAAATGGATGACTCCAATAGGGAATTCATATTTTATGCATATTTGGAACAATTTACAAGCTAATAGTTGGGTCATAAACTAAACCTCTAGATCATTGATCAATGAAATTATGATGTCATGTGTCCCATAGTGTATTATGAGGGTGAAGAGCTTGGTGTTATATGTATAGTTTATATGCCCTTATAAGGTCTATAGGGGTTGGCAATTATTGTGATTAGTGGTTTTGGGGTAAGTGACTATAGTGGTTTGGAGTAAGTGACTATAATGGGAATAAAGGTTAAACATTAAAAGTTATAGTTGGGTTTATAATAATTAGGTTTTAGTGAAGATAGGGTTTATAGGGATCAAGAATTATAATGGTTACTATAAAGGTTAGGAGTTAGGGATGGTGATATGGATTAAGGGATATATTGTTACAATTTTATTTGATATAATAAGAAATGAATATATGTTCTAAGTACCAAGTAAACATGTGCTAGTTCCTAGGATTTTTTTGTAGAGTGCCCAAGAAGGGGTCCTAGCTATAACAAAGGCACATGTGTCAAGACATTAAGTTAGGAAATTTATTATTCATTTGATAACATTTTTGTGTAATTTTCATATGGTCCAAACAAGAAACAAATTTTGAGTGATCGTTATAAGGGATTTATATAAGTGTCATATAAGGTTAGGAGTGATAAACATTAAATTTTTAAGGTATTAGGAGTTATAACATAATGTTTAGATGGGTTATTTGTTAAGGGTTATAGGGGTTATGAGGGTTAAGGGTTTAGTGTTATATGTTATAGGTTAGATTTTCTAAAGGATATATGGCTTGGGAATTGTAGTTATTAGTGGTTTTAGGGTAAGTGACTATGTTAATGGTTAGGAATTATACATGTTAAATGTTATATTCCTTAGGGGGGTTTATGAGTCATAGGCATTATTGGGGTTACAAATTTTGCATTATAGATTTTTGAGGTTAAGGGTTATTACACAAGGGTTTAGAAATTGTAAGAATTAAGGGTTAGTTGTGATAGTAATTAAAAGATGATGTTGATAAGAAGTTATAAGGATAGAGAGATATGAATTATAGAGATTACATGTACATGAATTTGGGATTATAAGATTTACATGGATTAGGGATTGTATGAGTCAAGGGTATTATATGTTAGGGATGACAGGTCATAGGTTTATGGTTCATAACAATTTAGAGTTCATCACAATTTAGAATTTTAGTGGTTAGAGACTAGAATATTAGTGTTTATAGAGGTTAGGAGTTAATGGTTTTATAGGTTATAAGGGATTAGAATAATAGTGTTTATAGGGGTTGTGTTTCAAATTAGAGCCGATTTCAATGGATATGGGTCATAGAGGTTATGGGTTTTAAGGTAAGGAGTTAAGGGTTATAGGGATTGTAGTCATTAGAGGTTAAATAATATGTTATGTGTTATAAGCATTATTGTTTAAGGGTTTAGTTATTAAGAGTTAGGGGTATTCAAGTTAATGGTTATGATATTAAGGTTTATATGAGTTAGGCATTAGTGTTTATAAGGTTTATGTTGAACATACCAATTATAAGAGTTATGCTGGTTGGCATTTAGGGGTGATACAAGCAAGGGATTCTCATTATGTTTGAGGTTAAAGGTTACATGGCTTATTGTTTACAATGGATTATACTTAGGGGTCATAGGGGACATGTTAAATTTTATATTCCTTAAGGGGGTTTAGGAGTTGTAGGAATTATTGGGGTTACAAATTATGCATTATATATTTTTGGATATAGGGTTAAAGTCTTAAAGTAGGATTATGGATTTTAGGGGATGTACAATGTCTTTTAGTTGTTTCTTTTAAAATTCGTTCTAGATGCACGTTCTCACATCTAGTACTGTAAGGGAATGCAATAGCATTGATAAAAAAAGTACTTGATAAATTGCACAAGCTTCATCAATACTTATTTCTTGTCTTTGTTTTTTCTCTCATCTAAGTACTTTTTTGCTCCATAAATAATATTAGTAGGAAATCATTATTTAAGTACAAAATCTCATCTAGTGCCTTCTTCTTTCCACCAAACTCAAGGGCCTAATTGGCATGATGTTGGCTTTGAACAACATAGGTGATGAATATAAAGATCACAACCATGATGATGGGTATGTTGGGAGTTCCATGCATGACATTAATCTGAGAAAGTTCAAACGAAACGAGGACGAGATTCGATATATAGAGTGGGTGTGTGAGTCATATTTGAGTCTAGAAATCCTCCCATATCATCAAGGCATGTGAACAGTCTATGCATGTCAAATTTCAGTGCATAGAGAAACAATTTGAAAAAATTTCAACATTGGCCCCATTCAAGGTCACTGTTGCCCATGTTCAGTCCTAGTACAATGTCTTTTAGCTGTTTCTTTTAAAATTCGTTCGAGACGCATGTTCCCGCATCTAGTACTACAAGGACATGCAATAATGTCGATAAAAAAGTACTTGATAAATTGCACAAGCTTCATCAATAATTATTTCTTGTCTTTGTTTTTTGCTCTAATCTAAGCATTTTTTTCTCTATAAAGAATATTAGTAGACAATCATTATTTAAATACATAATCTCATCTAGCGCCTTCTTCTTGACACCAAAATCAAGGGCCTAATTGGAATGATGCTAGTTTTGAATGACACAGGTGATGAATATAAAGAGCATGACCACGATGATGGGTATGTTGGGAGTTCCATGCATGACACTAATCCGAGAAAGTTCAAACGAAACGAGGACGAGATATGATATATAGAGTGGGTGTGTGAGTCATTTTGATTATGGAAACTCTCCCATATTGTCAAGGCATGAAAATAGTCTATCCATGTCAAATTTTAGTGCATACAAAAACAA
>ML779957.1:110188-203822 GCA_009831015.1 Picea engelmannii
AATCATTAGTTAAGTATGAAATCTCATGTAGTGCCTTCTTCTTGCCACCAAACTCAAGGGCCTAATTGGCATGATGTTGGTTTTGAACAACATAGGCAATGAATATAAAGAGCACGACCATGATGATGGGTATTTTGGGAGTTCCATGCATGACATTAATCCGAGAAAGATCAAACGAAATGAGGATGAGATTTGATATATAGAGTGGGTGTGTGAGTTATCTTTGAGTTTGGAAACCCTCCCATATCATCAAGGCATGAAAACAGTCTATTCATGTCAAATTTCAGTGCATAGAGAAATAGTTTGAAAAAATTCAACGTTGGCCCCATTCACAGATTATTTTTGCCCATGTCCAGTCCTAGTATAATGTCTTTTAACCGTTTCTTTTAAAATTCATTCGAGACAAACGTTCCCGCATCTAGTATTGCAAGGACATGTAATAACATCGATAAAAATGTACTTGATAAATTGCACAAGCTTCATCAATACTTATTTCTTGTCTTTGTTTTTCACTCTCATCTAAGTACTTTTTTGCTCCATAAAGAATATTAATACGAAATCATTATTTAAGTATGAAATTTCATCTAGTGCCTTCTTCTTGCGACCAGACTCAATGACCTAATTGGTATGATTCTAGTTTTAAATGACATATATGATGAATATAAAGAGCACGACCACGACGATGGGTATGTTGGGAGTTCCATGCATGAAATTAATCTGAGAAAGTTCAAATGAAACGAGGACGAGATATGATATATAGAGTGGGTGTGTGAGTCATATTTGAGTCTGGAAACCCTCCCATATCGTCAAGGTATGTGAACAATCAATCGATGCCAAATTTCAATGCATTTAGAAACACTTTGAAAAAATTTCAATGTTGGCCCCATTCACATGTCACTGTTTCCCATGTCCATTCCTTGTACAATGCCTTTAGTTGTTTATTTTAAAATTCCTTCAAGATGCACATTCCCGCATCTAGTATTGCAAGGGAATTCAATAACGTCGATACAAAGTTACATGATAAATTGCACAAGCTTCATCAATACTTATTTGTTGTCTTTGTTTTTTGCTCTCATCTATGTACTTTTTTGCTCCATAAAGAATATTAGTACGAAATCATTATTTAAGTACGAAATCTCATCTAGCGCCTTCTTCTTGCCACCAAAATAAAGGGCCTAATTGGCATGATGTTGGTTTTGAACTACATAGGCGATGAATATAAAGAGCATGACCATGACGATGTGTATGTTGGGAGTTCCATGCAGGACATTAATCCGAGAAAGTTCAAACAAAACGAGGAAGATATATGATATATAGAGTGGGTGTGTGAGTCATATTTGAGGCTGGAAACCCTCCCATATCGTCAAGGCATGCGAACAACCTATCCATGTCAAATTTCAGTGTATATATAAACATATTAATTTTTTTTTAAAGTTGACCCCATTCACAGGTCACTGTTGCCCCTGTCCAGTCCTAGTACGATGTCTTTTAGCTGTTTCTTTTAAAATTAATTCGAGATGCACGTTCCTGCATCTAACACTATAAGGGCATACAATAACATAGATAAAAAAGTACTTGATAAACTTCACAAGCTTCATCAATATTTATTTCTTGTCTTTGTTTTTTGCTCTCATCTAAGTACTTTTTGCTCCATAAAGAATATTAGTATGAAATCATTATTTAATTACAAAATCTCATCTAGTGCCTTCTTCTTGCCACCAAACTCAAGGTCCTAATTGGCATGATGCTGGTTTTCAATGACATAGGTGATGAATATAAAGAACATGACCATGATGATGGGTATGTTGGGAGTTCCATGCATGGCATTAATCCGAGAAAGTTCAAATGAAATGACGATGAGATATGATATATAGAGTGGGTGTCTGAGTAATATTTGAGTCTATAAACCCTCCCATATCATCAAGGCATGCGAACAATCTATCCATGTCAAATTTTAGTGCATACATAAACAGTTTGAAAATATTTCAACGTTGGCCCCATTCACAGGTCATTGTTTCCCATGTCCAGTCCTAGTACAATGTCTTTTAGCTGTTTCTTTTAAAATTCCTTCAAGATGCACATTCTCGCATCTAGTAATGCAAGGGCATGCAATAACGTCGATAAAAAAGTACTTGATAAACTCCACAAGCTTCATGAGTACTTATTTCTTGTCTTTGTTTTTTTCTCTCTTCTAAGTACTTTTTTGCTCCATAAAGAATATTAGTACGAAATCATTATTTAAGTATGAAATCATTATTTAAGTACAAAATCTCATCTAACGTCTTCTTCTTGCCACCAAAATCATGGGCCAAAGTCTCATGTTTTTTAACAGTTTCGACGAATATGATATATCAATGACGAACATGTTCATTGAAACTTTGTTTGGTCAATACTATGACAACAATGATGACATTTAAGATGATGGTATAAATAAGAATGAGCTTCTCTTGGTTTCAAGAATAATTTATTCTCTATTGAACAAGGCCAACCACATGAAGGTGGAAGTTGATATGGCCCCTCCCCTCTCCCTCACATCACTCTCAGTTCCCCAATACTCAATATATAAAATAGAAAATAATCGAAAGCAACTTAGTGATCATACATAGAAACTACCAAAACAAAATTTAATTAAGTTAAACTAAATTATATGTTTGTAAATAATAATTTTAGTTTAGCATGTATGCTATGGCCACTATTTTTAGGTTTTACATAATAAACAACATGTCACATAGGATATAAAAAAATGGCATAAAACTTAAAAACATGTAAATAACCCAGATAAATAAATTGTTTAACCCACATAAGTAATCATCCTTCTTATGTATCTTCTTCTTCGTGCAATTGGACATATGTATCATCATTTGGTTAAGAAATGGTGTTGAAAGGATTGATGATATCATCATCGTCATCGATGTAATTTTCAAGCATATCTTCATTGACATCATCATCAAGAAGTGCATCTTCTTCGTCTTCTTTGTATGTCGACCCATCTCCTGCTCCGTCTCTGGAAAATCATCTACTTCCTCTATAATATACTTTACTGACCTTCCTCTTGGATCATATATAACATCAAATGACCAATCCCTCTCACCTGGAACCTTTGAGTAAAATACCTATTCACACTGGCTATGAAAAACATAACGTTCATGTCCTCTTTCAAACACCATTGTTTTATTCATTGGAAATCCATTGGCATGTTGAATAACAATTCTTTCCTCACCAGGTTCATGCATTTGTAACCTATACCATTTGACGTCGAACATAACTAATTTTAAGGATTTAAAGTCACACTCAAGTATATCATCCAAATACCCATAATATCTATTTTAATATTCTCGAGGATGTCTGTCACTCCTAGAGGAAGCATTAGTGACCTGGAATACTGCAATTATTGCAATATAAAAAGTTTTCTTGGTTTCATCCAACTGTTTGATGTGAAATTTATGGCCATTGCACCACATAGTCTTATGGTGTTTCAACTGCAATATGTCAGACATGTAAAAGATGCATTTTCAATTAAAAATATATATTTATATAACTTGGAAAGTATCTAAAAAAAACACACCTGCAGTCACATTAATATAATATAAAATAACTAAATAAAATGGGTGAATTTGCTTGCATGTCCATCTTTCAAACCATATGCTAAATCAATTTCCCTCTGCATAACATTAGCATATCCATTACGACATGCTTCTATAACAAATTCAAACATTTGTTGCATGATAACCTACCACCATGATGTTGTTTACATCTTTCAATCCATACCTTCATCCAATCAAGATTTTTTGCAATGTATAAATGTAGTGCATCCCAATATTGAATAATTGAATCAAAAAATCATAATTCACCAATATTAAATATTAGTTATAACCATGGTAAATATTAATAATTAATGAAAGAATAAATATTAAATAAGTATAATCATATACACAAAAAACGAAAAGTTATATGTATTATAAATCTCCACATGAATTTAATTACCTCTCACTTTCTTCATTCTACCTTTTCCCAACAGGTGCTCCCCTTCAAATTTTTTGATGGAGTTCACATCCTAAATGCTATCCACTGCATGCATAGTTGGAACTACTAATTTAGGAAGATACTGACTAATATACACCATGGATTGATATACCATATATTCCTCCACCATAGAACCCTCGGGACATGCTCTTTGTCTAACCAAAGCCTTCAATGATTTCAAGTGCCTCTCCACCATCCACATTGACCTTGTGTGTATAGGTCCACACATTTCAATCTCCTCAACTTGGTGTATGAGGAAGTGTTCTTGTGCATTGAAAAATATTCGAGTTATATACTTTTTCATTTCACACATTAGCCTAGGAATTTCTCTCTTCCAATACTTTATATCATCTTGATGGATTTATTTCAATGACAACCATCTACAGACCATGACGCAAGAAAATAACATGTTTCAACAAATCATAATGTATATTACATTACAAGTAAAACTTATGTCATTAAGTACAACAACAAATTGAAAAAACATTTTGCATATAAATCACAACTACTTACCTCATGTATTTTCCAATAGCATATATAACTTGTTTGACGTTGTTATAAAAGTCGTTTGGGTTAGATAGAGGTAGAACATACTGTAACAATAAAAATGAATTGTTATTTGTTTCTAAAGTAGACAAAAAAAAATAAAAATCTTAAAAGATGTATATGGACAATACATAAATATGTATACCAAAATTATTACCTTAATGAAGGTGTGACAATCATGTGTTTTTATCCCACCAAATTCACCTTTCTTCGTTAAGCTATTATTTGTGTTTGAAGAAATACCCATGGGAAATTTAATTATTTGAATGACCTATTTTACATCATTGCTTTGTTGCTCTGTTAATAACCACAAACAATTGTTTCATTCTCCATTGTTATTTGATTGGATCACACTTTGCATTGTATGATTGACTTCCTGAATGTCAGTACAAATTTTGACAATTTTTTCCTTATCCCTCCTACCATCTATGATTCGCCATAATGTTTCTGTCACATTCTTCCTGATATGCATTCTACGAAACAAATGAGTTATTTCTAGCGCCTCATAGTAGGGAAACTTCATGAATTTAGTGGGATAACATTTCATTCCTCGTGGAAGCCCATTATTAATACCTTCACGATGGCGACCTTAATGAAGCATAAAATAAATCACAACAATAATTATCAAATAAGGTAAAATAAATTCAATAACTAAAATAAAAATTTAAAACATTACATATACAATATTTAAAGAAATTGTGTACCTTGATGATTTATGTTATATTCCAACCTCCATAGGTGAGGTGCCATTCTTCATGGTTTTAATACAGTTTCTTCTTTCCCATTGAAAAAATGTTTTTCAATAGTACGATACCTATGGTTCTTAGGGAGGAAGTGCCTATACTCATCAAACACCATCTTTCCTAATTTTTTTGAATAATGATACTTCATCTTAGGACCACAATCTGGAAATGCAAGTTTACCCTTTGTTTGAGGACTTGCAACTGATGGATTAATGCCAATTATATGATGTGATTATTTAAAAAATATGCATGATATCTTTAAATAATTATATAGTATTAAGTGCAACAAAATGTTGCATACCAAAAAAATGTGTTGGTCCTGGGGCATCATGAATTGTCTATACAAGCATTCCACAGAATTGAAATTTCCGATTGGTTTGTATATGTCATACATAGTGACGTCAACCCATAACTTTAGTATCTTGTCGATAAGAGGCTCGATATATCCACTTATGTTCCATGCATGGTAATCCATAAATTGTGCTATGCTTTCGCACCTGAGCAATCACTGCAAACATGGAATTATGGGAATATGACGAAGAACCTTTTAAGGAACCCTTTTTGTTACTTGATCAGTTTGATATCTACTGACATGACATTGTGGACATTATGTTTTCAATGCATGTTATCCATAATATATAATATGATCATTAGGACATGCATCTGTAGTTTGATACTCCATTCCAATGTCTTTCATAATGGCATGTAAATCTCGATATGTGCAAGGTAAAATATTTGATGATGGTAACATAAATTCACCTAACAATCTACAACATAAAAAATAACTAGTTAATGTAAATAATATTAATTGTAAATATTGCATTCTTATTTTACACATTAATTAACACTAAAAAAAAATAGAAAAAAAATCAACATTTATGTATATGTGATGAAACATATTACATACCTTAGAATCCATGTCATACAAGTGTTCAAAAAATGATTCATAACCTTTAATTTCATCAGAAACAATGTAGCAGAGAGAATATTTTCTCTTGAGCCTTTATACAATTGTTTATTTTACTTTTCTATTAGAGGTTCATCATGAATACCATCATTGTCCCCATCCTCATCCGTTTGAGAAAACAAATCTTGGATCATTTGATTTGTCCCATCATCTTGAACTACATGTTATTATTTTTATCTTCTTCCATGAGACCATTAACTTGACCTTCATTATTTGCTTCATGTTCCTTAACTTCTACAACATAATTTCTACTACTACTTGGTGCATTCTGCATAAAGTTAGGGGGAAGTTCTAACTTTATAATTACAAACAATCATGCAACATTAGTGTATATAAAAAATATTAAAACAACATAAAATTTTATAAATACAATGAATATAAAGACATATAATGAATAAATAGCTAGTTACCACGTGACGATATTCATTCGATCCCTTGTCAATGTGCCCCTACAATTTCTTTTAGTTGTTGCTATTAAAATTCTTACGGGGCATGAAATACAACATATTTTGCAAGGGAAATAACATTTACCATCACCCTTTTCACCCTCTTTACTTTTTTTCCCACCTTTAATGTTTTATTACATTCTTCCTCACAAAAATACAATGATGATAATCTTATAAAGTGGTGTAATGGAATATATATTATATTTTTCTAATGCAATTGACATATAAAAACAAATCTGTTTTTTCGCTTGACAAGAACAACTTATACCCTTTCTGAACCGTCATTGTTATATCAAAACTATCGCAACATCTATAAAATACAACATATTTATAATTTTTGTTCGTCTAAATTTCGAGGACAGTTGACCAAGTCAATATTGACTTTGTCAAACATTGGGTGACCATTTGAAGAGAGCAACGGTTAGTAGTAGTATCGTCGGTATTGAGACAGATATAGAGGTTCATCTCAATATTGAAACATTTTCCCAGACATATCAATGCCGACAAACGTCCATTTCCATCTCAAGTCTGAGGAATTTGGGCGGGATTGAAAAAAAATTGAAAAATTGAAATATTTATCTTATATTTTTCGACAGTATGACCAATTTTGTCCATATTGTCGAAAATAGTTCATCGATTTTTTTTGAATATGTAGTAGTGCATTATTTCGAGTTATAAAAGTTATTTGAAGTTGTTTTTGAAGTTAGATAGTTCTATGCTACCCAAGATGATGATTTTTGGTTCAAATGAAGGAAAAAAAGAATTATAATATCAAATGGCAAATTCTTCATATTCCAGTGTCGCCTCATTAGGTATCTTTGGAATGCCTTCAATTTCTCTCACACCGATTGCAGTACGTCTAGATTTTATTGATAGTTCATTTATCTCATCAAATTTATGTTATGTATGTAGGCACAATTTAATAATTGTTCATTGGATTTTTCAGGATCAAGATTCAAGATCGAGTTCAGATGCTCAAGATATTCCCGTGGTCCCAAAATTCTACAAGCTCTTATCATGAGAATGGAAATGTTTGATGAAAATGGACAACCTCTTTACCCTACCAATCCTCACATGTCATCTTCTAGCAACCAACTTGGTTCAATGGTATTACACCATGAATTTGATCTCTTTTATGCAAACAACCCCACAGGGCGTACAAAAAAGATGTTTGAATAATTGTATTTTTGGATTTTGAATGGAACTAATGTAAATGTATTTCTTAATTTGACATTTGTTTTATAAATGGGCTGGTTTCATGTTTATTATTGGGAAGAAAATTTCCATGCTTCTAATAAGTGTCTGGTATAATGTTTGAACATATTAAAAGCATTGTGTTACTAATATTATCAATGTAATGTTCAATAATTTTTTACAATCGGATTCTGATGATGAGTGACCTATCTACCATCTACTGTTACACTACACTACGATGTCAAGTTGTGAGCTTGCTTCTAAACAAAAAGAGCTCAGAGAGGAAGCATAATGAGAATGGTTGAAACAACCACCTATTCAATTCCCACTACGTCCTGAGTCACCAATTCAAAACCTACAATAAAACTAGTTCTTCACATGTTGAGGATGAAGACAATGATATATAGGTTTGTATGGATGATTTCTTGCGGGATACCCAGGCCATGGAGGGAATGTTGTTAGATTCATTCTAGCAAAATGAATTGGTGGATGACGTTGATGTCATAGATACCTTCTACAAAGACCTAAAATTTGCTTCCATCAACCCTCTATTTGGTCCAGTACAGGAGTCCGTAAGGTCTACCCAGCTAGGGACAACAATGTTACTATACAACTTGAAAACAATGTATGGTATGTCAGATGCATGTTTCACAACACTTTTGAGGTAACTAAACATTAAGTTCCTTAATTTTTTAAGGAATCTTGTCACACAATGAAGGAATAAAAGGGTTTTTTTTTTTCATGCTTAATGACAGTGTAAATTTCTATTGCTCATTAATTGTAGGTTATTCAAAATAAGGTACTTCTGAGTGATAATTGTTTGCCCAATAGTTGCGGAAAGGCAAAGAAAACGCTGAAAATGTTGGGTGTTGAGTACATATCATACCATGCATGTTTGAATGATTGTATTCTATACAGAAATGAATATTATGACAAAGAAATATGTCCATAATGTGGGCATGACAGGTGCCATAAGTCAAAGAATAAGGGTAACACACATGGTCCTCCTCATAAGATATTGAGGTGCATGCCTGTAATTCCAAGGATTCAAAGGATTTTTCATTGAAAACAATTATCCCTGTTGCAGGGGTGGAATGCCTCACATAGAAGTGAGCCAGGAGTTATGTGAATCCCAACAGATTCAATAGACATGAAGCATATAGAAGATACATGGCCCGATAAATTCAAGGATGAAGTACAGAGCCTCCGACTGAGCATAACTATGGATGGAGTTAACTTGTATTCCCTCCAAAACACCAACTATTATGTTTGGCCTGTGGTAGTGATAAATAAAAATACCCCCCATGGTTGTCTGTGAAGAATGAACATCTTATGTTGGCTTTTATAGTCCTACGTAGAAGACAAGTTACGAGAATGGATATCTACCTCCAACCATTGATCAATGAATTTAAGAAATTATGGGAAGGGATACATGTATATGATGTATCAAGACCCATCCCAATGCAGAGGTCTTTTACATTGTATGGTATATTTGTGTACACCATGCATGATTATCCAGGACTAGGAATTTTCTCTGGGAAGCATTTTCATTGATTTATTTATATCTGTAATTTTATTTGGCATACTTCATTTGGTGAAACTGTATTTTTGACACTAACATGTTATGTATACGTTAACATCGCAGGTCTTGTAACAAAAGGGTATCATGGATGTAAATGTTGTGGAAATTCTATAAAGGCTAGGTGGCCCAATGACCTACGAAAGACGATGTATGATTGTTCGAGGGTATTCTTCCCAGAAGACTACCCTTATAGAAGAGCTGTGTTTGCTTTCAATGGTAAACCAGAGAGAACACAGAGACCTGAAATAATGACACCGAAAGATTGGAATAGGGCATATGACATAGGGAAGGAGAAGGAAATGGTAGAATTATTTGATTCAAAAGGGGAACTATGTTCGATGATCCTGAATTTTTTTACACCTATGTTGAGAAAATTCCCATTGGGATGAAAAGGAAATTTGTATTTTATGAGCTTCCATATTGGGAGCATCATAGTATTAGCCACTTACTAGGTCCCATGCATATATTAAAAAAAAATCATATTCTTTATGGAGGCACATATCATGGAATAAAAGAAACATAATGGCAGTAATGAGAGATCTTATTGCTTTGAATACTAAAAAGAGACATTGGACAAGAAATGAAACTAGAGAAGATGTCAGTCCTCTTGCTATTTTAAAGAAGGTAATGTTCCATGGATTTTGAAGAAATATGATCTTTCTATGGCAAATAATGTTATATTGGGTGTGAAGGCACCTTCTGTATATGGATCGACTCTACAATGTTTCTTCACTCTAGATGGATATTTGTCGGGGTTGAAATTACATGACCATCTAAACATTTTAAGGGTATGTATGTTGAATACATGATTCTTTTAGTTCTATATTGATTTCGGTAAAAAAATGATATGCACTCACAGTTTTATGGAAGTTAATGATGTGTGTATATTTTGTAGTGTCATTATCCTTTGTTAGTGTGTATTTGTGTGAACCATGAATTCCCCCAGGACTTGCATCATGCCATATCAAAATTATCTGCATTTGTACATTGGATCACATCAAGGGAGATTCATATGGATAACATTCCATGGTGGCATCGAGAGATAACTAAGATTGTTTATATGTTTGAGAAGGAACTGCGCACGAGTTTTATGGACTTGCAAGTCCATCTTCTAATTCACCTACCTGATGAGGTTGAATTAGCTAGGGTTCTCTCATGTCATTGGATGTTCTTCTTAGAGAGGTACATGAAAAAGTTGAAGGGGTTGGTTAGACAAAGGGAAAAACCAGAGGGCTCTATGGAAGAGGGGTACATAGTATACAAGTCATTTTATTATGCCAGTGAGTACATAAACCAAATGGACAACACATAAGGGCCAATTTTTTGGGATGAACATCAAGATGAGGAAAAAAGAGAAGGGGAGTTACTCCAAATGAACGAAAACAGACGCTTGATAAAGAATAAGTTAGTTATATTTTGTCAATTTAGTACAGATAAATTGTTTACATTGAAGCTGATAATATATTTTTCATCCCATGCTATTTGTTTTGAATTCTTTTATACATCAACGAATTTAGAAATTTTGATGCCATCAATAAATTCGTTCTTTAAGTTGATAATATGTATTTGATCTCATGCTATTTTTTTTGAATTTTTGTATACATCAGGGAATTTTGAAATGGAAATGGGACAGTGACAAGAAATTTTTTACAATGTTGAATGGTCGAAGCATGCCTTATCTCGATCATTTAAAAGAAAATATGCCAAAAATATATCCCAACAATTGGGTGGCTGACTAGATATAAGAGAAATATGTGGTGTCTAGTCGTAACCCATGTGGAGAAGATTTGGATGCACTAAACATAGAAATCGGGTGCAACAACTCTGTAATAAAATCCATGAGTACCACATTCTATTTATAATATTGCGCATTTGAATTGTAACATGTATTATGTTTTTATTAATGCTTCAGTTATTAGACATATGACACCACCCTTTGTTCACATTTTTACAGGTTCATTTCTTCCCATCTATGTGGGCATATGGACATAATTTCCGCACTGAGTATGTTGATGAAAATACAATAAATAGACGTACAAGCACAAGGTTTAGTTTTGATATATTTTCATTGTCATATTTATTGTTTATTATAGTAAATTTATGTTTTATTGTATTAAAATATGTTTATGTTAACCTTTGAATTACTAAGCATTAATTGAGATATCACAAAGTTGGTGGAGTACATTAGTAAAGATTTATTTTAAATTATATCTTATTGAACGAAAAATGAATATATTACAAAATATTCAAACCTCAAAAATTTTATTGTTTGAGAAAATAAAAAATGAAATAAATATATACTTACTTTGATAGAACTTCTAAGGAAGATTCCAACAAAATAACTTCGTGCAATATCTACATTGCTTGTGGTGTACTTGGAATTACCAACTTTGATGGCATTCCCCACCTTAACTAGTGCAACTATCATGGCCTTCTGATGTAGGAGCATCGCTCCACCTCAGTAGCGTGCCAACTATCCAACACATCCAGACGCATTTAAGGAGGGGAGAGGCGCCAACCCTCTCAGTTTTCCCTCATTTTAAATTAAAAAAATGTAATTAATGAAATTAAATGTTGTAAGGTTGGAAGGGCCACGTCGATGCCTTTGTACATGCTATAGATAAGGTCGGCTTAAATGGCTGACAGGATGATGGCTCTAGATACGATTCAGACTAGATGGCCATTCAATGTAATTCAATTTAATTAATGAGAGTTAGGTGAGTTGGAGGGAGAGCTCGAGGAGCCCCTCTTTTGTGAAATCTCATTGTATGAAAAAATTTTAGATTCAGTTTTGAGAAAGGAATGAGCGAGTAGAGAGATCAAGAGAGGAGAGAAGAGATGAGACTCAGTTGCAGTCTGAGCTTTTGTACACACCTGTAATTGAAATTCACCTTAATATAAAGAAGTGGAGTTTTTCTTGGATATGATTCTGTGTGTTTATGTGTTTTAAGAATGAATGGTATTAGTGTGTTATTTATGCATATGTTGTAGATGTATGTTAGTTTCCGCTTACAGGGTAAGGATATAATTCTCTATCTGTGAGGAGGCTAAATTGTTTTGGGTTCTCAAGGCTTGTGCAAGGAGTGCACATCAGAGTTAGAGAAAACTCTTGGAATCCAGTGCAAGGAGTGTACTTGAACTCTCTTTTGATTTCAGATAAGAACGTGCCATGTGGTTCTGTGGAGAGGTGGTTCGAAATTACCCGAAGCGCAGGAACCCGAAGTTATTGTGGGTCGTTGATCCCAAAGAAGAATGTGGACCATCGATCTGCGAAGGGACGCATGGAGGAAGGAGGTTCACTTCATTGTAAAGCCACTCTGGAGGATTTTTGGGGTGTGCAGGCGGATTCGGCCGAAGCCCGTATTCCGAAGAAAGAGACTGATCCGTCGATCTCAGTGAGGAGCGTGGATCGTTGATCTCATTTCCGTCGTTTCAGAGGATTGTGCCTCTGAAAGAATTGTTCATTGCGTGAAGTGAAAATGCCCGTAGCTTGTAGCTCTGATACACTTAATCACAGTCGGAGGTCATATGAGGAGAGGGGGTCCATCAGAAGGCGCTAGCGCCCGTTATTCAAAAATTCAAAAGGAGAATAGGGGATTAGCAGGAGCCCGTGGGTTTTCATAGAACTTGCACTTAAGGAGTTAAGTGGCCTATTGTAAAGCAGTTTTGGGTTCCAATAGGGGCCCGAAGAGTCGATTTGACTCAATTTATTGAACGATCCTTGACCGAGAGGTCGTAGAATCCCTAGGAGGGAGGGGGGGCTGCATCAAGTGGTATTAGAGCCACAGAGTTTAATTTCTTTAGGTAAGAGGATATACTATGATACCATCAAGTGGTATCAGAGCCACATAGTTTAATTTATGTAGGTCAGAGGAGATACTCTGATACCATCAAGTGGTATCAAAGCCACATAGTTTAATTTATATAGGTCAGAGGAGATACTCTGATACCATCAAGTGGTATGAGAGCCACATAGTTTAATTTATGTAGGTCAGAGGAGATACTCTGATGCCATCAAGTGGTATCAGAGCCACATAGTTTAATTTCTATAGTTCAAAGGAGATACTATGATACCATCAAGTGGTATTAGAGCCACAAAGTTTAATTTCTGTAGGTCAGAGGAGATACTCTAATACCATCAAGGGGTATCAGAGAAGAAAATTGCTTGCAGACAACAGGAAAAGGGAAGAGGAGATAATACGACAACATCAAGTAGTATCAGAAGTTTAATTTATCCTATAGACAACAGGTGAAGGAGGAGGTAGGGTATTGATGTTCTATGTAAAGGATTGCGTGCAAGTGTGCAACAATCAACAGACAACCAGGTGGGATGTAGGAAAAGTTGGAGATACTCTCATTTGCGGAGTAGACAATAGACAACCAGGTGGGCTGAAGGCAGAGAAGGAAGATGGCTACAGAAGGCCATAAGCGAGGCTGAAGAGAAGACCACCAACAAAAAAACAAGGAAGAAATTGATAGGAAGCTCAGTGAGATAAGAGAAGAAATGGAGAGGCTGACATTAAAGATGCAACATGAGGCAAAGTTACATTGGAGGTATGAATGGCCTCTAAAAAGGAAAGCCAAATGGCATCTTCAAAAGTTGTTGGCTAGAAGGAAATGATAGGTAGTGAGGATATGGCCGAGGGAAGTTGAAACCCTCAGTCACATAGAGGAGAAAGTGGTTCACATCTGTGAGACAAAAGTTGGAAAGAGCCTCAGTGATGAGGAGGAGAAGAGATGAATTGATCTCATGAATTGTCAGGAGGGAAGTGATGAAAGTTCAAATTACCAGGTGGGCAATAAGATGAGATCAACAACTGATCTCATAGACTGCTAGGAGGGTAGGGAAAAAATCCCAATTTTCCAGGTGGGAAAGGGAGATGGAGAGAGACTGTTTGAAGGTATCATGAAATCAGCTGAGAGTTCATATCATCATGGAGTTCTGATAGAGGAGGATCATAAATGCATCCTGGTCATTGGGGGAATTGAGATATTCCTTCCACATAGCCCAGTTGAGGCCAAAGCATGTGTTGCAAATGCAGCAGCATAAGGAAAACCAGATGTGACTGTCATAAAGGAGGAGAAGGAGAAGGTACTAAAGTCTTCCCCATTAGAAGAATAGGAGCACACAGTTGAGTTGCTCACTTAGTGGGACAAAGAATTGAAGTTGTTGGGATTGCATATGCCATCTAGGAACATAAGAGGACTTCCATAATGCAGTCATGTAGATTAAAGGAGAACACCAACACGAGGAGAAGCTGGAGGAGGCTGGAGATATATTAGCAGAGGAACTGACATAAGTCAATCTGTCAGAGGAGGAAGCTAAGCAAAAACTTAGTGAGGAGACTGCAGAATTTGAGTCTACAACATAGTGGCCAGCTAGTGCCACAGAGGATGAAAACAATATGAGAGATCATGATGATCTACCCATTGATAAAGGGGAGTTGTAGCTGAGCATATTGCAAAGGAAAATCCATCCAGTCGAGCAGTTGGAAGAGGAGATTGATGAGATAAGGAATCTAATGTTGAGGTCAGCATAGGAAGCTATCAGCATGAGGAATCTGAGCAGAAGAGGAGGACATGTAGTAGCAACAGGGAAGCAGCAGAAGCAACAACAAAGTAGAGGAGCAGGAAGACAACTCCAAAGAAGAGTTTGGGATACAGGGGGATTTCAATAGTGGAGCAGAGGAGCTCATGATTTTCCCGGTAGTGAAGTATGATGCAGGAGCATTGTGCCAGCTATCCAGCACATCCACGTGCATTTAAGGAGGGGAGAGGCACCAACCCTCTCAGTTTGCCCTCATTTTAAATTTTAAAAATGTAATTAATGAAATTAAATGTTGTAAGGCTGAAAGAGCCACATCGATGCCTTTGTACAAGCTGTAGAAAAGGTCACCTTAAATGGATGATAGGCTGATGGATCTAGATCCGATTTAGACTAGATGGCCATTGAATGTAATTCAATGAAATTAATGAGAGTTAGGTGAGTTGGAGGGAGAGCTCGAGGAGCCCCTCTTTTTTGAAAGCTCATTATATCAAAATTCATTAGATTCAGTTTTGAGAAAGGAATGAGTGAGTAGATAGCTCAAGAGAGGAGAGAAGAGATGAGACTCAGTTGTAGTCTGAGGTTTTGTACACACCTATAATTGAAATTCACCTTAATATAAAGAAGTGCATTTTTTCCTGCATACGATTTTGTGTGTTTATGTGTTTTAAGAATGAATGGTATCGATGTGTTATGTATTCATATGTTGTAGATGCATGTTAGTTTCCGCTTGTAGGGTAAGGATATAATTCTTTATCTATGAGGAGGCTGAATTGTTTTGGGTTCTCAAGGCTTGTGCAAGGAGTGCACACCAGAGTTAGAGAAAAATTTTGGAATCTAGTGTAAGGAGTGTACTTGAACTCTCTTTTGAGTTCAGAGAAGAACGTGTCAGGCGCGCACACCAGGATAATTCAAAATCCCAAGAGGAGCCTCAAGGTTACTGAATACCTTGGAGGAAAGTCTGTGCAAAAGGCATATAAGACATAGTTTTTGAATACTCTATAGAGCTCTGCCAAGAGGGCATTGAGCAGGTGAAAATGTGCACATGAGAACCCTGTTTCGAGTTTTGAGAAGAGGAGTGTCAAAGGAGGACACTCATAGAGTTGTTGAATACTTTGTAAGCTCAGAAAGGAGTGCCAAGAGGGCCCATATATCCCTTCAAAGAACACAAAGGACATAGATCTTTGAGGTTCGAGCAGTTGAAGCTCAAGGTGAGACAGGGTTGTTGATCACTCTGGAGGAAGACCTATGCAAGGAGTGACCAGGACAACACTTAGAAAAGTTTTGCAAGAATCTGTTTGAAAGACTTCATCAAGCACAAGGAGAGTGTGGAAGTGTGAAATTGTTTCAAGTTCAAAAATCTCAAGAGGAAGAGCACATAACGTGCCAGGAGGGCATCAAGAATCCTTTGAAGAAAGCCAAGGGTCGTGACCCTTAGGAGACTAGGAAAGATAAAACTCAGGAGGAATAATTCCACTGCACATAGAACCTGTGCAAGGAGTGCAGGAGGAAGAGACAGTCTGAAACCTAGACAGTGGGAAAAGTGCATGGCATGCATAGGAGAACTTTCTTGAAGTTCGACAAGCTCAGGAGGATGAGCCCTAAGTGCCAGGAGGGTGCCAAAAGTTTTATGGCAAGGAAGAAGACCTGAACCCCTTTCGGTTCGAGCGAGTTTAAGCTCAGGAGAAATAGTGCTTTCAACAACACAGGGAGAAGAAAATTCATTTGAACTTGCAGAGGGAGGGTCAAAGGGGCGAGCTCTTTGAGTTTTAAAGCATTCAAGCTTAGGAGGGATAAAGGTTCCCAAAAACGCAAGTCGAGACTCAACAGTCGACTCGTAGGAGAAATCTCAAAGGCCACAGCCTTTGACACTTGCAAATTTTCCCAATTTCGGGAGGAAGCCAAAGATTAAGTGGAGAAGCTATAGTAGCCACCAAATCAGTTGCAAGGAGAAGATATGGATCATCGAATTCCACGTCCAGACACCCAAAGAAGTGCTCAAAGGAGGGGAAGAAACCCCATCCATCGGATTTGGGCACGAAGGATCAACAAGCATTGGATCTAGGTAAAGTGCACGAGCCTTAAGCCTTTTGAAAGTGCACATGAGAGCAGGATAGTCGAAGTCTCGAAGTTCTGAAGCCAACCGGAAATATTCATTGTCTAGAGGGACAAGTAGAAGTAGATTAGAGAGTTCGGGAGATAAATCTCTGGAATATTGGCATGGAGAAAAGCGCAATATTCGCGAAGTCGCGAAGGGTGGAGAAGATCTGGGTCATTGGATCCAAAAGGACATGTGGTGCAGATCCGTGTGTTTTAGAGAAAAGGTACTCTGGAAGAATTGATGAGTGGAGATGAAAGGACTCGCGAAGCCTGAATTTGCGAGGTCATCAAAGTCATCCGTGAAGGAGGACACTTGGTGGAAGATCTGCTATTCCGAAGACTTAACACTCCGAAGGTTTTGTGGAGAGGTGGTTCAAAATTACTCGAAGCACAGGAACTCAAACTTATTGTGGGCCGTTGATCCCAAAGAAGAATGTGGACCATCGATCTGTGAAGGGACGCATGGAGGACGAAGGTTCACTCTGTTGGAAAATCACTCAAGAGGATTTGTGGGGTGTACAGGTGGATTCAGCTGAAGCCCGAATTCTGAATAAAGAGACTGAGCCTTTGATCTCAGTGAGGAGCATGGACCGTTGATCCTGTTTCTGTCGTTTCAGAGGATTGTGCCTCTAGAAGAATTGGTCGTCACGTGAAGTGAAAATGCCCGGAGCCCGTAGCTTTGAAGTGCCCTTTGGATAGGCACCTGATCACAATCATAAGTCATATGAGGAGAGGGGGCCCATCAGAAGGAGCTAGCACCCATTATTCAAAAATTAAAAAGGAGAGCAGGGGCTTAGCAGGAGCCCGAGGGTTTTCATAGAACCTGCGCCTAAGGAGTTAAGGGGCCTGTTGTAAAGCAGTTTTGGGTTCCAACAGGGGCCCAGAGAGTCGCTTCGACTCAATGTCTTGAACGATCCTTGACCGAGAGGTCACAGAACCCCTAGGAGGGAGGGGGGGGATGCATCACCTTCACCTATTCCACTCCATCCTTTAGTTTTATAATCATATAAACTTATATTAATAATTATTTTCGCATTCTCCTTAAAATAAGTGTCAATATAGGAAGGACATGGAAATTCTAAAAGAGCATTTTTCTAGAGCCTATTGAGAATTAAGGAAATTTTTAATGATCTATACTTATCTAAAAGTATATAATTCTTTGTCAATTTTAATAATTCTTAAAATACTAATTATAAAATGTTAGGTGATATTATTTTTTAATAAAATATTCATAAAATTTGTATTAGAGTAAAATGTTGTGAAACCATTTCATCGAAAGTGTATAGACCAAAGTGTATTATTATTCTTTGTCTTTGTTATTTTAAATTTAGTTGGATAATATAAATTAAAAAAATCTTTGGAAAATTAAATATTAATAAAATATAATCATTGTTATTTTAGTAAACAATTATATTATAACTTTGTCTTGTAATCTTTGAAAAATAAAAACTAAAAAAATAACATTATTATTACATCATCAACAATATTATTAGTGAATAATTATGTTATAATGTTATTATCATAATATATGAAAAAGACATAATATTCAAATCACAATCATTTCACTCATCATATTTAAGTATTTTGTTTTTCTAAACACATTTAATCAACATATTGTATCTTGTTGGACAACAAACAATTCACCTTAAACAACAATTGAACATTATATGGCATTAATGGTTATAACTTTTTGCAATCATAATCTGAATTAAACGCTTTCATAAAAGTAATGTTAAACATTATATGGAAACTATAAATTTAAATGAGTTATACATATCAAATTTCACTTAAAAACTGAGAAACCATTAACAATGTTTGTCATTAGCATACTGATATTACATTTTATAAATCAAACAACAACAACAACCACAACATTATATGAAAAACATAATATACACGAGAGATATAGATATGAATATACATGTCAAACATACATATCAATAAAAGATGCAATAAACATGTCATATATAGATCTCCAGTCAAATATAAAACAATTAGTATAAATGTCAATCAGTACCACTACTAGCTATGTCCACCACTAGAGCTAGGTGCATCAATGTATCTACTACCAGAGGTAGAGCCTATATCGATAACAACTATATAAGAAACAAATGTTAGCATAAGTGCATTTTCAAGTGTCTCTATATCAATATCATGAATATGTGCATCAACAATACTCGATGTGATCATAGTGTCCAAAGCATCAGAAGATTGTGACACATGTGGAGGAAGATGAAGAAGAGGGGGATCGATGGATGATGACAGATGTGGACTGGGAAAAAGACAATGATAGGCAGATGATGACACAAGTAGAGGAAGAGGGGGAGGATGAGGATCATACATGGATACAGGTTCAAACACATGTGGAGGGGAAACATGAGGAGAAGGAGGAAGAGACATGGATGGACGATCGATAAATGTTGCAACCGAATCATGTGGAGGAGAATTAGGAGGAGGAGGAGGAGGATCATGTGGTGGATTATATGATGTCGCTGACTTTGTTGATGAGCAATATGTTGTGTGACCATGAGCACCAACCCTCCATGTATTGATGAGGTTGACTGCACCAACAATACGACGCATCAACATCGTCATGTCATGAGGAAAATGCCTCCACATAGTAGAGAGTGCTTATACTCGTAATATGTCTCTAGAAGGTACATGTACCACTCCATGACTAGTCATGACATGACATAGCTCATCTGCCGCCTCTAGCCAAACTCTCAAATCCAACCTGTGTGGCATGTGGGGTCTCTGTACTACTGGAGGTTGCTCCTCTTCCTCCTCCATTACCTCATCCCCAACATATTTTCCAATATATACAAAACAATAGATAATAATTAAAACATAATTGAAATGAAATGTTACAATAAATTACATGTGCATTAAATAAGACATAAAAATATGCAAACAGATTGATAAAAACATAGTGATAATATTACCTCTCTCATCTGGTGGCTCTTCTGTTGTAAACCAAATGTTTGGACATCCTCTCCAATCTATCCCCACATATGGGTACTCTACAATATGGAGGACATTATCGTCCTTGATAGACAATAAATCAATAACTTCCCTTCCCATCGGAGTAATGAGATACTTAAATTGGCCCCTCTTGGGCATCAATTTCCCCCACATGCACATACACACATCAAACATAGGCCTAGAAGGAAATATGGGTACCACTCGCCGAGTGGCATGAACCCTCTCAAAAAATAGTGTATACAACTCATAGGTGAATAGGAAGAATCTCTTCCCAGACAAAACGAAGAAAAAATGATCTAATGCACGAAAAAAATGTCTCAAAAAAACATATCCCCACCTAATCAATCATAGATCCCATAAAAAACTATCTACATAATACAACATAGAGCAACTAATGCACTTCCCGTCAGAGCTATACTATGGCAGTGATGACAACATATAACACATGCACCTAACACCCTCTCTCTCAAATACACATATCTAGAGTTGACCACCTTTAACCTAGAACTTTGAAGCTGAAGGAATATCCGGACTGACATGTCTTTGCACATATGTCAGTTGGGTCTCTCCTACAACACCTAGTGGTAGTGTAGGGAAATGGGGAAAATACACCCCCTTCTAGACAACCCAATGATGAAATAGACATCCTCCTCCATGGAATGATACCACATATCGGAACTGACCCTAAACCCATGTCTCCCATGATCACATCGATAGATCAACTGCTGTAACAATACAGAGTTCCCCCTAAGGGATATTCCCTCCTAATAAAACTTTGGGAGGCCAATATCCATCAAAAGGTCATGTGTATGATGTGAAATAGGATGAGGGTAAGCCTCCCTATCCCTCTCTATGGCCTCCCACTCATGCATAAAATCATACGACTCGACCTATTGTCGCCCCACCTCCTCCTAATCTCATCGTCGTCATCTTTGAATCACATACAAATATTGTTAGGCACATATATAAAGATAAAATAATTTGAAATTATAAAACAAAAACATATATAAATGGCATGTATTTAAAAAAATCCAAAATTGATTTTTTTTTGCAAAGAAATATTTAAAATAAACCAGTACACCTCCAATAGTTCATACGCCCCGTAGTTAGTGCGCTATCTCAGAAAAACAACACAGCTAAGTGATGCGTCCGATACGACTATCTGCATGGACAAAGTGATTTTATCTGTACCGATTCATCTCATTAACAAAGACACACTGCAACACTAAAATTTATAGCACACAAATCCACGGTTCCCTTTGTTAAACCAAATGCATCGGTGCACCATGTCTACCAAAGCACCAACATGTTGTCTATCGATGACATTGTCTTTATGACACTGGTGCATTTGGTGGATTAATAGGCACCACTAAGCTAAACTTCATTATCTTAGTCGAAGCGATGCGACGAGTTACTATTAACGCACCGACACCACTATGATAGTGGAGCATCGACATTTTGTACATCAGTGCATTGTAAAGGATAGAGCACCAGGAACGAGGCATCCAATGAGACACCCTGCTATGAAAATTCGGGAAATATATGTCTTGATGCATTGGATTACAATGGTTGCACAACTACATTAAATTTTATAAATCATTATGTTAGTGGTGTCGTTAGTTAAGTGAAGTGTATCGATGGGTAATGTTAAACGACACAAGTGCGATTTATTTGGTGCATGTATGATTTTTATAATATATGGTGGTATGTTTTAACATTGACGAACCGGGGCATTATGTGTTCGGTCCGCACTGGTGCAGTTGGTTAAAATTTGTGCATTTCTATGTTAAATTTTCTTATAACGTTGAGCCAATGGTGCGGTTTATGAAGTGAAATGTGACGATGCGGGTAGAATCCCACTGTGCATGTTTTCAGGGAGTTTCGAAGGATGCATCGGGTTGTAAAGGATAGATAACCAAGAATGAGGTGTCTAATGAGACACCCCGCTATGAAAAATCAGGAAATATATGTCCTGATGCGTTTATGTATACATTATCAGTGCATTGGATTACAATGGTTGCACCACTATGTTAAATTTTATAAATTGTTATGTTAGAAGTGTCGTTAGTTGAGTGAAGTATAGAGGAGCATAATGTTAAACAACACCGTAGCGATTTATTCAGTGCATGTATGTTTTTTATAAAGTATGATGGTGCGTTTGATTATTGACGCGTCGGGGTGTTATTTTTTTGTTATGCCTCGGTGTTGTTGGGTTGAATTGGTGCACCGCTAGGTTAAATTTTATATATCATTGAGCTAGCAGCGTGGTCAATGAAGTGAACTTTGGTGGTACGGGTAGAAGCTCATTGTGCTCAGTTTTGGGGCGTTCTGAAGGATGCACCACTTTGTTTCTAATAATTCATCACAATGCACTTAAGTAAATCACATTGGTGTGTACATTTATGTGGTGCACTGGAGGTGGTGCTCACTATGTATTTAACACAGTACACACCTCTTCATGGTGAACCGAATCGTCTATGCGCACTGCACGGAATTGAAAAAAATCACAGACTTCAAACTAAATTGTAATTTTAAATGGATGAAAATGAAAATAGGAAGGTAATAAATAATTTACCTGGTCTCTTCTATCCTAAGGAGGCATGGTTGCATCGTTGAGATGAAATGAAAATTTATGGTAATTTCCAAAATTTGGAAATGCGTGGAATCCACCAATGGAGATATTCAAGTCGGCGTAGAGCATCGGAAACAAGGAGTCTTAGGAAGAAAGGTGAGCATCGGTGTTTGCTTGAGAGTTTGGAAGCATGGGGTGCACTATAACAATGAAAATTGGTTTGGTATATATTTTTTAATTTACCCTACTTTGGTTTGCTTTGGGACATTTAGGTGCACTGGGGTGTAATATGCAATGACACCGGTGCAATTTATTTGGTGCATATAATTTTATTATAATGTATGATGGGTGTGTTTAAACATTGACTCTTTGGGGCGTTATGTTTCAGATACGCCCTAGGGTGATTGATTAAACTTAGTGCCCTGCTAAGTTAAATTTTATATATCATTGAGATAGTGGTGTGGTTAATGAAGTGTAACACACCGATGTGGTTATCAATACATTTTGCACTGGTGTCGGGGTGCTCCGAAGGACGCATCGCTTTAGTTTTTTGGTAATTTGTCGCGATGCACTAGCTTGAATGCCATTGGTGTGGAAAAATATAGACACATCGACATAGGTTCTCACTATGAAATAAGGTTTGGGGTACACCCTAGGGATATTTATTAAAATTGGTGCAATTCTAGGTTAAATTTTATATATCATTGAAATAATGGTGCGATTAATGAAGTGTAATGCACCGATGCGGGTATAATCCCACTTTGCGCTAGTGTCCAGGCGTTCTGAAGGACACACCGCTTTGTTTTTTGGTAAATTTTCACGGTGCACTAGCTTGAATGAAACCAATGCATACATATATAGACGCACCGATGACGATGCTCATTGTCTATTTAACATAGTACACACCGCTTCAGAGTGAGCTAAACCATCCAGGCACACCATGTGAAAATTGAAAAAAATTCCCAATTTCAAGCTAAATTTTAATTTTGATTGGATGGAAATGCAAATAGGAAGGTAATAAATAATTTACCTACTTTATTATGTTACGAGGAGGCATGGTTACACCGTTGAGAGGAAATGAAAATTTGTAGTAATTTCCAAAATTTGGAAATGTGTGGAATCCAACAATGGAGTTATCCAAGTCAGTGTAGAGCATCATAAATAGGGCGTCTTAGGAAAAAATGTGAGCATAGGTGCTTGCTTGAGAGTTTGAAAGAACGAGATCCACTGTAAAAATAAAAATCGATCTAGCAATTTTTTTATTTATTTACCCTACCTCAGAGCGCCTTTAGACAGATAGGTGCACCTATGTGCGTTGTTCAACGACACCGGTGTGATTTATTTAGTGCATGTAATTTTATTATAAATTATTGCAGTAATATGAGAACATGGACACACCGAGGTGTCATTATTCATGAACGTTCCAATGCGTCTATTTCTTAAAGGTGCACAGATTAAAAAAACCTTCACAAAAACCTCCCATAACCCGCCTCTGCTATGAATAGTTATTGGGCATTTGAACATTTAAGCACTGGTGTTTTTTTTTTTATGCGCATCAGTATGTATGTGCCTTAAAGGTGCACCAAAAAAAAACCTCCGTAAAAACCTTCGGTCGACCGCCTCCGCTAACAATCTCTGCTATAAGCAACTAAGGGAAGATTTTTTCAGGGAGGTTCCATAAAAACATTTGCAAGAAGGTGTTCTTCTTGTACTAGGTCCTACCCCCTTAGAAAATGCACTGGTATATGAAATCAAAATCACATGAGCATTCAACACATCATCATGTGAACAAGAGGAGAAAATGAAATTATATTCTCGAATTCTTAAGTTTTACAATAGAGTTGTATGTTATCGCTAGAATCATTCCCCGAGCTCAAGGAAAGTTGGGGTTTTTATACAATACATTCAATGTCTAAATAAAACAAGAATATTAATGGACAACTATGAGAATCAAGTTGTTCATCCGTTCACATTGATATTGCCAATTTTTAGAAAAGAGCGGGCATATGCCAACTTGGATCAGCCGGGCGACAGTTGGTAGATGAACTAATCTCTCTTTTGGTTGTCCACTTACCTTCTATCATATTTCTATTGTGAGGAGTGATCTTTGACCAACAACTGTAATGCTAACTGATGTGTTGGCATACTTTTTCTTGAAGTTGCAACAACTGGGGACGCATTCAGAGTTGCAACAGTTGTGAAATGATTAGAATTGGAGCACTTGTGTCATGCTCAGACTTGCAACAACTGTGTCATGCTCAGAGTTGTATCACTTGTGTCATGCTTCAAAGTTGCAACACTTGTAGAGGAGTTGCAACTCCTATAGGGAGTTGCAACCACTGTAATTTATTTTGTATAACATTGTCAGTGCAAGAAGGTAACAATTTTCCTTAAGAATATGTAAGAATAGAATAAAAATGGCATATGGGAGAAGATTCATACCTATGTGAAAAAGTAAGACGATTGGATGAGAAAGATATCAAAAGATAGTGAACAATGGAAAAATTGTAAGAAAAAACGTATTGAATGGGCGTTGGAAATATTCCAATGTAGGCACTTGTCAGTGTACCAATACCCAAGTATAGAAGTATTTCCCGGAAGGACCCATTAAAGATATGTAAAGAATGTGAGGTGTTTATGGGGTTTACTTATGGGCATGGGGTCATTAACATGCAAGAAAATGTATGGACTCACCTCCATGAGTGCCTTTGTAAAGGGTGCGCCACTTGAGTTACCCTTTCCTCGATCCTTTTTTCATTCCAAACCCCTCATTTTCCTTTTTCTTTATTTATTTGATTTTCAAGTCCCCTTAAAAAGGTTTCAAGCATTTATTATCAATTCCTTTGATTTGTATTCATGATATATTCAAGTCATTTTTATTAATAATTTGTTCATTGGCATTAGGAATATGGGTGATTTCCATTAATGAGGGGGTAGATCTAGAGTATGGATTGTTATCGTAGGATTTGTACTTGTGAAAACCCAATACAAGTCCCCAAATCTACACAACTATGGAATATCCTATCATTGCCACCTTAGTAAGAACTTCCCACATTTTAGTGCTGGAAGAGGTCCACCATAGGTGAGGCTTACCCAGTGACCTCAAGAGATCAAAGTAACAAGTAAAGTGGCCAAGCCTATCACCCCCTCTCTTAATCACCTAAATATTTGTCTAGGTCAAGGTAATAAAATAAGATTGAAGTTGGTTTGAGTACCTGCTTGGAACAAGAACAATTTACAACATATATGTAATGATTTCCAAGCTCAAACATGCAATTAATACCTCATAAGACGCTAGACAACATTCATTACTAAGGCTGGTACAAATTTGCAGCAATACAACAATATTATAAAAACAATATGAATTTGTAACAACAAAAAATAAAAGATCTTAGAATCTCAACAATTGACCAATAAAATTAAGCATTTACCACACATAACATTATCCAATTGCTTAAGAGAATTTTTGAGCAAGTTAAACCACATTTACAAGAGTGTATGCAACAAATTAGAGAGTATTATGATGGTTGTAGAAAAATTTTGCAACAACAACAAGTTTACTAGTGAATTAGTGAGTGTTAGTGTTAGAAAAATTAGTAGAAAGCTCGAGAGAATTGAAAGAGAGTGTTTTCTGATCAATTTCACCAATAGAGATATGTATGATGAGTGCCTTTGAGGGATATGGAGTCCTTATAACAACAACACAACAATTCTTGAATATTTAGCAAGTAGAAACCAGGAGGCGGGGCTTAAAATCTAAGGTGTTGACACATTAGGGCCTTAGGGTTTAAACCTTAAAGAGAAGGATTGATAGAGTGAAACCACTTTTGGGCTCTAGAATCCGTTTTTCCCTTATTGATGCTTCAACTATATTAAAATAAATGTCTAGGGAAATTTATTCAACTAGATTAAAATCAACTAGCAAGGATTTCTTCAGAAATTTTGGACAAAATTAACCTTGTGAGAGGAGGAAGCACTTATGCTCCTCTCTTAGGGTTTCACCAAGGAAGATGTCTAGCATGAAAAAGAGAAATTACCATGAAGGATTTATAGCACAAAGATAAAACTACATAAATTTTACTTACTTCACCAAGATATCATGAGATAAAACCCTAATTGCAGAAATTCCATCCAAAAATCAGCAAAAGTATCCACAAATTGATTCTCCAAGCAAGTCGCATAAGTGTAGAAAAGAGAGATAGCCAAGTAGGGCAAACATTTTAGACTTGTTCTCACAAATGGTGAGTGATGAATCATGAAAAATGAAAATGAGATGGTCCTGTATTTATATGAGGCCATCTAAACCAATTTTTCCACTTTAAAATATCAACAACAAATTAGAAGAGGGTCGACCCCCTTCATTTTCCTTTACAATTTCCAAAAATGAAAAATACATGAAATAAAACACTAAAGAGGGTGATGTCATGTACTAGTAGGGTGACATAGGGATACAAAATGTGATGTCCAACCTCAATGAGTGGAACATTGGGCCTCCAAAGGCCATGTGTCATGCTCCTGTGTGCTAATGTCCCAAGCCACGAGCCTCCAAAGGCAACATCAAAGTGTAGAAGGTGACGCCATGTGTGGCTCATCATCCTTCGCTGGGAAAGGTCCTGCAAATACAAACAAGTATTCCCTCCAAGGGTCCACAAGTCATATGAATCATGCCAAGTAAGCCACATTTAATACAAGAAACACCCAAAGAAGTGCATTAAATCCTCCTTTTCAAATTAAACAAATGCTCAAAGACCTTATAAACTTTGCCAAATTTAGGTATGGGAGGGGTGTCATGGTGCCCTAATGGGTAGGCCAAACCCCAAGCCAAGGAATGTTTCCTAAAGACCTTATCTATACCATGTAATAAGTATGTGGTGGATTGGGGAAGGACTCTTGAAAATGGGTTTCTTGACATATCAAGGGTTCATATTCTCTCATTTATGAGTGTCTTTGTGGAGGGTGTGCTACATCCTTGAATTTCCCTTTGTTTGCAATGTAATTTTTTTCCAAGCCATTTATTTTCCTTTTTATTAATTCTGAGCATTGAGTGCTATGTGCAATGGAAATAAAAAGAGCACCGCAGTGCCACTTGAAGTTAGAACACATTGAATTCTATATGCACTGGAAATTAAACAACACTGCAATGCATTCCCCCATCAAGCGAGGCATCATTTATTCATTCTTTTTATTTAAAATTCCTTTATTCATTCAAAGAATAATTTCATGGCTCTCAAGACTTTAGGGAAAGATTTTATGTATGATGTCAGCTACAACACCTCTGGGAATTTATCCCCTTCTTCCCATGAAATGAGGTACAAGCCCTTCTTGGGGTCAATGCACCCAAAAACCCAAAATATGAGGAAATAGAGGGGAAGAAGTGTGGAAAGTGGTAAGTATGAGTAAGGAATGGTACAATGACCCTTTAAGGATACCCTCTAGTAGCAACCCTTTTCTCGAGGGTGACCCACTTACTAGGATGTATTTGTAGGAGCTAGTTGAATCTTTCGATTAGACCCAGTAGTTGACTAAGAGATAGTTGGTCGACTGCTGTAGTCGAAAATGTAAGTCAATAGAAGTATCTGCTAACTGACCGACCCTGACATTTAAGTAGTTACAACTGCTTGGTAACTAGACATATAGGAATATAAATAGACAAGCACATGGATACTATGATGGCTCCTATCGAGATATTGTATACATTGTACTGCATTGCTATATCCTTTAATAAATACAGATCTTTGGGCTCTCACTACTTGTTTATGTCATTGTCTATATCTATATGTATGTATATTCTATGTTGCTTATGTAAGGACTACTGGTAACTCTCCCTACTTTACCCTATATTACAACATTGGTTTTGTTGTCAATAGTTCTGGACCTGGGCATGCAGAAGTATACATAGATGCTAAACCTTAAAGATATACGTGAATGGTGGGAACGCAAGACTGAGAATTACATTAAGAATTATGCCAGAAGAAACAATATTTCACTCACAAAAGCAAGAGCAAGATTCTTCTCGAAAGACCATGAAAGATTTTTAGAGGCCATCCTTGAAGTGTTATTTCAGTACATCAACAAGTCGGGTAATGTGTAATTTGACAACCAATGAGAAACTAGGCCTCAAGCTTACTAATAGAGGATGAACGAATTTGCACAACTGGTTCGATAGAGTTGTCGAAGACTATATCTTAGAGCATGTCATCGAAGATCGAACATCTCTTGATAGAATAAAAGAAATATTTTACACTGACTTGCACGAAGGATTCTTGTGTATTGTTCCTACACTGCTTCATAAATTACTCCTTGACAAGGGAGTCGATAAAATTGTTGAATACTGACCTCGACTATGCACACCATTACCAAATAGTAACTTTCAAGAGAGGGATGAAAATTGGGAAGGATTTCTCGACGCAAAGTGAAAGGACACAAGAAAATCCTGGGATTATTTTTTGAAGAAACAAACATGGCCAGTAATATCGACTTAGAGTAATTTGGGGCGGCGATAGAGGGTCGATTGAATTTGTGAGATACCACAAGGAAAGCATACCAAAAGTTCTGATTACTGAACTATAAATTTCATTGAGAGGAAAGAAATCACACAAGCAAACCATTAACATCCAGAGATTAGAGTGGGATAAAAGGAAAAAAAAAAGGAAGAAATTCGTAACATGTGGAACAATCAGAAGTCAAATAGAAAAATGATTGGGGAGGGTAAGTCTAATAGAGCACGTGAGCAGTCTGAGTCTAAAATAAATTGACCAGAGCGAGAATAACAACAACTACGGTGACCCTCGACAGAAGTGATGCCGAGTTGATAGAGGATAGATTGAACTCCTATCAACTGTAAGATGAACTTGAAAGAATGGATTACGAAGTGTCAGGACCAACGATACACACTTCTCTCATGCAAGAAACCATCCCGTGACTAAGAGTATTCCTCCAGCAAAAACTTCAGATTGATGACCAATCTGCAAGATTATGGTATAGAACCGCCAAGCATGGAAACCTATGAGATGCGCTCATTGTTGATCCAGAAAGAAATGAATCCGACAACATACTCATCCAATTTAAGGATCTCACCAACTCAACCCCCTTGCCAAATCTATTATCAAGAGAAGAAACTAGTTGTAGTCATGAACCGACACGACCATTGGACTGACATTTAGTCGAGTATAAATATCAAAGTTATCAAATCAAAGAGATACTTTCTATAGTCAACAAGAAGCAATTATTCCTCAAGTACCACCCAATAAAAGATCAACCAAGAGAAAAGGTGACACAAGAAAACCCGATCGAGGATTTGACAAATCAGTAAAAAATTGTGGTAACTCAAGCACCACAGAAAGTGAGTACCTCTAAAAAGATAATAAAAATGGGATTTAACCACATCCCCCTATACGAGGGAGATGAGGACCCAAAAATACACTAGTTCGTGTGCAATTTTTTTTTGGATTCCATAGACATCACAGATGAATATAAATAGATGGTGCAATTTAGAGCCCTCCGACACCGTGCCCTGACATGGTTTATAAACTTTATAGAAAACCAAAACCAAAAAAAGTCAGACATAAAAGATAGATTTCTATTATTTTTCAAAGTCCAAGATGTCTTGCACTTGGCTGCACAAAAGTTAAAAGAAATAAAATAGTGACCAAGCGAGTCAGTACGAGAGTATGATAAAATATTCAAAGATCCCTTAAGCCAAATTCCAACAACGATTGACCAAATATTGCTAGTTCAGTGGTACATAGCTGGTCTACTGCAATGGATCTACTCGCCACTACGCTTGTATGAAATAACCCCCTATGAAGGTGCGTTAAAAAAATCACAACGCATCAAGTCAGATGACGATGGCCTGTCAACTTCTTTATCGATTGAAAGACTCGAAGAAAAAATAGAGCACTTACAACAAACGATAAATAAATTTTCCATAAGGAGAAATGAAATTTGGTGCAATTCATGCTGCGAAGAAGGACATACAAAGGAAACGTGTAGCCTCAACGATCAACCACCAACAACAACATATACACATAGAGTACAAGATCAAAAATATTGTAACATATGCAAGTGCTTGAGTGATCATAATGTACAAGATTGTCCACATAACTTGAAAAACACTAAGTGTTTCCACATCTGCAACGCTTCCAATCACAAAACATCAGAATGACATTTCAATGCACATAATCAAGCTAGTGTACGAAGAGTCTATCACATGGAAGCCAATGACCAAGCTAATAATTACGGTCGAAGAGACAACTACTATGGTCAAGGTCGAGGAGGCTGCGGTTGATTTGGTGGTTGGGGTTGAGGTCTAGGACGACCATCCTGCTACAATTGTTGGAAAGATGACCACATCAGTCTAGATTTCCCAATGAAAGACATAATCGACTTGAAATTCTACAATATATGTGGCATCGATGATCACTCATTAGAAGAGTGCCCAATAGTGCTCGAAAAAATTATGACTAGAAAAAATTAAATCTTCTACATGCAGTATCAAAAGAAGAAGTGTTGAATTCAAAAAATTTAAATATCATCACAAGATCTGGTGCAGGACAAGATATTAACAATACCCCCTTACAAGACCGACATAGAAGGAAGGATAGTTTCTTTCCAAATCATAATAAAGAAGAAAAAATTATGAAAGAAGCTATCAAATTCTTTAAGCAAAACACTGAAAGATAGAATGAAGATATTATACAAGAATTCCTACAACCATCACAAGAAAAATAGTCAATTGGTTGATTGGTAGAACTGCTAAATATATTAAAAGAATACAAAGAAGGACAAAGGCCATCAAAGGATGTCAGACAACTCTCATATAAGCATAAAGATTATGGTCCATGAGTCGACCTAGAAATCAATGAAGTATTGATCAAACAAGTAGTTGTCGATTTTGTATCTCAATTCAATATATTACCCTGAGAAACTTGGATAAGACTAGGTCGACTTGCTTTAGCACCAAGTTTTAACTATCTCAAACTAGTGGATCAAATATTGATAGAGCCCATTGATATACTCAGAAACATTGAAACTCAAATAATGGGTATTCTGACTCAAGTTGACTTTGAAGTCATCGACCTAGTCGAGGGGATTCCAACATATGTAACACTTGTCGGTCGGCCATGGGGTCAAAAAATGAAAGAAAATATCTCTCTGGAAAAATATAGAATCAAATTAAAACGCAATGGAAGAAAAATAATCATTCCCTTGGATCTGAAAGAAGGAAAACCATGGATTGAATAATGGGATGGAGACCAAGAGGCTCAGTTCTTGTATCAAATAAACAATGAAAAAAGATATTATGTAGAACCGACTGCACAAGGAGATTTTTTTAGAGAATCTCCCATGTCGGTCGAACATAATTCTGACTCCGCTCTATATAACTGGAAAAATGAGAATTCTGAAGCACACGCGAAAGATTGTTGGTCCATTGAAATCATCCCAAAGCATCCCATAACATGCTACTCTATCCAGACAATTCCAATAGTGTATGAAAACAAAATTCGACAAACTCCCAATCTCATACCAACCGACAGCTGAATAAGCAAGCCCTTATGATATAATGAACGACATACACTTTCGACACCTGTCAAAGAAGTGTCGAAATTCCTTGGAGAGTAAGGAAGGACATAGAGCCTCATGGAAACCTTCACAATCCAAGCTACAAGATGGTGGGATACACACTCCCCCGGGTTACAAATGTGGATGACCTTGTCGACATATTTCATCGAATCTTTCGGAGACCAGAAGTTGTCCATAACTGTCGATATCCCCATTTTTAGGATTGGATATGATCCAATAGAGCATATTCATCGATGCAAAAATGAGTGGCGAAGAATAGGTTACAGAGATGAAATTGTGTGGCTCCACATGTTTCCAAGCACATTAGACAAAATACCAAATAAAAGGTATAAGATCGAAGAATCTTGCAACCATACATTAAATTGGGCAGAAATTAATGAAAACTTTGTGCAATACTTTGAATTCAATCTAGAAGAGGAACACTTGAGAGAAGCAACACAACAAATCATAAGCTTCTTATAAAATCTAACACCAATTGCAAAAAAAGAAAAAGGGAATATGAAGATGGATTCAGGATCGACATCGAATTGCAATCTTGAGTCAACAGAAAACAAGGAAGTCTCAACGACACAAAGACTTGACATGGAAAATATAAGATGTCTAGGACAAAGCTTTCAATGGAAAAGGGACCGCCCATCATTGCAAAAGCATGTGAAATCAGTATTAAATATAGCTACGAAACAAAAATAATATCATGAACAACCTGACTTCCCAAAAATATTTACAAAAATTGAAGAAGGGGAATGTTATCTTGACAAAGAAAAACCACCAAAATGGATGGAGTTTGAAATTAAAAAAAAATAATTTGACATATCAAACGACGACCGCCCAAAAATGGTACAAATAATCCATTATTGGGCGGACAAGCAAATAGCTCACATAGTCAATCTGTTAAAAGAATATCAATAAGTTTTTTTTCGTGACTACAAGGACTTGTAGAGGAAATGGGATAGATGAAGATCGAACTCATTCCAATATCAAATCCAATCCCATACAAACTATCCCATAAATATAAGTTGATCGTCCAAAAAGATATCGAAGGAATGCTACAAGAAGGTATCATTTTCCCCATTGACAAAGCAAAATGGGAAATCCCCATGGCGGTGCAACCAAAGAAACATGATCCCAAGAAACTAAGAATCTGTGTTGATTTCAGGGGATTTAATAAATTGACCATGACAGAGCCGTTCCCCACCCCCTTCACTGATGAAATCATTAATGAATTCGTTGGTCATGAATGCTACTCATTTACCGACGAGTTCTCAGGTTATAACTAGGTGCTGATAGTAAAAGAAGATCATCCAAAGACAACATTCATCTCAGAAATTGGCTCTTTCACCTACATAGTCATGCCATTTGGATTGAAGAATGCACCGGTAGTCTTCTCAAGAATAGTTGTTAAGGAATTTCAAGAATATATATATATATATATATATATTGTCTACTTTGATGATTGGACGATATACATCCTATTTAAAAATCATATACAATGGCTTAGGCTTATGCGATAATGATGCAAGTGAATCCAATTATCTTTAAACATCAAGAAATGCATATTTTCTACACCAATTGGAATCATATTAGGACATGTGGTATGTAAAGAAAGAGTAAAGGTCGACATGGAAAAGATTAAAATTATCCTCGACTTAAAGTCGACCAAAAGAAAATAAATTTTTTCCTGGGACACACTGGATACTATAGAAAGTTTATATGCCATTATTCGGACATCACATTTCCAATGGATGAACTTCTAGAAAAATAAATCGAGTTCATATGGAGCCATGATTGTCAGGAATCCTTTGAATTCCTAAAGAAGAAGCTGGTTGAAGCTCCCAAACTAAAATTTCATGATTGGTCGAGAAGGTTTCATGTACATGTCGATGTCTCCAATATTGTTGTTGGGTCGGTCCTAGTGCAGCCATATGACGACACAGTCGATCATCCAAACGCATACAGAAGTTGAAAATTGAACAAGGCAGAAATAAACTATTCGACCACAGAAAGGGAAGCCATATCAATGATATTCACTTTACAAAAGTTTCGTCATTACTTACTTGTCAATCCATTCACATTTTTTCCAAACCATCGAGCATTGAAATGTTTGGTTAATAAATCGGTCTACCACAACAATATTTGTCGTTGGCTACTTTTATTTCAGGAGTTTGAGTTTGACATAATCATATGACCTGGAAAAAGAATGTCTGACCCGACCACCTGTCACGACTTGAAACGAGATAAGACCCGACATGCATCGATGACGACCTCCTAGACCCACACTTATTCCGAGTCGAAGTTGCTCCTAAGTATTTAGAAGATATAGAAAACTCTTAGAAGAAGTAAAGGCTCTGGAATATCTCCTAACAAACAAAAACAAAGTGTTAGCCTTAAAAGATGCACCATTCACAATCCTAAACAAGTATCTGTATAAAATGGGAACTGATGACATCCTAAGGAGATGTGTTCCTAAACACGAAAGGGAAGAGTTCATTAATGAAGATCACGCATGACCAACTAGGGGTCACTTCTAGGTCGACACGACAGCTAGGAAGATACTACAAGTAGGCTTGTGGTGGTCGACTCTACATAAAGACTGTCGGGTTCAAGCTAGAAAATGTGTTATATGTCAAAGGCTTGGGCGACCTATGTGGAAAAATGAAATGCCTATAAACTTAGTAAATCCTAATCGAGCATTCAAAATCTGGGTTGTTTAATTTGTTGGGCCCTTTCCACAGAGGGAAAGAAGAACTGGTGCTAAGTATATCATCACTATTGTAGAATATGTGACTAAGTGGGTAGAAGTTGAACCGGTCGAATCATGTATCAAAGAGGTCGCAACAAAATTCATCTATGATAATATAATCACAAGGTTCAATTGTCCTCTTACACTAATTAGCGACCAGAGCACACACTTTGTGAATGAAACAATTAAAATCTTGCTACAGAAATTTTTGACCGGCCATAGATGAACGACAAGAAAATGTGGCGATCAAAATTTTAACAAAACTTTATATAAAGGACTCACAAATATTTGTGGCATCAACAAAGACGACTAGGACGAGAAGATTCCTATAGTTTAATGGGCATATAGATAATCATATAAATGATCGACATGTCAGACTCCATTCAATCTCATCTATGGACAATAAGTTGTTATTCCCTTGCACTTCTGGACCAACTCCGATAGGGTTGCAACTGTTGCAAAATTTGACAAAAGTAAAAGTATGAACGAACGATTGTACCAATTGAACAAGCTGGAGGAAGGAAGAATAATCACAATGCATCATCAAGAGGTTTAGAAGCAACAACAGAAAGCATGGCACGACCGACATATAAAGCAGAAGGATATAAAAAATAGAGATTTAGTTTTGTTGTATGACAGTCGTATAAAAGGTAAACCAATAAAACTAGAGACAACATGGCTTGGGCCTTATGTTGTCGAAGATATTCGATTAATCGGGGCGGTCCAACTCTGAACATTATTGGAGCACCCATTCAAAAAATTAATTAATAGTGCTTGTCTAAACAAATATCACCATTGAAAGATAAGAACCTTGTCAGCAAAATCTACCAGGAAAATGCCAACAGGGACGCAAATATGACATTCTGGTCGGAATCGAGACAATATCGACTAATCATGTACTTACGAAAATAAACCATGCTTAGTCTTATAAAAAAAATTAAGTTATAAAAATTCAGATATAAGAAACCATCAAAGACAATTTAAGTATTAAAGATCCATCAAGGCATCAAAGAAAAAGCAACAAAGAATGGCAATGGAGAGAGAAAGAAGCCCATGGTCGAGCCCGAGACAATGCAGACGAAGACATGAATGACATACTACTCCATCACCTAACCTAAGGAAAATACTTATGAAAAGAAAATTAAGTGATCGAGATAGATCAAAATCAAGCGAGCGCATGGAACGTCGATATCTTACAGATAGAGTGAGGCATAGAAAAATGGATGAGTGCATAGGACACCAAGAACATTGACTAAGTCACATAAAAAAAAACCTGACGATTTAAGAATAACAGTCAGTCGACCCATATACTGACCATGCATTAATAAAGGAGACCTCATCGATCGAGTTTAGGAAAATACCAACCAAGGAAATGTCGACGCCAATAAAGAAAGTGCATTCAAATTGTGTCACGGAAGGACCGAAGAGAATAAAGAAAACATTAATGACCAATACTATGGGGATGACCATTGTGCAATCGCCAATGTAATAGTTAGTTTTGTGGACACGTATGACAACCAATCACAAGACACTTCAATTAATGATCAACGGGACCCAAATGAATGTTGGCCAATCAACAATCTAGATATCCAATTATTTGACCTAGTCATATCTCCATTAGTTATGACAGAAGGGTGTGAATTTAGAGAACAATTGGATGCATTCAATCTGAATCTTTTAACACTGGATATAAATATTGAATAAGCTTACAACTTCACCTTACTATTATTTTCTCCCCCGCAGTTAAGTACATAGTCGAGCGCACCCACAAATTTACCTGATTTGTTGAAGATCGTCGATCAAGATTTATAAATGCCAAGGATGAGATGACAAGTCATTGACACATTGGAGGGTGCAAGACCCAGATAAATATTCGACTGAACGGCTCCAACACCACTAAAAAATATGGATGTAGAATATCTGGTAGTCGAGGTTAGAGGAAGCAGACTGGAGCAAACCCTGGCAACATTTTACAGAATGGGCAATGGAGAATGGCACCTGGAAACCCGAAACTGAATTCTCAGAGAAAGCAAGAATCATACACATATTAGGAGCCCCACAAGTGGCCTACATGGGATAATGGAAGGAAGAAGCAGAAAATTTCATCGTTAGTCGATATCACCAAGGATACCTCTGGCTAGTTAAACCCATAGCAATAACATGGGGACTCATTCACCATATTAATGGCATCCCGAAGACATGGAATAAGGTACTAAATAAATCTAGCACCAATGACTAGATGTAGTTCTTGAAAATATCGACGACATCCAAGAAATCTAAGGGGCTACTCATTAAAAAAATTACTGACCTATGGGCCCGTTGGACCGAAATAATTGTGTCTATGTGCTCCACACCAGCAGATAGAGCATCAGATGTGAAAATGACGATGGTAGAATCAATAGGACAAGTCTATAATAATGTCGAAAGATTCAACTAGTCGGAATACCTAGTCGACATAGTTCGGACCAACTATAAAGAGTGTAAAGAGTTTGGTAACTTGTAAGGCCATTAAATTTCCATCCCTACTAATTTATTTAACAATGGAGCAATTTGGTCCCATTGGCGAAACAACATTCACAGTAAATAAAGTCTCGGTGATGGAGAAGTATAGAGTCTTCTCATCCAATAAAATAGGCACTTCTAGTTTGTTGTCATCCCAAGAAATGTTCTGACTATGGGTTGGAATTCCAAAAGATAAATTGCATAGATGGTGGGTCAAGAAAGTAGTTCATCGGGCCTTACCAGGACCCTGCCACATTCAGATCGATATCGATTGCACTAAGTTATGGTGTGGAGTTGAGTCGGCCCTAGAACCAAAAGAGTTGCATTATCAATCAACACTGAAAGAAATATTTCTGGAGGTCAAAAGACAGATAAATTAGGAGATAAAAATTCCTCCTGAAGCACAACATTCTGGGGTACCTTTAATACTTCATATAACTGACAGAGAGTAGGAAGAAGAAAGGGAATAAGAGTTGTATACAATCCCCTTTGTCAAAGACTTGCAAGCTGTAGCAATCAACCCTGCAAATCCTTCTCCAGGGAAAAGAAAGTAAATGGCCAAAAAGGATAAAGGGAAAAAGGATGTTGAGAAGGAAGAGATAGTAATCGACACAGGAGAAATCTGGAGGGAAACCTTCCAATCAAATGAAGGCATCAAATTCAATGATCTAGAAGTCCAAGAAAAATTATTGAGCATTACCACTGAGATTGTTGAAAAAAAAAAAATCAAACTCGACAAGATACTAACATCATGAAAAAAATATATAGTTCATCACTATGACTGGGGATGAAAGAGGCCATGCAAAAATCTAAGGAATAAAAGAAGAACGCAAATAAAATAAGGAGCACCATCGTTAGGTCGACACATGTCACAATCAACATGACATAATGGGAGCTAAGGCCGAGAATAACACCAGGCAAGAAAAATATGACCGACACAACAATTGAACTAACTAGAGAATCACTCCCGACTGAGCCAATAACTATAATAGAAGAACGACAAGAAGAGAAGAAGAAAAGGCAACTCATAATTTTTGAGTCATTGGAAGGAAAAACATCCAACCAACCAATTGAGTCGAATTATTTAGATATTGAGATCATCTCAACATAGCAGCAACAATCGGTCGATGAAATACCAATTGAGTTGACTCACCCTGCTGATTCGGTACAACAACAACAGTCGGTCAAAAAAATACCAACTCTAACAACCCAAACAATTGAGTTGATGTAACAACACGATTCAATCATCCAGATACATGACCAAGGGGTTCAACCATCTGTGGCCATGGAGCAACTCGCCATCCAAAAAGAAGCCAACCTAAAGGTAGGGGAAATCCAACAAGTCGATACCCATCAGCCTAATAATAATCAAGAATCAGGGCCATCTAGTGGTATACCAGGCATATCGACAGACAATCTAGAGAATATGTAGATTAAGGTGAACTTCCCCGAGAGTCACCCTTTCATCCCTGACCAAGAAGCATAAAAAGAGGAAACAACCTAGTAGAACATCCCGCTTCCACAGAGTCAGCCTTTAGTAAACCAACAAAGCATTTCGTCCACACAACAGACAATACCAACCCAGGATAAATATGGACAGTCATCAAAGTCCTCACACAAAAGAAAGAAAAAGAAGTAATCAAAGATCAATCTCAGAATGACTCGACCAACCAACCCATCAGGTTCCACTATTGAGGCCACAATCGACCCAACCACTATTTCTAAACAATACCTCTTCGACTTACATGAAGTCATTTCAAGAGAATCAACAAGGAGGTGGAAAAAAGTGATTAAAGAAGAAAGTTGGGTGTAAAAATTAAAATAAGAGAAAAATAAAATGTTACAGGAACGAAGAGAAGAAGTCAGACAACATGAAGGGACAAAGCCGATTCCAGAGGTACAAAACTCCCTAGCAGGGTTTAAATATATGGTTGGAAGGCTGATAATAATAAATACAGAACACCAGCAAAAGGAAGTGGGCCTTCAAAAAGAAAAAGAGGAGGCCAAACTACAACTCATCTTGTCGTCGAAGGAGATTCAAAAGACTCAAGAGCAGATAGCCACAACCATGGTGGTAGAACATAATAATCTTAAAGGATTGAGGAAAAATATGGATAAAATTTCTAAACAATTTGTGTTGCTAAACTTTGTGGTAAGTGACTGGCCAACTCACTTTTCATAAGCCTTCAACAAATACAAGATACATAGAGAAAAAAAGAAATATGACCACTGACATCAAAATCAAAGAAACTCTCACTTTGCAGGTAACAAAAGAAAAGGAAATGGAGCTACAGATTTCACAACCAGAGAAGGAATGGCAGAAGGAGGGGCACAAAGCACAATTAGAAACCGATCAAGCAATCAATTGTCTCACTCAGCTCGAAGATAAGATGCATGATACAGAGCAGAAGTTTGACGCAGAGTGAAGTTCAACGTAGAGTTAGTCTCAATTCAGACAACAGAGATAGCAGAAAAAGTCGACATGCTCGCCCAAATGAAAATACTAAACTTAGAAGCACAAAAGGATATCAACGCATGGTGCGACTTTGCACAAAAAATGAAGAATTCGGCCCCCAGTATCATTCAAACTACCTCTAGAATAAACACAGAAACTAGAAGGGACAATGCAATTGACTCAACTAGTGGCATAAATCCAAGCATAGCAGAACGGTCGGATGCAACACCTTAAGTTGATCAAGAACATGAAGATTTTGTCTCCTCCTATTTCAATTTTGCTTTCTCTCTTCATCTTCTACTTCTCAATATTGCAATCAAGATATGTAAATTTAATTTTGTATATTGCCCCCTTGCTCAGGACTGTTACACATTGTTTTCGTCATCCCTATGACCATTAATGATGTAAACCTATATGTTGCCTTCAGAGGGGTCAGTGGCTTGAATTCCTGAAGAAAGAAGGGAGAAGAACTTTCCCTGAGAGGAGAAGTTGTATTTTCCTTTGTAAAAACTCTATTTTGGAGGATTTCCGCAGGTTGCTATATACACAGGGTGCGGAAATGCCTAATTTCCACAGGTTTCTCTATAGCTAGGGTGCAGAGTTTTCGCAGCCTGCACTATAGCTAGGTTGCGGCGACCTTCGTACGTGTGAAAAACGAGCATCTTATCGATGCTTCTAGAAGGAGAAGCTTCTATGGTGAGGTGGCCTCTAAATGGTTTGGATCTTACTCTCTTTCATGATTTAGTGGGATCATCCTAACCTCCTCACCTTATCCTCTTCAACTTATAAAAGGAGAGGAGCTCTCATGGAGAAAGTTAATTGGATTGAGCTTGGGAAATTTATGTTGGATTTGAGCTTTTCTTTGTCAAAATAGATTGTGAGTAGCTATCAGATCCATGGTTTCAGAATCCTTGGAGCAAGAAGTGTGTGGGAAGCAAGGAACTGTTGGAAGGAACCTGACAACATCAAGGCATCTGGTTGTATCTTTCTTCCACATTATACAATACAATGGCACGTTTCTTTCCCATAAAATCATTCTCATTTTATTACATGACTCCTTGATCACATGTTTAAGTTTTCATTGAATATATTATTGTTGCTTTCACTTTGGTTGGTTTGTGTTTCATTGCAGAATCAATAGCACAAGAGCACCAGAGCGAAGCATGGACAACAAAGATATAAGGAAGCGAGATTCAAAGGTATTTCGTCGACTCCTTCTTTGGTAGTAAATTCAATGATTGTAACTTAGGGAAAGTGTCATGCCTGTCTTGTTTTATTCTAGATCCAGGTGGATCTAGGGAGATTAGTTTATGTCCGCATTTACCGATTTATCCAATAACAAAATTGGCGACTCCACTGGGGAGCGGATTTTTTTCCTAGTTTGTCTTTCTTTCTTTCTTTGCTTGATTGGTTTCTATTTTCTGAGTCACTGGGAGATCCATCTTGACTCTCTGACTGTTAAACTTCACTGGAAAACCTTCTTAATTTTTAATTTTTCCATTTTTGTTTGATTTCCGCACCCCTACTTTGAGGAACAGTGTGGCAACTTGGGATTTACACACCATACCTATTTAGACTAGTGTAGAAACTCCGCACCCTACCCATATCTAGCCTACAACGAGCAGTGATTTCCGCACTGTGTTAGTCTACAACCTGCAAAAATTGGGAAAAAAAATGTTTTTTGGTAGTTTTCCCTACCCAGATCTGTGATATGGTCCTGGGGTGATTTGTTGGGTTTGATTACAGTCTTCTTGAAAAAATTTGAATTTGCTTTCAGCCATCTTTGCCTTATTTTTTCTTTGTTTTCTTTTGAAAGATTTGGTCTCTTGCTTTGAGTATCTTTTAGTTACAAAGCATCGTTTTTTCTTTAGAATTGTTTGGTGAAAGAACTTTTTTTTCTTTTATTGAATAACTCATGTTAAAAGAGAAAATTTGTTTGGGTTTCTTTGTTTTATATAGATCTGCTATTGCTTTTAGCTATATTTAAAACAAAAAACTTTATTTCTTTCTTTATATTAGTTTGGGGATATCTTTGCATTTGAAGTAGTGAAATTGCATGATTTTTGGTCTTGAATTATGAAATTTTTTCTCATTGGGGGGGCATGAATCATGTATTGGTGTATAGTCTATTTTTCTCATTTCTTGAGAATGTTGATATTGATGAGTTTAATATATTTTGGGACATTGTGCATATGGGAATGATAAATATTTTCTCCTTCTCGTAGCATAGCTTTCATCGAAATGAAAAGATTGCATCTTCATCTCTTTGCATAACTTTCGAGTCGGTCAAAACACCATATTGTCCATGCCATTTTCCTTTAGAGTAACAACAACCTTAAAAATAAAGCGCTTATAAAAACTTGATTAGACATTTTTATATTTTCTGGTAGCAAACCTACATTCGATTAGTTGTAGGGCTTTGGAATAGGTGTGAAAGATAACTTTCCAAAGCTGTAAACAAACATAGAATATTGCATTAGGGAGCGGTGAAATCCACTTATTACATTTTGTCTTGGGAAGCCCTTCTAACACAAGGTTCAATCATGAGGTCGCATTGAGACTAACAAAGTTACTCACCCTTCTTTGTTGGTCTTGGTGTAGAGATTGCACGTATTATGGGGGTCGCTTGAAGGTATACCCACAATGATGAGTGGAAGCCTTTCAATTTGATTTTGGGCTAGATAACCTGCCTTTGCACGTGGATTAGACTGTCGACTGTTTCCCCAGGAATCACTATAGTAGTTGGTAACCTTAGTGTCCTATATCTTTAGGGTATTTACACAATGTTACTGTGAAGGGGCAAGTGTTTATGGTACTTGGAATTGACGTTGGCCAAACTCACTCGGGCTCCTTGGAGGGTATACCCATTATTATGTGTGGGAGCTTGCACCAGGGTGTAAGTCTGTTAAGCAGGTCGTCAATGTAACTTTTCCACTCTCTCTATCTTATCCCCTTCTTACTTTGTTCCCGCGACGTTGGATTTCATCACCAACTAGTGAGCTCATTGTGAGAAGGTTTTGTTTGCTTGCTTGCTTACTAGATTTTTGGTGTGTGCTATTTGTTTTTCCTAGTAGACTCTAGATTGGATCTTTATTTTAATGGAGTCAGTTCTTGAAATGAACAATGAAGGAACACCTACTCTAGGGGAACCTTTTGTTTTTCCTTCTTATGGAAACATTGGTCCTCCTCACATCGCTACTTTGAGCCTTCTAGGTCTCACGATTGGATTGTCGGTGTGGTTGTTTTCCACTCAGGTAATCTCAAATGCAGTAAGTGCTTCGGTCATAAGCACTTCCCCCCAAGAAAATCAACCTCATGTTGATCCTTCACCATCTTCACCAGTAAGATATTCTTCCCCTTCTTCACTTGCAAGGTCTTCTTTCGTTTCATCTTCTTCGCCGAGTGAAAGATCTCAAGCTAGTAACCCAGTGGATAAGAAGAAGAAGAAAAATAAGCAAGGATCCAAACTTCCAACCACTGCCTAACTTGTTGGAAAGAAACCGGTTATTGTTGATAGTGCTAGGAGTGTCAATGATGCCAAGAACACCCAAACAACCCGTAAGCCCAAGTACCCTTGCAGGATTTGCAAGGGTAGCCATATTCTTAAGGATTTCCCTGGTCTATCCAAGGTTATAGAAGCATGGTCTACACACCCTCTCCAACCCATGTCGTTAGCCTCTGAACAACATGCTGATGACCTCCCGTCAACTAGTCAAGATACCATTGGGAAGAAGAAAATTAGAGCCAAGTTCCCCTGTATGTTATGCAAAGGGAATCATCTAACTCACCTTTTCCCTCGTATGGACGAAGCCTCGAAATTACTGGAAGACATGATTGTCCCCTAGCCTCAACTCCCAACTACTTATCGTAAGCTTACTCTTGACCCACCTGTAGTTGATGGAATGATCGATCTGACCCCTTCATCGGCCAATCTGGTTGATCATGTAGTCAACCTGGTCACTTCCTTAGTCGAACCAGTTGACAAAGTGGTTGATCCGATCCCATCCTCGGTCAGTCCCACTCTCTCGCCAGAGAGTGAAACCAAAGCGGTTGATCCGTTTCCACTCGTCGACCCCATTCCCCCCTTGGAGAATGACAACCAAGTGGTCGATCTGATCTCATCATTAGTCGATCCTGCTCTCCCGCTCGAGAGGAAACCCGATACTACCCACATTTTTCTCGTTGATACAGAATCTACCATGCCGAGGGGTATTCCTCCTTCTCCCATGGAACCTCCTCCAAGTAATGAGGCCATCTATTTTGATTGGGGTGTGCTAAATGGACCTCATCTTCCCTCTCACATTCCTTTCCAGATTATAGTGAAGGTTTGTGGTCGAGACATTCCTCAGACGCTGATAGATGAAGGTGGGTCCGTTAGTATTTTGTCCTATTTTGCTTCAGCTTGCCCCGGTTACACAGAATATGTTAGCTTTTAACAAAAGAACTAGTCAACCTTTAGGGACCCTTCCTTAGTTTCTTGTAACTTTAGGAGGAAAAAATGTTTTTATTGATGTCATGGTAGTCCAAGACCCCTTGATTTCTCTTTACTCCTTGGGAGAGATTATGTCTATGCCATGAAATATATTGTGTCCACTCTTTTTCACGTGATATCTTTCCCTCACGATGGAAGAATGGTGCCTATTGATCAACTTTCGTTTGTTGTCCCTGACTTGACCATCAACTCAATGAACTCCCTAAACGGTTCTTATATCCATAATGTATCACCCCTGCCACAGGTCAATTATGTGGCGTTGTCTCCCATGACTTCGACTTCTGATGAATTAGATCTGGAAGTCGACATGGTGATTTCTTCGATAGGGCTATTGGAGATCGACCTCTTTACCCCTCTCGCGACCCTCGACATGTCTTCCTTCTAGAGTGTGTTTCTCCCATCAAGTGAATATCTCTTGGAATCCATGACCGATTTTTGTGCATTGACATGGTATCCTTCTAGAGCATTGTCCTCTTGGAAGCCATGATCAAGAAGAGAGTCTTTGAGCATGGTTTTCTGATTTCAAGCTCATTACAAAATTGAACCTAGATTCTTGAGCATGGTTTTCTGATTTCAAGCTTGTTAAAAAATGAAACCAGCTATGAGGATAGTTTTCGCATCTCTGTAGAAACCTCTTTAAAAAATGAAACAGAACTTATGAGCATAGTTCTTGTTTCTGTGTCAATCTTGTTAAAAAATGAAATAGAGGTCTATGGATTGAACCTGGATTCTTGAACATAGTTTTTCTTCTCTGTGACAAGCTCGTTAAAAAATGAAATAGATTTGTTGCCCCTCTCTGTTTGAGTCAAGTCCTTCGTCTAGTATTTGAAGCTTCATTTCATCCGCCTATGCAATTGAACGAAAAAAAGCTTGGGGGGCAATGCTTCTAGCCTCTGGACTTCATGTTGAAGTTGAGACACTATCTTCTTAAGCTGGGGGCTAGGTTCCAACCATGCGAATTCGTGAACCATGTGTTGGTAAGTCACAAGCATAGTTTTCTCTGGTTCAAGCTTGTGTAAAAATGAAACCACCTTACCTCAAGCATAGTTTCCTCTRGTTCAAGCTTGTGTAAAAATGAAACCAGGTCCAAGCATAGTTATGTTTAGTTTTTAATCTTGTGAAAAAATAAAATCTATCACAAGCATAGTTTTGTTTCGTTTTAAATCTTGCGTAAAAATGAAAACAATCTCGAGCTTARTATTTTTTCTTTCTCATGCTCGTAAATACATGAGAATAAGTTACCGATCTTAGTCTTTGTTCTTTCTCATGCTCGTAAATCAATGAGAATGTAACCGAGTATACTTTTATCACTTTTTCGGACTCATAAAKATTGTACGAAAAAGGAACCCACTGGAGTTCCCTTTAAGCTCTTTTTAGACTCTCTAAACATGAAAAGATTGCCGAGCGACCTTGTTATTTTCACGCTCGTTAAATTATTTGAAGAAAACGTTTGTTGAGCGATAGTTTATCTCTTTTTCGGTCTCATCAGACTACTTTATGAAAAAGGAACTGAGAGAGTTCTCTTTAAGTGTTTTTCAGACTCTATAAACATGAAAAACCCCTGAGTTTTCTTTCTTTGGACTCAGAAAACAAACATCGAAAGGCCCATATGGGACCGAACCACTCCTTCTTGGGGTTCGTTAAACATACTTCGAGGGACTCATCCGAAGGATGAGCTTACATTTACAAGAATATGTTATCCTCCTCAATCTTACATAAAAATAAAGAGGTATTCGCCAGAAATGGTGGGGGGGAAATTGGGAAAGAAATGTGTCTAAACATGTATTCTATGGAAGAGTCAATTTTTAAACATGACACCCTTTCACTCACTTTGTGTCTAGGTTGGAGAATTTTCTTGTCTCTTGGTCATAATCCTTTATAAGATTACAATTTGATCTGTGATCCCTGTTGTTGAGTCAGTGTTTCAAAGACAATTTTTGTGTCGTCAATATGTTCAAAGAGAAGTTCAACCCAGAAAGCCTTCTATTGCGTCAACCATTTCTGCAGTCCTTAAGCCTTCTATTGTGTCAACCATCCCTGAGTCAGTCTTGAATCACTGGTTACTCTGATCTACTTCAAATCTTGTTACATGTTTCATGTCATTGATGGAGAATACATTAAGGCCTTCCTGTGACGAGTCTTTTCCTGTTGACTTCAACTCATTATCCAGGAATTAGACTTAGAAACTAATTGGTACCTTGGAACTTGCATGCTTCAATGGCAGGTTTCCTCTCTTTTGACAATGGGTTTTCATTATTGACCCTTGATCGGGAGATTCTTCCGAGTGTTCGACTTCAGCTCATTTATTCACATTCGTTGGATTGTACTAGAGTACCTTGGGAGTCATTGATATTAATGGTGATTTCCCTCGCACTTGTTAACGATATTCATTAATGACCGGTAATCAAGTGGTTTCTACCATGTTCAACTTCAACACCTGTAATCTCATGGCTAGATTCATACTATAGAGTGGTGGATATGAAGACCCTGAATCTTTTCTCACAGATTCAGGTTGCGTTGGAGTATATACAGTTTATACTGTGGCATAGATCCACATTGTATGTCTCGTGGCTATGTTCAAATTTGAGTCTTTAACACATAGATCCACAGTGTATTTTTGGTGGCTATGTTCAGATTTGAATCATAATGGCATGGATCCACAGTGTATGTTTGGTGGCCATGACCTATATTACTTGACATGGATATTTGCATGTCGACATTTATTCTTTGAGTCACTTGTATTATGAGCATGGGAATGCCTACCTCAGTGATGATATATTATTGTACTGCATTTCCCTGTTTGTTGGCAGGTTTCCGACCGACGTGTTCCTTGTTACCTACACACACTCGACAAAGTATTTCAGCTATCACTCTGTTCTAACTTCATACTTTGGGGGGATCTCTGTTACACATTGTTTTCATCATCCCTACGACCTTTAATGATGTAAACCTATATGTTTCCTTCAGAGGGGTCAGTGGCCTGAATTCCTAAAGAAAGAAGGGAGAAGAACTTTCCCTCAGAGGAGAAGTTGTATTTTCCTTTGTAAAAACCCTATTTTGGAAGATTTCCGTAGGTTTCTATATACACAGGGTGCAAAAGTGCCTGATTTTTGAAGGTTTCTCTATAAATAGGGTGCAGAGTTTCCGCAGGCTGCACTATATCTAGGGTGCGGCGGCCTTCGTATGTGGGAAAAACGAGCATCTTCTCGATGCTTATAGAAGGAGAATATTCTATTGTGAGGTGGCCTCTAAATGGTTTGGATCTTACTTGCTTTCATGATTTAGTGGGATCATCCTAACCTCCTCCCCTTATCCTCTTCAGCTTATAAAAGGAGAGGAGCTCTCATGGAGAAAGTTAGTTGGATTGAGCTTGGGAAATTTATGTTGGCTTTGAGATTTTCTTTGTCAAAATAGATTGTGATTAGCTATCAGATCCATGGTTTCAGAATCCTTGGAGCAAGAAGTGTGTGGGAAGCAAGGAACTATTGGAAGGAACCTGAGAACATCAACGCATCTGATTGTATCTTTCTTCCACATTATATAATACCGTGGCATGTTTCTTTCCCATAAAATCATTCTCATTTTATTACATGACTCCTTGATCACATGTTTAAGTTTTCATTGAATATATTATTGTTTCTTTCACTTTGGTTGGTTTGTGTTTCATTGCAAGATCAATAGCACAAGAGCACCAGAGTGAAGCATGGACAACAAAGATATAAGGAAGCGAGATTCAAAGGTATGTCATCGACTCCTTCTTTGGTAGTAAATTCAATGATTGTAACTTAGGGAAAGCGTCATGTCCTATCTTGTTTTTTTCTAGATCCAGGTGGATCTAGGGAGATTAGATATGTCCGCATTTACCGATTTATCCGATAACAAGGAAGAGCAAGGGATTGAGGTGGGGGTAGATTTTGTAGGGGCTAGTTGACTATGTTGATTAGACCCTCCAGTCGACTAAGAGATATTTAGTCGATTGTTGTAGTCGAAAGTGTAAGTCGGTTGAAGTATCTGCTGACCAACCGACCCAGGAAATTAAGTAGTTACAACTGCCTTGTAACTAGACATATAGGAATATAAATAGACAAGCACATGGAGACTATGATGACTCTATGCGAGAGATTGCATACATTGTATTGCATTGCTATATCCTTTAATAAATACATATCTTTGGGCCTTCACTACATGTGTATGTCATTGTTTATATCTATATGTGTGTATCTTCTATGTTTCTTATGTAAGGACTACTGGTAAATGTCCCCACTTTCTCCTAGATTACAACAGATCCCATGTCAACCACCAAGGTAAAATCAGGAAAAATATATAATTTCCAAGAAAACGTTCCATAATCAATAAAGGACCCTTTGCAACATGTTTAAATGCTTCAAATATTAAAGTAACACTTACCATGAGACTTGACTTGTTACCTCATGAATTAAGACCTAATGTATTTTGGGAGCCAGGCCGATGTAGTGGACACTGCTCTACTGGAAATGATAATGATGGTGACCTGTGGTGAAATAGAGGGACTTTGTGGGTTGTGTTGTCGATATGTTCCGTGACACTCCATTTCTGCTACCTGCGGGCCTCGATACATCATCTCCTTCATTACCCCTAGGCTAGGGGGGGTAACATCTGGCTCCTACATGGGGACATGTGCTTGTCGTAGAGAGCATGTGAACCTCATCATCTCTTGGTATGATTTGTGCCTCCAAAAAATTAAGCAAACTGTTGAAATCAGAGGGGTGGTGTAACCCACCCCTTGTTCATATGGTAAAAATGATAACTTCCAAATCTAGAGTAAAATTTGAAAATAATTTTTTTATGATATTTTTATTCTAACATATAAATATGAGTATGAAAATCATACAATTGTAACAAAGCAAGATGCAAGGACACAAGAAAGATAATATGTAAATTAGAAATATGTATGCAAATCCAAACAAAATGCAACTATACTAGCATGATATGTAGGATGCAAATGCCTACACTAACCTACCTACCCTAATCTATAATACCTCAAGAATTCAAGTCTCTTCCTCATGATGGGGCTTGAGAAGGGACCCACTAACTCGTAATGGAGGCCTCCTCCCCTATAATGTGGATAGGTAGTAGGTATCATTGACAAAATTATTTACAATCTTGTAGGGACCATGCCAAAAATTCTCAGATTCTTTTTATGTGTTGGGCTGGCCCTTCCTTGTATCCCACTCTAGAACCAAATCTTCTTGTTTGTAATCTCCTCCCTCAAATTTAATTGTGTCTTGTATTATCCTAGTATATTTCCTTGAGGGAGGAGGGTGGGATTTTGTCACGTGAACACCATCTTGGCTCGGTCTAATCAGTAAGTCCTTATCATATTTCTTCAATATTTTGACAGAGATAGATTCCTTATCTTTATACTTGTCTAGTCGTTGCTGATAATATTACTTCTTAGGCCAGTCTATAGCATCAAAATAGTTTTCTTTGGCAAAGGGAAATTCATATGGGTAAAAATATGGTAGAGATTCCTTGACTACTTCAAGGGGTTCCTCCGTCTCAAATTCAATGTCAATCTCTTGAACATGATTTTTTTTCATGGTCATGTTGGGAAGTTGGGAATAAGTAACATCATCCATAGGTATATCAAGACTGTTCAAATCCATCTGTAATGTGCCACCCAATGTTGCAACAAACTTCCTAGCTAAGAGCATTCTCCACACATTGGGAACATCTACAACCACAATGTCCATCAGGAGAACTATCTCAAGATATCAAGTAAGGAAGACCTTCACATTCTTTACCACATCATGAGTGGGAATGTCCCTAGATTCATTCTCACATACATTTTTGTAAGGCCTTTTGGTTTCCAAACCCAAATGCCTCATCACCCTTAAGGACATGATATTTTCACCTGCTCCTCAGTTAAGCATACAATTATTCAAGAGCTTACTTTTACTTGAAATGACATGAAGAATGGTGGGTGCTCATCATATTGCAGTCTAAAATGATTAGCTTGTAGCATTATAGGAGGGTCCACAGGTTCCCCTTGTACCTTGAAGAATTTATCAACCTTGTTTTTCATCGAGGGAATCTTAATGATTTCTTTTAGAGGTACATGTACATTTATCTTTTCCAAGACATTGTCTATGTCAAAATTTAATTCTAAGTCATTAGTCTTCATCAAAGTGGGACTAGGAGGAGGTTTACTTGTTGGAGGAGGAGTAGGTACTTGTTGAGGGAACTTAGGGTCACGAGGAAGAGATTTTGGTGCATTTATTCATCTTGTGTACACTAGTAATTCTTTCTTCCTAAGTCGATCCCTCACGTAATCATCTAGGTTGTTTATAACTTTCATCCTATCCCTCTTAGTCACTTCCCTTTTCATTTCCTCAAGTTTTTCAAGTGTGATAATAAGGAACACTAGTGGAGATATTGTAAATATGTGGTTGATGCCATCAAAGGGATTCATTTGGTTAGGCTCCAAATTATTCCTTGGGAACTCATACTCCTAATGCGAGTCTCCAAAATTCAAGCACCAAGGAGTCTCTTCTTGAATTATAACGTTTGAAGGATCAAGAGTATTTGGGACCATTTGTTCATTTGAAGGCCTAGGTTTCCATGCTTGATTAGGCCTTTGGGGTTGTCCCCTAAAAGGAGGCTTGGGGGCTTGTGTGAATTCCCTTTCCAAATTAGTGATTTTTTTCATCATCAAGGGTTTGGTTCATGGCAAGGTCATTCATGGTTTATTCAAGTCGTGCCCATGGAGCACTAGTATCTTGGGTCGGCTCAACATTGTGTACTATCCTTGGTTTGGTAGCGACTTTGGCTCTCGGGGCATAAAAATGATCTACCCTACATGATGAAATATTAGCCTCAATTTTTGTAGCCATTTCCTTGGCTTCATGGATTTCCTTTGAACCCTTGTCTTTGAGAAAGTATCCAAAATTTCCATGGAAAGATTTGATGTAGAGGAATAATAGATAATATTCCCTAGGGTGATGGATTTTAGGGATTTGTTGAAGTAACTTTTCAAACTTGGCATTAAATTCTTTGACAGTTTCATTTTTTATTTCCTAATTTCGATAAGTCGAGTGAAAAACATGCTTGGATCCTCTTTAGTACTCCATCTATTAATAAAGGTTTCCTCAAGTTTATCCATAGTCTTGATGCTCTTATCAATGAGACTATCATATCATCATCTGGAAACATCAGTAATAGTGGTCGAAATTTTTTTAATTATTAAATATTCGATGTCATCACTCACAGTATTAAGTTGAAAGAAGGCCCAAAAATTACTCATATGTTCTTCAACATTGGTCACATCATTACCAGGAAACTTGGGAAACCACTTCTCATAATTTGGAGGCATATGTCGAGGGTGTCCTAGGATAGATGACATATCCAAGGGTTTGAATAGTTTAGATTCCCATTGTTTTTGGCCCATTGGAAAAGGAAGGTTTCAACCAAACACAGATTTCACTCCAGGTGAATTGCAGCGAACCCTTCTCTTGTATGACTTAGCAGGGTTAGTATACCTCCTTGGACTTTGTGGAGTTTCCATATGATCAAACTTATATCATCGAAGGAAGGTGAGGGAATCACCCTCCTAAGTCATTATTTTGAATGTCCTCGTTATCTCATTTCTTTCTTTGTTATTGTTTAGCTGCAATATACCTTTGGGCCTTTAGCTCCTTCTTCTAATAAGAGAACGAGGTACATGATGTTTTGGTGTACATATAACCACCATTACCCAAAAGGTGGGGGAATGGAAGGATCAAGGATGAAAAAAAGTTAAGTATGATAGGGAATGGTATGTTACCCATTTCAAGTTGCCACCAGTAGTACCCCTTTTTCCCTAGGAGTGAGAACATGGGACTAGGATGTTAGGAAATTATACTTCCACACTACACTTAACAAAAGAGAGGAAGAAATATTTAATCTAGAAAACAAATGACAAAGCAAACTCACATTACACATATATTTTACCTTGGAAATAAAAATGAGAAAACCAACATTCCTTAAGCGTCTTTCTCTCTTTTTGTCTTATTCGTTCAGAATAAAAGGTTACATGCCTAACCTTGGTCCACACCTAAGACACAATCAACATCATACCTTCTTGTTTTACACAAGGAAAATCCTATAGCCAATTCGACTTACATCTATATGACTACAAACCTATTGCTAAATATTAGCATGAATATCGTTACAACATCTCACTTAATACGATTACAACATGCCTTATTTATAGGATTTACAGTAGGAAAAACCCTAAATAAAGGTGCCCAAAAATGGTTACAGATACATTCTCCCACTTGTTGTCTTGTTTTGATCCAGAATGTATTTGTAGAATGAAATGAATACAGATTATTATCAAAATATGCTTAACACATAATAACAAATATACAGTAAAACTGGTTTCTATTCAATAAGGAAATAAGTTGAAACTATAAAATGTAGCGGGAAAAAGCTTGCTAGAATGGTGGTGGATTATCTCTGAGAAGAGATGTGATGGTTGCACACATTTGCAAGAAGATGATTACAATGAGGCTATGAAGGCATTTTTACAATAAACAGGAATGTCAAAAACCCTAGACATCCAAAAAACCTAACCCTAGGAAATGAAGCGCCAAAAGTCATTTGGGCCTCGTTTGGGTAAGTTAGTACATCAATTTCCCGGGGTCGTAACTTTTACATACGATCTCTGTTTTAGGTGCACAATAGCCCGTTGGAAAGGTCATTCTGACTGTGGTGAGCCCCAAATTTTTTTGTTTAGGGCCTCAAAATGGCCCCGCAAGTTAGGGACTCGAAAACTAGGGAAAAAACTACCAAACTGGAAAACTGCCAAAATGAGCCAGTTGGAATAGGTGGGAGGCCACTGTCATCCATATGGATCATGTTTTTTGAATCAAGAGTTTCCTGAATTTTTTCTCACGGAACCAGGGTAGCAATGCCCATTGCTTCTCTGCACCAAGAGAAGTTCACAGCACTCAAAGACTTGGTTAAAGAGTCTGTTATGTTTTCCAATGTGTCTACTTTTTCCAACAACACCTTGTTTCTTTCCACCATGTCTCTTATGAAATGGTATTGTACATCAATATGCTTAGTCTTAGAATGATAAGTTGGGGTCTTTTCCAGAAATATTGCACTTTGATTGTCGTAACTTATCTTCATATCTCTATGCTAAAACCTGATCCCTGAACACAGTCGTTGCAACCATATTGATTCTTTGTTTCTATGAGTGGATGTCATGTATTCAAATTCTATTGTTGACAATGCTATGACCACCTATGACTTACTCATCCAAGCGATTGCTCCACTGAACATATTGAACACATATCCTTTGGTCGACCTTCATCGATCCATATCTCCATACCAGTCAACGTCGACAAAGTCATGTACATCTACTTCACCATGACTTCCAAGTTTCCCTTGGTAGAATACAACATATTCTTGTGTGCCACACAAATACCTTAATATTGTCTTGAAAGTTGTCTAGTGCTCCTTTCTAGGTGGCGACATGCATCTTATCAACACTCCCACTACATGGGCAATGTTTGGTCGAGTGCATACCATCACATGCATTATATTACCAATAACACTTGCATAGGGGAAACATGCCATATCCTCTATTTCTACCTGTGTCTTTGGACACTGTTCAACAATTACCCTTGCTCCCACAGGAATTGGCACCTTTACAAGTTTGTAATCCTACATGTTGAAACGTTCCAAAATTGTTTCAATATACTTCTTCTGATTCAACCAAATATTTCTAGCTACTTGATCTCTCTTGATCTCCATTCCCAGAATGAAGTTTGTTGCACCAAGATCCTTCATGTCGAACTTGGAGGATAGTTGCTTCTTCACCTCCTTTATTTCATCCATGATGTTTTTGATCAACAAAATATCATTGACATACAATGCTACATATATGAAACACCCACCTTCTTCCTTGGAATATATGTAGTGATCAACTTTGATTCTCACAAATCCCAAACTAAGTATGTATGTGTCAAACTTTTGATACCACGTCTTTGGTGATTGCTTTAGAACATAAATGGATCTTTTCAATTTTCACACCAAATATTTCTTTCCCTTTACTACAAATCCTTTTGGTTGTTTCATGTGGATTTCTTCTTCCAGGTCCATGTGTAGGAATGTTGTATTCACATACATCTTTTCTATTTCCAGATCAAATGTTGTAGACAGAGACATGAGTACTCTAATGGAAGTTAATTTTGCAACAGGGGAAAATATCTCACTGAATTCGAATCCTTCGACTTGGGAATATCCTTTCTCTACCAGTCAAGCTTTGAATTTATCGACTTGACATACTGCATTCATATTATTTTTTAATACCCACTTTATACTGACAATATTTCTTCCATTAGTCAATTCAACTAAATCCCACATCTCATTCTTATGCAAGGATTCCATCTATTTGACCATGACGTCTTTCCAGAGTTTACCCTTTGTCGATTTGATTGCCTCCCTGGCCGAATTGGGCTCCTTGTCAGTGGAAATTAACAAAAATGTGGAATGAAATTCAAGTGGAATATACCTTTCGACTAGCTTTCTTAATCGTTCATACCTTCTTATGACCAAGGTCTATTGTTCAACATCTTCATCTAATTCAGTTGACTCATCTGGATCATCTTCTTCTTCATTCATATGTTCAAACCTCACCTTTTCTGGATTATTCTTTGTTTGAACCACTTCAGACTTGAACTTCCTTCTGACTTCTCTGAAGACCACATCTTGACTGTACATTGTTCTCCTTGATGCAGGATCTCATAGCTTATATCCTTTCATTCCTTCTTTGTATCCAATGAAAATACATTCGACTACCTTCTTGTCCATCTTGCTCCTAATTTCATTGGGAACATGCACAAATGCATCAGATCCAAATACTTTCAAATGTGAAAGTGAAGGATTCTTACCAAACCATACCTCATGTGGAGTTGATTCAACTAACACTGATGGAGACATATTCACCAGATATTTTGCAGTGTCGACTGCCTCTTCCCATAATTTTTTTGCGAGCCCAACACCATTGAGCATGCCCTTGCCATGTCCATCAATGTTCTGTTCATTCTTATGGAAACTCCATTTTGTTATGGGGTATATGGTGTGGTATATTAGCATGATATGACACATGACTTGTAGAACTACTCAAAATAATTTCCACAGAATTCACCACCATTATCAGTTCTCAACACCTTCATCTCCTTATCTATCTGGTTTTCCACAAGAGACTTAAAATCTTATAACTTCTCGAAAACCTCTAATTTCTTCCTTAGGAAATATATCAACGTCTTCTTGGAAACATCATCTATGAAGGAGACATAATACATGGATCCACCAAGTGAAGGCACTAAAACAGGGCCAAACACATCACTATGAACCAATTCTAGAATCCCCTTTGCCCTTGTCACTCCAGATGGGAACCTTACCCGGATTTGTTTTCCATATATGCAATGTTTACAAAAGTTGACTTCTAAAATACATATTTGACCATACCTTTGTTATGCATTGCTCAAAGTCCTTTTTCTCCGATGTGTCACATCACCTCATGCCATAGCATGGTCGGGTCGACTTGACGAATAATTTTCGAGTCAGTTTGAATCGTCTCAGCCCGAGTTGAATCGAGTCGAATCAAAGTTGAGTTGACTTCAAGAATAATGATGTTGTTGCATCCAGTCGAGTTGACATTCCCTAATAACTTGTATAGGGTTCCAATTTAAAATCCTTTCATTAAGATCATCGTACCTTTGAATATTTTGCACATATCTTTCTGAAATAGAGTGTGCACTCTTGCATCACTCATCTTGCTGAAAGATATTAGGTTTCTTTCCAAACCCAAAATATGTAGCACACATGGAAGGGTTCTACTCCTCCCATATTTTAGTATCAGTCGAACTCTTCCCCATCCAACAATTTTGGTTGTCAATTTGTCTCCCAAGAACACATCTCCTCCTTCATATTTTTCACATTAATAGAACCATTCTCTATGTCATGTCATATTATGGGATGCTCTCAAGTTGTTCAACCAAACATCTTGATCCGACTGTGTACTGGCCGACACCATATACACATCGCCTCCTTTTCCTGAAGTAGTATTTCTCTCAGTCAAATACTTCTCATTAGATCATGTACAAAATTCCATTTCCTTCGACTTGTAGTCCCTTTTATAATGCCCAAATTGATCACATTTCCAACATCTTCTCGTCGATTGAAAAAGGGATTTAGATATGCCCTTTGAATTAGACTTTCTACCGGATCATTTTACTTTATCTCTATCAATTTGTCTACCTCTCACCATTAAAGCATCTTTGGTCGATCCTTACATGTTCTTCCTTCTCATTTCTTCTGATAGTAGAGATGCAACCATGTATTCTAGTGCTAATGTGGTTGAATTACTCCCTATAGCCACCACTAAGTTATCCTAGGATTCTAGAAAAGACCATAATATGATAATACATTTCTCATCCTAAGTGATTTTAATATCCTTAGAGGCTAACTATCGTATTATGGTATTAAACTCATTTAAATGCTCAGTTACCAAACTTCCCTCACTCATTCTCATAATATACAATTTCATTACAAGGAACAACTTATTTACCATGGATTCCGACTGGTACAAGCTTCTGGACTTGTCCCACAGTTTCTTGTTTGAGTCTTCACCTAAGACATTCAACAACATTGAATGTAAAAGACACAATAGAATCATACTCCTTGACCTTCTCTCAATTTTCTCCCATTCTTCCTTTGACATACCTATCGAAATGGTACATGGACAGACACCTTCCCATTGTTCTTGATCTATAAGGAGATCTTCAATTTTAAGCTTCCAAATCTCAAAATTCTAGCCATTGAATTTTTYGATCTCTATTCTCGAGGTAATTTCCATTCTTTAAGAACATTTTTAAAGATATTTGACTTACGACTCTTACTAGACCCAGGGTTTAGCTAAGATCCAAGGTCGTTAAACCAAGCTATGATACCACATGTTAGGAAATTATACTTMCACGTTAAAATTAATAGAAGAGAGGAAGAAAGATTTAAGCTAGAAAACAAATGAAAAAGCAAACTCATAGTACATAGATATTTTACCCTGGAACCCCAAACGGGAAAACCATCATTCCTTGAGTGTCTTGATATCTTGTTGTCTTAGTCATTCCAAATAAAAGGTTACATGCCTAACCTTGGTCTACACCTAAGAAACAATTGATATCATACCTTCTTGCTTTACACAAGGACAACCCTATAGCCAATTTGGCTTACATATACATGATTGGTGTACACAACCCCCTTCTCTCCTGTAGATTTTGTAACCTCTCGTCCTTGGATCTTCAAAATCCCTAAACTGAACTGGTTCTTTGGGCCTTCAACTGGCCCTGAGATATTTTCACACTCACACAGGTCCCCTTGATGACGCGTGTATGTTAAGATCACTTACAACTCCACTTTCTGATGCTTAGCGACATCGATTCGTGAGTACTAGTCTTGCGCTAGACCCTTTCTCTATTATGTGACCATGGGATATGACCTTGGGTCAACTCTTCACCACTTCGGATTCCAATGATTCTGCAATCTCCTCCTATGTTCCTTTATGAAACAACTTTCCCCGAATTCACGGGTCTCTGCCACATGTATCCCTAGATCTGATAGTCCAACTATGTTTTGGGCTTCACAACTTCGTGAAACTTTGTTTAATCCACCCTTACTTCCTCTGAATATTTGATTCCTGGATTCTCCAATCTTCTGTCGTGTGTCCCCTCACAACCAATGGTTAAGGTTCACCTCACAGATTCACATCTTTGACGATCTCACCTTCCAATACTTCGAAGTGTCCCGAACTCCGATTTCTGAAATACCTTATGACTGACCTTCGCACAACTCCTCCCAGATGTGACGATCTGGAATGATTTTGATCCCTCCTGGATGGATATTTTCTTGTGCTAAAATCAAAGAAATATCAAAGGACTCCTTCCTTAGACAATTTCTCATCATTCTCCCTCCTGAAATTACTCCTTTGGGATACTCATGTCGACACTTAGTCGAACTTCAGCCTATGTATTCCATGTGACAGATTCTCCTATGAAATCCAGCCACTCTGTGGGCAAATTCAGCTACTCCCCTCTATCTTCTAAGTCATAAGACTCGATCACGCACTCCTTGTGGATAAAATCTCTCTGATTATCTCTCCAGAACTTTCTGATTCAAGATGGACTTTGTCGACGCACACTTGGCAAATGCTATGCACTCTTTGCACGCATAAGGTTTACGTTATCTCTTCTGAGCTTACGATTCGAAACAGACTCTGTCAACGCACTCCTTGCAGAAACTATGCACACTTGCATTCACTCGTAGAAGAGAAAAAATTGAAACTTATTCAAAATCTCACAGATTCATACATATAGCCATGTAAATGCATGCATGAATTCAAGAACAAGAAACAATAGAGAATTGAAAATAAACAAAAAGTATACCATTCAATCATTCAGATAGATGCATCAACACCATACATTTGGGACAACGCTCTTCTGTTATATTCATTCAACGGAAAATTATATATGTTCATACACTGCTTCTCGGTAGCTCTTATATCTCTACTACAATGGTGATGGCTCTTGATAACTAGAGTGCCAACAACCTTTACTACAATGGAAACTTATACAATAGATTCAACAGTCTTCTCTCGGCAGCAGTACAAAGACTTATACAAGAGGGTTCTTCGAGTTCTTCCCTCCAACTAATATGAATCTATCATATCGAAATAAAAGATATCAACTGCTAACATTTATTACAATAAATATTCGTGACAGACAGATCAGATCGAACACATCGAATTTGTACTACACTTGGCTACATTAAAATAAAATGCATTCTTTGATGTCTTCATAAACCATCCATCTCTACAACATTTAATATTTTCTTTAATTACAATCCCTTTTCAAAAGATTTGTGTGATACACATTCTTCAAAATTCAAAGTTCTTCAAAATTTGTGCTAGTGCGCCAAGATGTCCTCCGCTTGTGATTCACTGGCGATGCTCCTGCATCATACTCCTCTAGATGAAAAAATCATGGAATCATGTCCATGAGCTCCTGCACTGAGCTTTCATGCTTCTAGATATCCACTTTGGTTACCCCACTGACATCTTCTACTGATTTTCCTTTCCACTTTACCAAATATTCAAAATATGTCTTCCTTCTAGGCTTCTTACCAATTCGTCGATCTACGATTTGCTCCATCTGTGGCTTCTCTGCTACATGCATCTTTTTATCCCATTGGATCTCCTTCTGATATTCAAGTCCTATGGCTCTATCTTTCCTGTAAGGATACAGGTCTGCAATGTTGAATATGGGTGATATACCCACATCTTCTAGCAATTCTATCTCATAAGAATTCTCACCAAATTTTCTCAGGATTTTGCACAATCCTATATTTTTCAACTTTATCTTATTATATGTTCCCCTTGGGAATCTTTCTTTCCTAAGATGTGCTAGAACTTGATCTCCAACTTCAAATTCAAGTTTCCTCCTATGTTGATCAACTTTGTGTTTGTATTCATTGTTTCTCTTCTTCAACTGCTCCTTGATTTGATTATGAAGTTCCTGCATTTTTGCAGCAAAGTCTTCAGCTCCAACGCTCCTAAATTCTATCTACTCTAGATCTCTTAACTATGAAACTCCTCTCGAATTCATTCCATACACTATTTGAAATGGACTTTTTCCGATACTCTTGTTCACTGAGTCATTATATGAAAACTCGGCTTGTGCTAGAATATGATCCCACTGGCTATGGTGTTCAGTGACCAAACTCCTCAACAAATCTCCTAAACTTCATTTTACCACCTCAGTCTGTCCATCTATTTGAGGGTGATATGCAGAACTAAAGGATATTTTTGTTCCCAGTTTCTTCCACAATGTTCTCCAGAAATGACCAACAAATTTGGTATCCCTATCTGAAACAATACTCATGGGAAATCCATGGAGTCTTACAACTTCTTTGAAAAACAAATTAGCGACGTGCATTGCATCACTAGTTTTCTGGCATGGGATAAAATGCACCATCTTTGAAAATCTGTCCACTACCACAAATATGGAATCACTTCCTCTTTGTGTCCTTGGAAATCCCAACACAAAATCCATGCTTATTGCATCCCAAGGCCTCTCGAGAATAGAAAATGGTTGATACAACCCAGTATTATGCTTCTTTCCTTGGAATACTGGAAAATATTACATTTTTTTACAAACCTTTTCACTTATGCTCTCATACCTGGCCAATAATACAAACTGTTCAACTGAGAAAACATTTTTTCATGGCTGAAATGTTCGGCTAGACCTCCACTATGCTTTTCCTTCAACAAATTCTCCCTCGTCGAACACTTTGGTATGCACAACTGGCACCCCTTGAACAACAACCCATATTGAATCATATATTCAGCCCACTGGCTTCTGTCTCTGAGCATATGATTCTCACATGCTTCATATGCTTCCTTGAAATCTAGACCACTATGATACATTTCCTTAAGGTGGTCAAACCCCAAGGTCTTCAATTGAAATTCCTGCAGAATTAGACATCTCCTGCTCAACACATCAACAACCTTGTTAGCATTACCAGAAATATGTTTAATGACAAAAGTAAATTTTTTCATAAACTCTATCCACTTGGCATGTCTTTGGTTTAAATTCTCTTGTCTGGTTATGAATTGTAAAGCTTGATTATCACTATACAAAACAAAATCCTTCAGAACAAGATAGTGTCTCCATTTCTTCAAGGATTGAATTATGGCATATAACTCTTTATCATATGTGGATTAATTTATATTAGCATCATTCAGCTTCTCACTGAAGTACGCAATAGGTCTATTATCTTGGCTTAAGACCACTCCAATTGCAACTCCACTCACATCACATCTCGCCTAAAATGTCTTTCTGAAATCCGGCAATACCAAAATCGGTTGTTCCATTAACTTCTCCTTCAATATGTTGAATCTCTTCTCAACCTCTTATGTCAATTTGAAAGACTTATGTCTTTTCTTCACTGTGTCCATCATTTGTGCGCCAATCTCACTAAAATTTACGATGAACTTTTGGTAAAAACTTGCTAATCCATGGAAGCTTCTTACCTCAAATATACTCCTTAGCGACGACCATTCTCTGATTGCTTTCACCTTCTCGAGATCCATCTTCAATTCAATCAAAGAGATCACAAAACCCAAATAAATGAGCTCTATCATCATGAAAGAGGACTTCCTTAAATTGATCAACAACTTCTCCCACTATAACCTCCTCATCACTAATGCTAAGTGCCTCAGATTCTCTTCTTCAGTTTTACTAAAGACCAATATATCATCTAGATATACAATCACAAACTTGCCAATAAAATATTTCAACACTTCATTCATCAATCTCATAAAAGTACTCGGGGCATTTTTTAAGAAAAACGACATAACAAGCCATTCATACAATCCCTTGTTTATCTTAAAGTTTGTTTTCCACTCATCACCTTCTCTCATCCTTATCTGGTGATATCCACTTTTCAAATCTATTTTTGAAAAATAGTTTGCTCTACTTAAACAGTCCATCAAGTCATCTATCCTCGACAATGGAAATATGTACCTAATGGTGATCTTATTTATGGCCCTTGAGTCTATACACATTCTCCATCCTCCATCCTTCTTTGGACTCAACACAGTTGGTACCACGTATGGACTCAAGATTTCCCTAACCAAGCCTTTGTCTAACAGATCCTGAACCTCTCTTTTCACCTCCTCATTCTCTTGAGGTGTTAACCTGTACACTGCTTTGTTTGGCAGGATTTCTCCCGGTATCAATTCAATGTGATGGTTGATACTTCTGATAGGTGGTAATGAGATTGGCAACTCATCCACTACTATGTTAGCAAAATTCTCTAACAGTTCCTGAATTTCCTCAGGAAAATCCCCTATAGAAGTACTCGTAAGGACAACTTTTGGATTCCTCACTACAATGAACTGCATCTCCTGTCCTTTCTTAACTTCACTCAGGAGTTCCTTCCCACTCATGAGAAGTATGCTCGTGCTATCTTCATCCTTCACTTTCTTCTATTCAATTGGCAGTAACATGTGTGTCCTACCATTCTTCTCCAAGGTGTAAGTATTTATTCTCCCATCATGAATGGCATTCCTGTCATACTGCCATGGTCTTCCAAACAAAACATGACATACATCCATGGGAATCACATCACATATAATTTTATCTCTATATCCTCCTATATTAAATTCAACTAGGCATTGTTTAGTGACTGTTACCTGATGACCATTCTGCAACCATGAGACTTTATATGGTGTTGGATTTACATTCGTCTCTAGCTCTAACTTCTCCACCATCTTTGTGGATACTAAGTTATCAGTGCTCCCACTGTCAATTATCACCTTGCATACTATGTCTTTAGTCTTGCAAGTTGTCCTGAACAAACTGTTCCTCTATACCTGCTTTTCAACTTCTCGCTCTGGATTTAAGAGAACTTTCTTCATCATCAAATATCTCCCATATTCTTCTCCTTCTTCCTCGAAATCTCGCTTTTGCGCCTCCAAAATTTGAGCTTCACCCCCTTCTTTCTTTCTCTCGGGACATTCCCAAGACACGTGTCCTACCTTTCCACAGGCATAACACTTTATCTCACCTCCTCTACCTCTTCCTCTTCCTCTAGGAAAAGAGTTTCTACCACCACTCTACCTTCCTCGGGAAATTCCTCCTCTCTCATAGTGATTATGTGGTTTCTCTGCTCACTTTTGAGCTTTTTTGTCTTGTCATGGGCAACTCCTTTGTCTTTGTTTAAGATTCTACCTCTGTTTTGTTGACTCGATTTCCTAGCCAAATTCTCCTATGCTTTCAGCACAATCTGATACACATCCTCTACTATATTTACTCTCATCATGTTGATCTCATCCTGGATTTCATATCTCAGGCCGTTAATGTACTTGGCAACTTTTCCCTCGTCTCTCTCTTTTTGTCCAGCCTTGATGTTCAGTTTGTAGAACTCCTCTGTGTACTCCTTCACAGTCATACCTTTCTGTCTCAGGTTCTGTGACCTCCTGAACATATTTATCTAGTAGTCTTTAGGTATGAGTTTCTCCTTTATCTTGGCTACCATTCGATCCTAACTCTTAATCTTTTGTTTGCTTTTACCTTTTCTGTCAACCTACAGTTCATCCCACCACAGTGTTTCATGTCCTTTCAACCTGGTGATGGCATGTTTTACCTTTTTCTCTTCATCGACATATTCATAGTCGAAATACTTGTCCATTTCTCATATCCAATCAAGCAATTCTTCGATGTCCAAATTACCCTCATACATTGGGATATCTATCTTTACTCTAGCTCCCAACTTAACAACTGCTTTCAGTAAGCGCTCTTTCACAACATCCTCTGCTACAACTTCTTTGACTTCCACTTATTCATTTTCTGCATCATTGACGTCTCTAGCATCAGATGCTCCTCTGTGTTTTTTCCATGGCATCTAGCCTTGCACGCAGTTCTCTCATCTCCCTTTCCATAGCTCTATTTTCTACGGGAGGCTCCACACATCTCCTAGGTGGCATTGTGTTGACATATCTGATACCACTCAATGATACCAACCTACTTCTCTATCTCCTTTATCTACATAAGTCAATTATGTATTTGCTCGGATACCACTTTGGTGTACACAACCCCCTTCTCTCCTGGGGATTCTACGACCTCCCGTCCTTGGATCTTCAAAATCCCTGAAATGAACTTGTTCTTCGAGCCTTCAACTGACCCTGAGTAATTTTCACACTCATACAGGTCCCCTTGATGTTGCGCGTAAGTTCGGATCACTTACAAATATTCTTTATGATGCTTAGCGACACTGATTCATGAGTACTAGTATTGCTCTAGACCCTTTCTCCGCTATGTGACCACGGTTCAACCCTTCGACACTTCGGGCTCTGGCGATTCTACAATATCCTCCTTTGTTTCTTTCTGAAACAAATTTCCCCAAAATCACGGGTCTTTGCCATGTGTCTCCCTGGATCTGGTGGTCCAACTATGTTTCGGGCTTCGCGACTTCACAAAACTTTGTTTAATCCACCCTTGCTTCCTCCGAATATCTAATTCCTGGATTCTCCAATTTTCTGTTGTGTGTCCCCTCACATCCAAGGGTTAAGGTTCACCTCGTAGATTCATGTCTCCGATGATCTCACCTTCCAATAATTTGAAGTGTCTCGAACTCCAATTTCTGAAATACCTTATGACTGACCTTCGTGCAACTCCTCATAGATCTGACGGTCTGGAATGATTATGATCCCTCCTAGACGGATCTCTACTTGTGCTAAAATCGGAGAAATATCAAAGGATTCCTTCCTTAGATGATTTCTCGTCATTCTCCCTCCTCGACTTACTCCTTTGGGATACTCCTATTGACACTTAGTTGAACTTCAGCCTATGCACACCCTGCAACAGGTTCTCCTCTGAAATCCATCCACTCTGTCGGAAAATTCAGCTACTCCCCTCTATCTTCTGAGTCAGAAGACTCGATCACGCACTCCTTATAGATAAACTCTTTCACATTATCTCTCCAGAACTTTCTGAGTTAAGATGGACTATGTTGACACACACTTGGAGGACGTTATGCACTCTTTGCACGCATAAGGTTTACGCTATCTCTTATGAGCTTACGAGTCAAAACAGACATTGTCAATGCACTCCTTGCAGACACTATGCACACTTGCATTCGCTCGTAGAAGAGAAACAATTGAAACTCATTCAAAAACTCATAGATTCATACATCTAGCCCTGTAAATGCATGCATGAATTCAAGAACAATAAACAATAGAGAATTGAAAATAAATAGAAAGTCTACCATTCACTCATTCAGATAGATGCATCAACACCGTACATTTGGGACAACGCTCTTTTGTTATATTCATTCAACTAAAAATTATATATGTTCATACACTGCTTCTCAGTAGCTCTCAGCTCTCTACTACAATGGTGATGGCTCTTGATAACTAGAGTGCCAACAACCTTTACTACAATGGAAACCTATACAATATATTCAACAACCTTCTCTCGTCAACAATACAAAGCCTTATACAAGAGGGCTCTTTGAGTTCTTCCCTCCAACTACTCTGAAGCTATCCTATTGAATTAAAAGCTATCAACTACTAACATTTATTACAATAAATATTCATGACAGACATATCAGATCGAACACATCGAATATGTACTGCACTTGGCTACATTAAAAGAAAATACATTCTCCGATGTCTTCATGAACCATCCAAATCTACAACATTTAATATGTTCTTTAATTACAATATCTTTTCAAAATATTTGTGTGATACACATTATTCAAAATTCAAACTTCTTCAAAATGTGTGCTAGTGCACCTAGTTGTCCTCCGCTTGTGCTTCACTGGCGATGCTCTTGCATCAATGACCAAACACCTACTGCTCAAGATTAGCATGAAAATCATTACAACATATCAATTAATAAGATTACAACATGCCTTATTTATAGGATTTACAGTAGCAAAAACCCTAAAGAAAGGTACCCAAAAATGGTTACAGATACACTTAGATCATTGGCTACAAATCCCGCGAATCTCGGGATTGTGTTGCAATCAACTTCCTGTCAGATTACCAGTTGACTACCAATCAACCTTCATTCATTCTTTAGTCGATTGTGAGATGACCACCTGTTGACCTCGGTCCTCTTGTCGGTTGACCTTTTCAACTTGTTTTCGATTACTTTGACTTTGGATTTTCCCAGTAGATCCATCTTGACCTTTGACTTTTAGTCCCATTCAATCCACCTCAAATAGACTTTTCACTGCAAATAATATAACAACCTAGCATAGGAGTCCTAGGATGGCCACCAAGGTGAAACAAGGAAAATAAAACAACTTCTGATCTTATGATTCATTATCCAACTTCAACCTATGATCATTACTCAAATTCCCAGTGTATTAAATATGACACTTTATATTAAGCAAGGACTAATGTACCTCATAATGTGTCAGAAGACCATGTCCCAATGAGTCTTGTTGATTGAGTGTGATGAGCCATGCTAATGAAGAAAGAGGCACCTGAGGGGGGTTGTTGTGTTGCTCTATGTGGACATGTTGATCATCATCATCGTTAGGATCATTATCTTCATTATGAGCCATGAGACATGATCTTCTCTAGTTACCCCTACGTGGGAAGGGGTAACAAGTCACATAGTCAATATTAGGGGGGAATTCTAGAATATGTTGTAATGTTGTCTAGGGGTCACATTTGTTGATGCACTTAGTCTCATGAAGATAACATGTGTAATATTTAAGGTCATCATTAGTGGGACATTATTGTACGTATAATGGAGAATCATTAGACTTAATGAGACCATTTATGTGGCTCTTGTTACTTAAAATAAGTAATTATGTGCTTCCTTGTTTCTTAATATAGGTGACTAAGTCACTTGCTTTGTGAGTTTCTATTAATATCGTGAAGTGGTCTTCTTAATATTGAGCCATATATATTGAAGTTATTTTGGGGTATTTACTCATCACTATGGATCATGATTATCAATATGGTGTGGATCACATTGATCATTTGTGTGAATCTCAGAGAAATTTATCCTTGAGAAGTCTTGGGGGCTTATTGCAATAGGGTTTGGAAATCAATAAAACACTATTGTTTATGGTGGAGTTTTCTACCTCCTGAGGTTTTTTACACTATAAATCATGGTTCTCTTATCTCTTATCCTTTCTATTTGTTTTATCATGTTAATGGTGCACACTTATATGAGATTAAATCATTATTTATCAAGGCATCTTCTCTATTTTCTAGCATGGTATCTCTTACCCACTCTTTCGTCTGAGACTAAAGGGGGGTCTTGAATGTGAATGATCTTGAGAAGGGTGGAGAGGAAATTGATACCAAGAAGACATTCATGGAGATCTAATCCATGGATTTATTTATTTGTAATGACAAGGTGTGAATTATCTTGGTATATGAGTGCAATCAAAATGTTGCACATTTGATAAGCCATAATTTCTCACCAAATTTAGTCAATTATCAGGTCCTGGTTGAAAGTGTGGATTGCTAATTTTCACATATTGGTATTTATTCTTACAAACACTTAAATAATCAGATGTATGGAGAGATGAGGTACCAATAGCAGATGGGGGCATTTTTTTTCTCAAGATAAGTCATAGTATGACCTACCCTATCTAGAACACTCGTAGATGTGTGTTGGATGGAAAATTATCTTATCATATATGGTGCCTAAGGTTTTGACCATGAAGAATACTCCTGCATTTGTGACTTTTTGTCTCTATAACATATGTACACTTTGCAGGTTTGGAGAATAGTCATGGGTTTATTGAAAATATATTCAACACTGCACATATTGAAACTGGAAAAACTTACATAAATGATTTGATATTCCATAGTTCATGTTCCCAACAATCAAGAATATTATTTCCAATAGAAAAATTGAGAGTTGTTTCAATAAGCAATGTATCTCACTCTGAGTTTTTAATTCCCGAGAGTCACATTATAGTTTCAAAATGATCCATTTACAACAAACAAAAAGGGGTTCATGTAGCAAACTGTTAGTTAGAATGTGCATATGAGTGAGGGTTTTCTAGAGGATCAATTTGAGGAATAAAGAATCAACAACATTCGATATTGTTTTTAGGATTGGTTGTAGGAAAAGTTCAGGTTTGTAAAGGAGGTCGAACCATGTGTAACACACCTGACCCCTGAGTGGCTTTCCTAGGGATGGGGCCTCAAAATTTTGTTCTCCTTAAGTGATCAATTCCTTCATTCGAGATTTCTACTACACTCTATTCATCCATAGTTTTCCATCCATGGTTTGCATGCTCAAAACCGAGTCTAGAGCCAGCGGATATACCTCTCCAAAGTTATTTGGGTGTTTAGTGGATGAGGGTCACGTGGCACCCACGTCGATCCACCTCACACATACTATTTTCAAGTTCCTTCCTCCATGGTGGAATACCATCCACAGTCCGATATCATGACTGGACTTACTCTCTTCCTCCTATGTCAACTGTTGAGGGGTTCAAAGCTTCATGCATATTTACTATCTACGCACGAGACTACCCGGAGTTCCGAACCTATGAAGTCCCATAAGCTCACCCCGTGGATCTAACTTCCAGGCCATTTTAGCCTCTCTACAATGCTACATCCCATGTTACACATTATTTTGGTCACCCCAGTGATCCACTGACAACATGTGTTCATGTTCCCTGGAAAGATAAAAAGGTATTTCTCCATGAGGAAAGTTATTTTCTTTCCCTTTTCAAAAACCATATTAAGGAAGGTCGTTGCACCCTGCAAAATGCATGGGGTGCAACGATGACTGATTGTCGCCCCCTGCTCTAGATTTGGAGTGCGACATCTCTGCAGGTTGCAATATACCTAGGTGCGATGATGCCAAAAGCTAAGGAAAAGTCAAACTTCACGAAAGTTCTAGAAGGGGATCTTCTAGAAGATGAGGTGGCCTCCGAACGGTTTGGATCTTACTCACTTTTGTAATTTAGTGGGATCATCCTAATATCCTCATCTATCTCTCCTTCACCTTATATAAGGAGGGATCTCTCATGGAAAAGGCTAAGGTTAAGTAGGCTAATATTTGTATGGAGAAATTCTACTTCAGATTATTCTTGAGAACTTTGCTTTAGTTCTACAAGCTACATGGTGGATATTCTTCATTCAAAGGCTTTGCAGAAAAGTTGTGTGTGTTAGAGAAAAGGGCCATTGAAAGGGGACCTTCCGAAATCAAGGCTTTGGTTGTATTCTCCACTTTCTATTTAATATGATACAACAATATGTTTCTTTCCCATAAAACCATTCTTGTTTTATTGTATGATTCCTTGATCACATACATAGGTTCTTTTTTAGTATGCTTTATTTCTTTCACTTTGTTGGTTCCTTTGTAGGTTCAATATTGCATGAGCATTGGAATGGAGCGAGGATGGCAATGGAAAGAGGAAGCGACATTTAAAAGGTATGTTGTCTATCTCTTGTTAGCTAGTAAACTCAATAATTAGGGCCTAGGGAATAGCTTATATTATATTATGTTTTGTTCTAGTTTCGGGTGGTGCTAGGGAGATCTGTTTGTGTTCGCACTTACCGATTAGTCCAGCAACAAAATTGGTTACCATACTGGGGATATGACTTTTTTTTTTTTTTGTCTCTTACTTGCCTTTGTCCTGTCTTCCTTTAGTTAAATTCATTCTCTGAGTCCGTGGGTGATCCATCTGGAGTCCCTGGGTCTGAAAGTTCAGTCAAATGTTTTGTCTTTCTTCCATTTTTCCTTAGTTACAAAGATCTCTGCACTGTGCTATATATTTATCCTACGACGATCCTCTGACATCGCACTTTGTTGGTGCAAACCAGGGTGACGACGTCGCATTGTGCCCAATTGGCAGTCTGTGACGACCCTAGATCGTCACATTGTGCTCCATAGGCAGCCTGTGACGATTCCTGTAGGATTTGTTGGGGAGAGTCAACTTTTCTTTTTTCACCAAGTTTTGGCCTCAATTGCCTGGGATGAACTTCTGATACCAGTGTCTGAATGATTTGTGAGTTTAAAGCTTACATTTGATTGATTTTTAGTGATTGAAAGTTTTTCTTTGTAAATTTTTCAAGTTTTTTCTTTTGATTTTTGTCACAAGGATGTAATCTCTCGATCTTGGTCCTGAGTTCTTGCTTGACAAAGAGTCTTTAATTTGTTTGAAGTTTTGGATTGTTTTCACTTTCCAGATTGTTTATAGATTGAGAAACATTTTTCTTTGCATTTGACAAAGAGTTTTCTTATCTTTTTATTTTTGTCTGCATAGTAAGTTTGATTTGGGAACAAGGTTGTGAGTGTGTTGATTTTCTTGGGTTACACTTTCTTCCCTACCTTGCATCTCTGATCTGAATTGAGAAAGGAAGAACTGGAAATCATTTTATTTTTAGTAATTTTTAACAAGAAAATTGTTGCATTCAAATATTTATAAGAGAAAATTGGAAAATTTTGTAACTTTTGATTATTTGGAATTTTGGCCATTCAGAAATTGAGAAATTGTGTTTCGTAGCTTTTGTACTTCAAAAAGATAACTTCTCCCTACTGTAATTAGAGTTCATCGAATCAAAGTTTTCAAATTCATCTCTTATTGCATTTTATTGGGTCAAGGTCATACATATCATCAGTTTCATCTCCATTCCCTTTTTTGAGTAAGCAACAACCTCTTTAAAACACAACGTAATATTAAAATTTATTAGTAAGCTTTATTTTCTAGAAAATATTTACACCAACATTAGCTAGGATAGCGCTTTGTAATAGGCTGAAAGGCACACTCTCCAAAGCATCAAAAAACACAATAGAATCTTGTGATAGGGAGAGTTTTAAATCCACTTGCTACATTTTGTCCTGGGAAGCCCTTCTCACACAACAGTCAAACCCGAGGTCGCATTAAGACTGGCAAAGTTACTCACCCTGCTTTGTTGGTCTTGGTGTAGAGATTGTGTTTATTATTAGGGGTCACTTGAGGGTATACCCACGATTATGTGTGGGAGCTTCTCGAGTTGATTTCGGGCTAGATACCCTGCCTTTACGGGTGGATCGGACTGTTGATTGTTTCCCCAGGCATCATTGGAGTAATTGGTAACCTTAGTGGCCTATCTCTTTAGGGTCTTTACAGGAGGTGACTGTGGAGGGGAAAGTATTCACGGTACTTGGAAATGACGTTGGTCAAACTCACTCGGGATCCTTAGAGGGTATACCCACGATTATGTGTGGGAGCTTGCACCAAGGCGTAATTTTTTTAAGTAGGTTGTCAATGTAACTTTTCCACCTGATTTATCCCAGCCCCTTCTTGTATTGATTTCACGACGTTGGATTTCATCACCAACTAGTGACTTTGAAATAAGAAGGTTTGTTTGCTTGGTTTGATTTCTAGATTTTATTAGTGAGTGTTGTTTGTTTCTCTAGTTGGCCATATATTTGTTTCGTTCTTTATTTTGTGTGTCAACATAGGCCTTCGCCATTCACATAGGGTGCAAGGGCTACCTCCGGAAAATACGGAAGATTACATCCCTTTGCTTCCTAAATCACTGGAAGGCTCTCCTGTGGGAGTAGTCAATAATGAAATAGCCTCTGAAATTGGGAGTACGAATTCTTTAGAAGCATTCAGAATTCGTAACTCTTAGGAAGCGTTCAAACTTCCCGAAAACCCGTTATTGAGTGTGGTACAAGACGCACAGTTACTTCAAATTAATTCATCGGGAGACGCTTTTGCTGACGAATATATTGAAGTAACTACCATACCTAACACAGAGTCTGGTGTGGACGATCCACTTTTTCAAAGTGCGTCATTTATAACCTCGGTTCATACTGCTGGAATTTTCAATCCTAGCTCTGCCCCTCTCCATTATTTAGGACATGATATTTTTGGCAACCTAGGAACGAGTTCTAATCATCCTATGGCATCACAAATGCCTGACGTCTACCACTTACACAGTACATTTAGATCATTTTACTGGTACGACCAGTAACATCGTCATAGTTGTGGACCAGTTGTTGGTTGGTTCTCACTCAATCATTCCTCTACAGTACGTCGTCTCTACCATGGTCTCACAAGCTACGACTTTTTCTGCCAGAAATACGGTGATCACCCAAGATCCTATTGGAACACCGCTTCCATCTATATCAAATCCTTCACTTCCCCCTGGGTATAATGCTTTGAATACTTCCGTTGCTAATCCTTCCCAGAATCCGACCGAAGAGTCAAATATTTTTGTTCCACCTGGGTACAATGTTGCTATTGGTTTTGTTCCTACACCTGCCTAGGTTCTCTTCGGAGGGTCGTACATTCCTCCACCACCTTCACCTGGAGGAGCTCATCGTCTTGGCCCTAGTAGCTCCAATCAAGTTGGAGGCACCAACCATCTTATCACTTCTAGTTTTTAAATTCCTGTTGGAGGTCAACCTCAAGTTGGACGTCAACCTCAACTTGGGGGGAAATCTCAAGTTGGGGGGAAACTTCAACTTGTCGGGCAATCTCAAGTTGGAGGCCATCACCTAGTTTATGGCCAAAGTATACATGTGTTACAATCTCAACCTTGGAATATTCCTTTCCAAGGGAATCAACAACCGTCTGGGGGGAAACATCCTCAAGTTAATGCTTTTGTACCCCCCTAATCTCGGGCAACCATATCCAGGTTCTATGAATCCTACTTCGGGTCCAAATTTGCAGTCCAATGCTCCTTTCCAAGGAAGTCTCCTTAATCAACCAACTTTTGTTGGCTATGAGGCTCCAAACCCTCCACAACCGAATCTATCAGGACTATCTAACTATATGCAGACTTCTTATGGTCCTACTGGTATACCTATGAGATTACCTCCTCAAAACTACTAGTTTCCTCAAGTGAATAGATAGTTGCATTTCCTTGCTACTTTGGATTTACCAGATTTATCTAGGATTTTGAATGATCCTATTTTGCACTCTCCTTACTGGCATGTCATCCTGGCCAAACTACCATCTGACTTTCCTAAGTTTGATGTTCAACCTGGAGAAGACCCGAATATTCATGTCATGACTTTCCATCTTTGGTGTTCACCTAACTCATTGATGGATGACTCTATAAGATTGTGTCTTTTCCAACGAACTCTTACAGGTTCGGCAGCTAAATGGTACATCGACTTACCATGGGGTTTCTTTAATGACTTCAATACTCTAGCCATGGCCTTCTTAACACATTACCAATTGCCAATACATTACGAGACAGGAACTGAAATTTTGATTTCTTTCAAACAATCCTCTTCCACTCACATTTCTGATCATATTCATGAATAGAGGCGGAGAATACACTTAATCAAAGTTCCTCTTCATGACCAGTTGTTGGTCGAGTGGTTTACTAAATCACTTATTGGTCCTATAGCCCGTGGCATTTCCATGGGTGGTGTTGTCACTGAAGAGCAGACAATTAGTTGTGCTCAGTATTTAGATCTTGTTTATTCACAAACAGGGACTTTGTATGACTTAATCCCCGATGCTCCGCGTCCATCTATGAATCCTACCCCGACACCTCCAGTAGCTTCCCAAGTTGTTGATGGCGTGATTGGAACTTTTCACACTGAGACTCAGTCTAAACAAGTCAATCACCCCAATCCCAAATCTAATACTTCTATTGTACAAAATACTCCTAATCCGACTCCTTCCCTTGGTAAAACCTCTAATGTTAATTCAATTCAATCTACACCTACCAGCAAAAATCAAAATAAAAAGAAAGGGAAGGGTAGGAATAAGGAAGATAAAAATAATAATCCACAATTTGAGAAAACTAAACCCGGCCCGTTGATGATAAGAACAAATTCAAGCCTCGTTATCCTTGTCTTATCTGTGGTGACGATCACTACACGAAATATTGTCCATGACACGTCGAAGTCACTAAGTTCTTGCAAGGAATTGGTAAATCTTCTACCCTTGTCGTCTTGTCACAACCTTTCCCTTCCCAGCAGCAGGCCCAATTGGTCATTCATGACCAACCCTCTCCCTCTACCACGTCTTATGTGCTTATGTGTACTGGTGACTCTAAAAAGAATGATATTGCAATCGCAACTCGATCCAAAGATTATTCTTCTTCGAAGGAAAAAGTGGATGATACGCCACCTCCGTTGGTTCAACCTCCTCCACCAACTTCACCTCCAAACGGTCCTCTTCATCTCAAATGACCGGGCCTAGATACATTCCTTCATCCTCCTCCCAAGGACATTTTTTGAAAGTCGTCCTTTAATCCTCATGCACGTGTTTCCCAAAACTACAGTATTGTAGGAGACCTTGCGCAAGCACCCTCTACGATGTCGGCTCTCGAAGTCCTTCAAAGTTGTCCTGCTCAACGGAAGGCAATGTTGAAATCTATTGGTGGAATTGATCCTACTGATACTAATTTAATAATATTTTATTTGGAAGATCATATTCCAAGGCTTTAGTGTTTCAAATCCAAGTTGTTGTGGAAAACAAAAATATTTGTTGAACCGTTATTGATGAAGGAGCCTCGACTTGCATTATGTCTGTTACTTGTTGGAAAGAGATTGGCTCTCTTGCCCTGACCGAGTCACACAATACTCTTAAATATTTTAATGGTACATGATTCAAACCTTATGATGTTCTTCCTTCATTGTCTATTACGTTAGAAGGTAAAGCGGTTAATGTCGAGGTTGAGGTATTTGATGCACCTCTTGATTATAACCTTCTACTTGGCCATAGCTGGATTGATTCCATGCACGCATTTGTTTCTACCCTTTTCCGTGTGTTACGTTTCCCGCACCAAGGAAAGGTCATTACTGTCGATCAATTGTCCTTCTTTAATGTTGATTCACGTACTAGCAACGTCCCTTTTATCTCAAAAACACCTCCTGGGTATGAGAATGTTGGTGTGGGTATTCTCAAAGATTCAACATTAATGGGTACTTTCCCCATTCCTCCACCCAATATTCCTCCTCCTTTTATCACCTCGATCAATATGATATCGAATTTTGTTAGTGAAACCCCTGAGTCTTATGACCCTTGGATAGTACCTAACCCTAGTGATTGCCATATTTATGGCGACAGTATGCCTTTAAGTCCGGTGGACTTGGCTTATCAAGCCATTCAATCGACAACTTCTCCTTCTCTCTGTGATACGTCTCCCGATCCATTTCATGCTATATTTCCTACTGACGAGATGATCATGGTGGTCATGTCTATGGAAGAGACTACATGGGACGATGGGCATCATCATTCTATTCTCTTCATGGAAACCGAGACCATAGAGAGATATCAACGGATTTTGACACCGTCTATCGTTGTTGTTATTTCCTCTATTCCTGAACCTACACATGATGTTTTGTATGAAGGGAACTTGAGTAATATATCCCCTACCATTCCTCTTGACATTTTGATCAAGCCTGGAGTCATGAAAAATGTTCATATTGGTGCTTCATGTTCAGTTGATGAAGTCCGTACTTATAAAGCCCTTTTCCAAGAATTTTGCGACGTTTTCGCCTGGAGTTATGAGGAAATGCCTGGTATTGATCTTAATATCGTTGTGCATGAGATTAAGACATACCTGTACGCTAAACCTATTTAGCAACGAATTCGCCCAGTGCACCCATGCAAAGTTGTTGCGATTAAGCTTGAGGTTGAAAATTTTCTTAAAGTTGGTTTTATCTATCCTGTGGCTTTGACGGATTGGGTGTCCAATCTTGTTCTCGTTATGAAGAAACAAGGCATGATCTGTGTTTGTGTTGATTATAGGGATATAAACAAAGATTGTTCTAAAGAAAATTATCCTACCCCTTTCATTGACCAGATTGTCAACGAGTGTGCCGAGAGTGAAATATTTTCTTTGATGGATGGTTTCTCCGGCTATAAACAAATCAACATTTCACCTGCAGATCAACACAAGACTGCTTTTATTTTCCCTTGGGGAACCTTCTCTTATCGAAAACTACCCTTTGGTCTGAAAAACGTTGGAGCAAATGTTTAGCGAGCTATGTCTTATGCTTTTCATGATATTAAGTACATTGTACAACCCTATTTAGACGATCTATCGACACATTCTATGCGTCACCAAGATCACTCGACACATCTATGGGCCATTGTCCTACGTTGTCGTTATTATGACATACGTTTGAATCCTCACAAATGTGTTTTTTGTGTGGAATCTGGATGAATTCTTGGTTTTATCGTGTCGATACATGGGATTAGGGTAGACCCCTTGAATGTTGAGGCCATTCTTAATCTACCTTTTCCTCCCACACTGCGTCGACACCAAAGTTTGGAAGGGAAGGAAATTTTTTTATGTCGATTCATTCCAAATTACGTTGAATTAACGAAAGGATTTACTCGTCTCCTTAAGAAAGATTACGATTTTGTGTGGGACGACACTGCAAACAAAGATTTTGAAGCTTTGAAACTCACCTTAACCTATACACCTCTGTTGTTGGCTCCGGATTATAGTTGATATTATTTCTTGTACTTAGTTGCTTCGGACTCTACCATTTCTATGGTTTTAGTCCGAGAGGATGATTCACACAATGAACATGTGGTATACTATTTGAGTCAGAGTCTCACGACCACCAAAACCAAATATCTACATGTGGAGAAACTGGCCTTGGTAGTTGTTCAAGTTGTTCGACGTTTTCGTCACTACATCTTATTACACAAAACCACTATTATTTCGGATTGCAACACATCCTTACACGACAATTGTTGGGGGGGGAATACTCTAAATGGATAGTTATTCTCGAGGAGTTTGACTTGGAGTTTGAAAGTGCCAAGTCCAAGAAATCCTTGGTTTTTGTCGATTTGATTTGTGACCTTCCCTCTACTGAGATAGAAACTGTGGCAGAGGATTCCTTACTTGACAAATCCCTCTTTCTAATCGGTTCTGATAACGTATGGTATGGAGATATCATCATCTATCTCTAGACCCAAAATTTTCGGCCTAATCTTTCTAGTATAGATCATTTTCATATACGGTATCAAGCCCGTCAATACATTATCCTTGGAGATACCCTTTACCGTCATGGTGTTGATTCCATATTTCGATGATGTCTCACTTATGATGAAGCTGAGAAATATTTGAATGATTGTCACTCTAGAGTATGTGGAAATCATATGTCTGGGTATGCCACTGCCCAAAAGATCTTGTGATCTGGTTATTTTTGGCCTTCATTGTTTAAGGATTGCATTACTGTTGTCCAGAAATGCCATGCTTATCAAACCTACAACAACAAGATTCGATCTCACCCTACTCCTATTCACCCTATAGTTTCTGTTGGTCCATTCGCCAAATGGGGCATTGACCTCATGACATGTAACCCTCACTCAGTCGGGGGGCATGGATACGTTATTGTAGATGTGGATTATTTCACTAAATGGGCCGAGGCGATGCCTATATTTGATAACACTGGGAAAACTGCAACGTTATTCATATTCAATCATATCATTACTCGGTTTGGTGTCCCTCAAGCTATCATTACTGATCACGATAGTCATTTCGTAACTTAATGATGTCTAGACTTACTGAGAAGTTGGGTATTTACCATGAAAACTTAACCCCTTACTATCTGCAGGCCAATGGCCAGGTTGAAGCAATCAACAAATTCCTCACTACTATGCTTCGATGGATGGTAGGAATTCATAAGTCGAATTGGCACATGATGTTGTTCTCAGCATTGTGGGAATATCGGAAATCTGTTAATCCTTCCATAGGGTTCACACCTTTCTAGTTAGTGTATGGTATCGAAGCAATTTTCCCGATTGAATGTGAGATTCTATCTTTAAAACTAGCAGTCGAACTTCTCCCTAACACCTCAGTTGAGGAGGAACGTCTTTTGTATTTGATGCAATTAGACGAAACCTGTCGTGATGCGGCCTTAGTTATTGAAACTCAGAAAGCGCATAAAAGCTCAGTATGACAAGCATGTCAAACCACGTTTTTTTTTTCTCAAGGTGATCTAGTTCCTCTTTATGAGCAAGATCATGATTTTCTAGGGTCCGGTAAATTCGATCCTATGTGGCGGGGTCCTTATATTGTAAAATGAGTGTTGGAGAAAGGGGCTTATGAACTAGTGGATTATGATGGAATTTCTTTGAGTGAACCCAGAAATGGGATTTACTTGAAGAAGTACTATGCTTAAGTCATTTTTGCATGAGTGTTATGTATTTTTATGTATTATACTCTTGTGTGCTTTTTCGTTTTTGGTTTTTTCCTTACGGTTGCATGCCTTGCATTGTGTTTGGTTTCCAGATGTCGGTGTCTTTGCTACCCTACATTGTCTTCGCTGATGGCGCTAGTCGCAGTACTCAAAACTTAGCATCTGGTTCTTGGGCAATCTAAGCACCTACGGATGAATTAATCAGTCTACATGGTGTTTGCCTTGGTCATGCAACTAACAATATTGCAGAATACAGTGCAGTTATCGAGTTGTTAACTGAAGTTGTTTCACTTGGAATCTATCATCTTGTTGTGCAACTTGATTCATAGTTAGTAGTACTATAGTTGAGTAATGTTTATTCTATCCGAAGTCCTACTTTTTTAAGGGTATATTTACGAATTCGCCTCTTGGAACATCATTTTGATTACATTGAATAACAACACATTCCTATATGTGTAAATATATTAACAGATGCATTGGCTAATTATGTGTTAGACAAAAATTAGAGACATTTATAAAATCCAATCACACTTTTCACATAAAGCAAGTAAGTCAGTAGAAGCCTTATATATATATATAACGATAAAATTTTACAAAAGTGTTTTTGTCTGAAGACCAAAATGTCAAAAATGTGAAGCGCATGGCTTCATATACAACAAGCATCACAGATGTTGCTCACTGTAACACATGACTTCACGTGCTACTCTACGCGACAGTTTACTGATGGATGCAGACACGCCCACTGTGTGGCGTTGGTAATGCCTGGGAATATCATCTATAGTGGCATCAAGGATGTTCATAGTGAGTCACTCCAGGTTCTGTTCTACGGTCTCAACATCAGCAACAACCACTCCTGCTATGACACCTCTTTCTCCTTGTCTCTGGATAGGGGATGATCCTGGTGAATGATAAGGTCCCACGTCTTCATTTTTAGAGAGAATTTGATTATTCTTTAGGCTTATAAAACACAAAAAACATTTTAATATCATTAAAAATAACAAAAACATTATATAAACAAAACTTCCTTCTTACCTATGTCCCCCCATTGGGAAACTTCAGGAAGAGCTAGGTCTAGATCACCACAGAATTCTAACCTGACATATGCATAATCATTGACCATGAGAATTTGAGTCCTCAACCACTCGAAGAAGACATCGTTATACCTGACGATTTGACCACCTCCATGTCGGGCTATGAGGTCTACCCACCTCTTCATCCTCGGATCCTGTGGGGCAGGTAGACTGGGACCCACTCTAGGAAGAAGGATACCAAAATAGAACTGTATATGAATTGTTTCAACCCACCACTTCTGCACTTGGTAAGTTGTTTATTCATACTCTTAAGGACCCCTTCGCACCAGTTGAAGACTCGTGGCTCCAAACAATCCAATGCATACTGAAAATAGATTTGCAGAGCCATGTGGGGAGTTGCCGCTATGTTTCTCGGTTCCCAGCACACAATGTTGACTGATGTAGTAGTTCATAGGCTCACTTCCACCCTTGCTACCTATAAGTGTAACCCGTGAACCCCGGCGAGATAGTCCTTTTAGGAAGTAGATATCCTCGATATATATGGTGAGTGTGTGGGCATCTACATGAAATGCATGCTCATCCATGTTCAACATATGAACCAGGTACTTAAGTAGTCTCAGTTGGGCCCTCATGCCATGAATCTTGAAGAATTTTAGTAGCCCACACTGCCGAAGGTCCATCATTGTTCCCAAATTATTCCCGGTGAAGTAATCTTACTCTTCGTGCTCTTGTCCATGCCACTCCAACATCTTAACCGTGGAAAACCTGCCAAGGGACCATAAGATAACATTAGCAACATAATTTTATTTCCTGGAGGTTTTTTACTTGTTGGGTTCATCTTTTAAAATTTTGGGTTGCGGTCGTCGCAGGCCAGGGCGTTCACACAGAGTGACGTCGTCACCTCCCAGCTTTAAGGTCACTTGCGACGATCCTAGATCGTCGCAATTCTCGATAGGGGCCACCTAGGACAACCTCAATGCATGGGTAACCCCCAAAAATCAACCCAAAACAATAATTTTAACCAATGAAAATCAAATTTAAAACCATGCAAAGATGAAGGAGAAGAAGATTACCTCTTTAGCAGAGACGATTCATGAAATGATCCCCCGTACACTCCGATATCAACAGTTGAAGATCGAGGTGAAAAAAGGGCTTTGGGGCAATGTTTGGGCAAAGTTACAAATGTAATGGTAAAATGTGCTTTGTTATCTATTTTATTGGTTTTTATTACTTTTCCTTTGTATATTATATTATTTATATGCTTTATCCAAATCCTAAAGTCCTAACAACTTTACAAGTGGTTGATTTTCACAGATTGAGAAAGTCTAGAGATGAGACGTTGGAACAAGGGTCCACTTTTTTGGTTTGTTTTTATGAATTTGTCACATGTACAGATTCTTTTTAGGGTTTTTCAGGAAAAACCCCGAGCTTAGTCTTTCTTATTTCTCGTTGTCGTGAATCAATGAGAATGTAACCGAGTATACTTTTATCACTTTTTCAGACTCGTAAAGGTTATAAGAAAAAGGAACCCCCTGGAGTATTCTTTAATCTCTTTTCACACTCTCTAAACATGAAAAGATGGTCGAGCGACCTTGTTCTTTTCACACTCATAAAAGTATTTGAAGAAAACATCTGATGAGCGGTAGGTTATCACTTTTTTAGTCTCGTCAGATTAGTTTACGAAAAAGGACCTATTGGATTTCTCTTTAAGTGTTTTTCAGATTCTCTAAAATTGAAAAACCCCTGAGTTACTTTTTCTTGGACTCATTAAACAAACATCGAAGGACCCATATGGGACCGAACCACTCCTTCTTAGGGTTCGTTAAACATACTCTGAGGGACTCGTCTGAAGGATGATATTACATCAACAAGCATATGTTATCCTCCTCAAGCTTGCGAAAAATAAAGAGGTGCTCACTAGAAATGGTGGGGGGGGGATTGGGAAAGAAATGTGTCTTTGTATTCATGTTAGTGGTAGTAGTAGTCACTCTTGAACATGACACGCCCTTAACCTTAATGTCTAGTTTGGGAAATTCATTTGTCACTCGTTTGACCATTTGCAAATTCATATGTTGGGTCCTCCTTGATTCAATGCTACCAAGACCATCGTCGTGTCATTCATCTGTTCAAGAGAAGCCCAACCGAAACAAGCCCTCCATCTGCAGTTATAAATTTTCTACCATGTCGGCCTTCCCTGAGTCAATCCTGAATCACTTCATACTCTGATCTACTTTGAATGTGTTACTTATTTCATGTCATTTATGGTGGATACATCAAGTCCCTCCTGTGACGAGTCTTTTCCTGTCGACTTCAACACATTATCCGGGAATAAGACTTAGAAATCATTTAGTACCTTAGAACCTGCATGCCTCAATGGTAGGTTTCTTCACTTCCAACAGTGGGTTCACATCATTGACTCCTGATTGGGAGATTCCATCGAGTGTTTGACTTCAACCCATTTATTCACATTCATTGGATTGTACTAGGATACCTTGGGAGTCATTGACATCAATGGTGATTTCCCTCACACTTGTTAACGATTTTCATTATTGACCAATAATCAAGTGGTTTCTACCATGTTTGACTTCGGCACCTGTAATCACATGGTTAGATTCGTACTTAAGGATGATGGAAATGAATACCCTAGATCTCGTCATTCTGATCTAGGTTGTGATGAAGTATTCATAAATTAGTTCTAAAACATAGATCCAATGTGTATGTCTTGTGGCTATGTCCGAATTTTGAATTCTTTAAAGCATAGATCCACAGTGTATTCTTGGTGGCTATGTCGATTCACAATGACATGGATCCACAATGTATATTTAGTGGTCGTGACTCACTTGATATTTACAATCTAAGTATGGGAATACCTACCTCAGACAATGGTATATTATTATGTTGATGCTTGATTGTTTGCAGATTCCTGATCGATGTGCTCCTTGTTCGACACACACATTCTACAAAGTATTTTAGTTGTCATGAGTTCCAGCTTCATACTTTAGGGGGTATTTTGTTACACATTACTTTGGTCACCCCAGTGATCCACTAACAACATGTGTTCATGTTTCCTGAAAATATAAAAAGGTCTTTCTCCATGAGGAAAGTGATTTGATTTCCCTTTTCAAAAACCATATTAAGGAAGGTCGTCGCAGCCTGCAAAATTCATGGGGTGCGACGATGACTAATTTTCGCCCCATACTCTAGATCTAGACTGCGACATCTCAGCAGGCTGCAATATACCTAGGGTGCGATGATACCAAAAGCTAAGGAAAAGTCAAACTTCACGAAAGTTCTAGAAGGGGATCTTCTAGAAGATGAGGTGGCCTCCGAACGGTTTGGATCTTACTCACTTTTATGATTTGGTGGGATCATCCTAATATCCTCATCCATCTCTCCTTCACCTTATATAAGGAAGGATCTCTCATGGAAAAGGCTAAGATTGAATAGGCTAATATTTATATGGAGAAATTCTACTTCAGATTATTCTTGAGAGCTTTGCTTTAGTTCTACAATCTACATGGTGGACCTTCTTCATTCAAAGGCTTTGGAGCAAAGGTGTGTGTGTTAGAGAAAAGGGCCATTGAAAGGGGACCTTGCAACATCAAGGCTTTGGTTGTATTCTCCACTTTCTATTTAATATGATACAACAATATGTTTCTTTCCCATAAATCCATTCTTGTTTTATTGTATGATTCCTTGATCACATACATAGGTTCTTGTTGAGTATGCTTTATTGCTTTCACTTTGTTGGCTTGTGTTCCTTTGCAGGTTCAATATTGCATGAGCATTGGAACAGAGTGAGGATGGCAATGGAAAGAGGAAGTTCCATTTAAAAGGTATGGTGTCTATCTCTTGTTAGCTAATAAACTCAATAATTAGGGCCTAAGGAAAGGCTTATATTCTATTTTGTTTCGTTCTAGTTCTGGGTGGTACTAGGGAGATCTGTTTGTGTCTGCACTTGTCGATTAGTCCAGAAACATCCCAGACTCTCCCGAAGTCCCGAACTCCCGAACTCCCGGAGTCCCAATCACTTCGCCAACCGCATTGGCTAGGCAGACACATATCAGGAACTGACACGTAGGAGGGATCAAGGAGACACGTGTTACGTGTCCAATAGGCCTATAGGGCATGCGTCGTACATGAATCTGAGTGACATGTGGCATGTCAGCTGGGGTCCACATCACCCTTGGGGCATCACTACACCATGTCACCATCAGACTAACAGGCTTTTAACACTCTGCAGATCTCACGGTTGAGATCCGGCCACGCAGGTCTATGGATCTACAACTTTCGTTACTTAGGGGGTTCATTGTTTGGGAGTTTTGTGATGCAAACTCCTCTTATCTCCCGAAGTTCCCAATCTCCGAACACAAGGGGCTAGCGCCACGCATCCTCGGTATATCAACGGCTGGGAAGGGACCCGAAGGATCCCTTGATCTACGGTCCCGAGTCCTTCGCGGCTCCGGCCTTTGGGGTTTAGGATCTCAATCTAGTTGATTAGACAAGTCCACCTAAACATCTGGGGAACCGCCTAATGTCGGTCAACCTTATGAGAAACTGAGCTTCTCGGTTACCTTCAGCTAGTATAAGGCTGGCAAGGTTGGTCATACTACGAAGTCTCAGTATTTTGGAGCTCCGAAGCCAAGGGAACATAGCTTCCTTAGGCTTAGCCCAAGGTTCATGGGTGTTGGTCATATGGGTCCTTTTGAATGGATCTCCTCCACTTTTCTTCCAAACGAAGGGACCTCCCATTTTAAAGCTTCCACTTTGTTATCCTTCCTGAGATTTTACCATGAAATGGTTAAGGACTTGGGTCTAGAATTCTGGTTGCACGACAAGGGGTCTGGAAGAGGCATCTGCTTCCGATGGATAGGTTCAGGTCGTCATGATATATCCTATCTCGGTCGTCTTACAATCTTATGTCCCAAGAAGCCTCAGGAGGTAAACTGGGCATACAAACTATTTGTCAAAAGTGTAAGTTTACCAAGGGAAGGAGGCATACACATATCATAACCATTCCACACAGAAAACATTTATAAATACATATATGTATAAATCCAATAATTCATCCATTATTCCAGTTCAACACATAAAACAGGGAAAATACTTATTAGAACAAGATAACGTGAAGCGACTGTTGAAAGGGGTGCTCATTTCCACCCAAACATAGGCTCAATCACTCCTAACAGATTTACTACTAGCCACCCCCGAGCTAGACCACGATGCTCTGTGATAAAAATGCTTTCTTTTGGCTTAATGATAGTAGGAACAGAGGTTACTCTCCTCCTCCCGCGGGATCTTGGCAACGGTTTACATGATATCAAGCAAGGAGGACCAACCTTATTTATCATCTTGTATCATCACTCCGCTATCCATCTCCCTACGACCAGAACACTTATCTCTTTTTCAGTTCTTATGTGAACCCGAGAGCTTAGCCTCTCGTCTCTGCACTCTTCACAGGTCTCTGTCTACCCACCACACCTTCCGTTCTTGCCTCTTTCAACAAGATTTCATGTGGCTCGAATTCCCAACCCATGGTCAGGTCTGGAAGCCTTACAAATGGATGCTCTGCCCCATCCCCTCATTAAATCTTGAGGAGGTCTTCCCACCTACCAGCCTGATTGTAATTCATTTATGGGTCTGAGGACTGTTATGGTCTTGAGAAATTAAATTTAGTAAGGTACTGGTTTGGTGAAGGTTAACGCAACCATTCCTGGTCCCCTTCACCATCTATTTTCATAGCATTCATGGTCTCTTTTTTTTACTACACCCCCCTTCCAGCAGTCATGCAACACTTATCCATTTTCTAGTAAATAACAGAATTTACATTCATTGACCTTTATACAAAGGTCCATCGAATCAAACGTTCACACATATTGAGTCTGCCATAGTCTCTTCAACATTATAGTTATATTTACAAACTGGGGGAAACATGGCGTTACAATTCCCTCCCCCTTAAAGGAACATCATCCTCGATGTTCTACCTGTCAACATACCATGTATATACATAAGTGAACAAAAATGGATATGCATGTCTCATGGCATCCTCCATTTCCCATGTAGCCTCATCTGGGCCAAAATGTTTCCACTGCACCTTGACCTGTGCAATGGTCTGGTTCCTGAGTGAGGTTTCCTTCCTGTCTAGTATGCATTGAGGTTATGTTAGGAAGTCTCCCTCTAGGTCCACTTGGATCACAGACCAGTCAATTATATGATTAGAGTCATGTACATATTTCTTCAATAATGACACATGGAAAACATTATGTGCCTTTATTGTGGGAGGGAGTGTTAGCCTATAGGCTACAAGTCCCACTCTATCTAAGACCTCAAAGGGTCCACAATATCGAGGTGCCATCTTGGCACACGCTCCCATTCTCATGGAACTCTTCCTGGGCCTAAATCTGAGATAGACATGCTCTCCTGTATTGAACTCTCTGGGAGTTCCCTTTCTGTCGGCGTAACTTTTCTGTCTATCCTGAGCAATTTTCATATTTTGCCTTATCTGAATCACTTGTTGTTCCATTTATTTCAGCATGTCGGGTTTGATTGTAATTCTATACACTAGATTACTCCAGTTGACTGGATTCTTTCATTGTCTACCATAGAAGGCTTCGAAAGGGCTCATCTTCAATGACTCTTGATAACCGTTGTTGTAGGAAAATTCTACCAGTGGCAGGTAGTCTTCCCACTTCTTAGGTTGATGCATTACATGCATTCTTAGCATGTATTCTAATATTTGGTTTATTATTTCTGTCTGCCCATCAGTTTTAGGGTGATAGGTTGTGATAAACAACAGTTTAGTCTCAAAACCAACCATCAAGGATTTCCAAAAGCTTGAAGTGAATTTCGTGTCTCTGTCAGATACAATCTCCCTAGGCATGCCATGCAGTTTGAATATCTCCTTCATGAATATGTTAGCAATATCTATTGCCTTGCAATTTGATTTGACAGGAATGAAGTGAGCGGACTTGCTCAGTTTTTCCACCACTACCATGATGGTATCATTCTTACTTGCCGATTTTGGTAATCCGGTGATGAAATCCATCGAGATGGTCTCCCATTTCCATTCTAGAATTGGTAGAGGTTGCAACAACCCTTGTGGGTGTCGGTGTTCTACCTTAAATTGATGGCATTCTAGACACTTAGCTAAATAATAAGCTGTGTCCTTTTTCAATCCAGGCCAATAGAATTTTTTTCTAGTGGACATAATCATTTTCTAATAACCTGGATGACCAGTGTATGGTCTTTTTTGCAGTTTTTCCATTACGAACCTCTTCAAGTCGTCACAACTTGGGATATACAATATGTTTATGTAAGTCAACAAACCTTCATCCAACATATGATAGCCTTCATACTTTAGACCTGTGGGCTCTTGCTTTAGGTATGATGTCACGATCTTGAAGAATGCATCTGTTTCTTGTGCATTCCTGACTCTTTCCCTGACATATATTTCATAGGTGCTCATCGTTGCCAGGTGAATCATTTTCATACTTCTGCTAAGGGAATCGACCACCCTATTTTCCTTTCCTTTAATGTGTTTGATTTCGAAATTAAACTCACTAAGGAGGGCCATCCACCTAGCTTGTCTAGCATTGATTTTTGGTTGATCAAACAGGTGCCTCAACCCACAATGGTCTATCATCAGTATAAATCTCCTACCCAGGAGGTAATGTCTTCACATTTTTAAAGCATGCACTATGGCAGCCAACTCTAGATCATGGGTCACATAATTGATTTCATGCTTGTTGAGCTCCAGTTTTTTCATACTTTCCACCATACAAATACACTCATCATTACACCTTCTCCCCGCATTTCGTCAATAATATATTGCTAATTACACCATAAACCTTTATTATCTCTTGTTATTAATCCTATGTGGTTAATACATAATTTTCCATATTTTTAGTGATTAAAAGGATGATTATACAATAGTTTTGTTGATGATGGTTTAATCCTATGTTTCTATGTCCAAGAAACATGTTCTATATTGTTCAAGTTCCAGTATATGCACTGTCCATGTTCTGGTACCCGCATTGCAGGTCATCTGATACTCCAAGTCATCCGGTACCAGAAGGTTCTACAGTCAATCGGTACCTAAAAATTCATCTGGTACCCACACTCCATGTCATCCAATACTCTGCAGTGATCTGGTACTACATTTGGGTTCATCTGGTACCAGCTCTTTGCCTCTTCTAGTACTAGCTTCATCCAGTACCAGATTGTGCCTATTCTGGTACTAGCTCCATCTGGTACTACCATCGTGTTGGTCTAGTACCCATAGTCATGACTGTGTTCATTCAGTACTAAACCCCTGCTTACAAGATTATGGTACTAAATGTTCTAATCTGGTACCAACCGTGCTAATCCGGTACTAGAAATAATTCGAAATTTTGGAAAGATTCTAGAAGAAAATCGAAGACATGGGTTTTGTCTAGAGCCACGTTTACATGCGGATGTGTGAGGAAAAATTAACTCATATCACACATGTGGACCTCCATCTCAAGGGGAATGATTCTACCAAAATTATTTAAAACTCAAACTGCCAACTTGCACCTCGATTTCCGTGCAGATGGCATTAGATCTAGAAATTCTACGAAATGGGTTTTGTCTAGAATATGGAAAATTGATTATTCCACATGCACTTTTTCAAAATGGGAATTTTTTTTGAAGATATGGGTGGATCCCTAACTCGAATCTGCCCAAATTGCAATAAAACCCAGATTTTTGAGGATTTTATCTAAAAATGTAATATTTGAAATCTGAGCATTGGGATTCGGTCCCATCCACTCCTCAATGATTATTCATGTATAAATTATCCTCATATGGCTATGAGAAGGAGTCATTAGTTTCATGAAGATTTTGTAAAGGAGAGATTTATTCTTGTGAGAAAGCCTTAAGGAGTTGTTAGCCATTTAAAAACAGAGTTTTTGATCTCAATGAAAAATTGATTGTTGCTGCCACATTGAGCATCCTTCTAGCTTGATCTGATTGTCTTCAAGTAGCACTCACCTCCTGGGAAGGGCCCCTCAACATGGGTAAGTGTTGCTAAATTCTATTTGCTTGGTAGATTAACATTGCATTGTGTGTTTATTTCATTACATGCCAATTTTAGTTTTGTTATCATTTGAGTTAAAGTTTTGTTAATTTTATGTTGTTGCATTAGATGGATGAATTTACACTCAAATCATATTTCTCAATTGAGTACATTATTACACTTCTTAAGCTTTGAGTCTAGTCTGTACTCCTTCCATTACTTATGTGTGCTTATATTTTTGCATATCCTTTCAATTCTTTGTTTTTGTGCTTAATTAATTGTGGACAATGTTCTCTTGATTCCATGATTCACTCTCATCTATTTAATCGTTCAAACCGCTCTTTGCATCTATCCTTTTCCACCATTGATTTTTCATCCTACTCACACAGCAAAACCTACTATCTAATTCACATATTCATTCACCTATTCTATGTTGTCCCAAATAGTGTGAAACAGAGTTGTTCCATTTTCTATATATCTCACATTTCTCTTCTATATTCACCTCATCTTTCCTCACACGATTCGCTCCTTAGTTGTCAATTTGATTATACATTACAATCAATTAATTACAAGAGTAGATCGTTGCCATCTCTTCCTCATTTTTTGTGTATTAGTTATTGAGTTTAAATGTTGCCTTCATATCTCAATTACACAAAAAACCACTTCCTCTTCTCATATTCATTCTTTTCCTTTCCATCCCTTTCTTTTTCCTTTACTTTATGGATGTATTCATTTGATGAGTGGTTCTGAGTTTAGGATGTGTGATTTTACATTTGTTTAATATTTCTACAGTTTAAGTTTGGATTGCTTTAAGAATTATTTATGTTCTTAGTCAATTTTGTTTTTGCATTGCGTTGTGCTAATCTACACTTATTTTCGCACTAATTTCCTCTCTTGTTTTTGTTATTGATGAATTCTTTTGTTATCATTTTGTAGGATAGAATTTAATCCTCCCATTTTAGGATAGATCTTTACAATAAATTGTTGATCGCATAGTTTTGTTTTAGTATTTCATTTTGCTTGGCTTCTTATTGCAAGTTTGTAGCTTCAAACACCAATAGGGAGATTAGAGGTCTAACTCATGAGATATGGCCTTCCCTCATTGGAATTATTCTTAAGGTGTTAGTTTCTATCGTGAATTTGATTTTCGTTTTCTTGTTTCTTTTATTGCATTTAAGTGTGTATCCTCTATAGGAAATAATCATTGAAGGACAGAAAACTTAAGTAAGCTACTCATGATTAATCACACAAACATCACCCTGAGTGCATGAAATACTGTGATCTAAGACTTCATAGCACTAAGTTATTCCTACGACCCAGTGATGAATCCTTAGTGTTAATTTGTTGCAGTGTGGGTTTGAGGATTGTTTTTCCAGCTTTAGATTAGACTAGACTAGGCTTTGATCCTGCGTTTCCTGTGCCTGCACCTCGAAGCTTACGAGCCCCGGTTGATAATTAAATGTGGGAATTAATAGTGCATATATTTATCCCCAACAATGCTCATTCAATTTTATGGATTCGTAGAAAACTACACGTCCTTCTTGCATAAGGACTCCTCCAATTCCTTCCTTACAGGCATCTGTACACATGAGGAAATCATTATAGGGGTCTGCGATCTTCAGCACGGGTGTGTGGGTCAAAAGGTATTTCAGTGCCTGAAATCTTTCTTCACATTTCGATGTCCAATTGAATTTAACCCCCTTTTTCTGAAGGGCAGTGATTGGACAACCAATCTTGGATAATCCTTTTATGAACCTTCTATAGATCTTGCTAAGCCCATAAAGGATCTGATATCAGACACATCCTTTAAGGTAGGCCATTCTATAATAGACCTGATATTGTTAGGGTCTACTGCCACTCCTTATTTAGAAATAACATGGCCTAAGTAATGGACTTTTTTTCTGGAAAAAGTCACACTTGCTAAACTTAGAGTAGAGTTGATGCTCTCTTAGTACTTGAACTACAAGTCTAAGATGTTCTTCATGCTCCTCCCTATTCTTGGATTAGATTAGGATATCATCAATGAAGACCAATAAAAATCTGTCTAGGAATTTTTTGAGTACATTATTCATCAAGCACATAAAAGCGGCGGGGGCATTGATTAATCCAAATGGCACCACCACAAATTCATAGTGACCATACCTTGTCCTAAAGGTTGTTTTGTGGATGTCTTCATCCTTGATTCGAACTTGATGATACCCAAACCTTAATTCAATCTTTGAGAAAATGGAATCACCCCCTAATTGGTCGAACAAGTCATTGATTCTTGGTAAGGGGTACTTGTTCTTTATGGTTGTCTTATTGAGTTGTCTATAATCTATGCACAGTCGGAGTGTGCCATATTTCTTCTTCACAAACAAGACTGGTGATCCCCATGGATACACATTGGTCCAGATGTAGCCTGTATCCATCATTTCCTTTAGCTGTAGCTTGAGCTCAACAAGCTCAAGTGTACTCATCCTATAGGGTGTCCTTGACACTAGCACTACTCCTGGTGCAAGCTCTATGGAGAAGTCAATGTCTCTTCTCAGAGGTAGACCCGATAATTCTTATGCAAACACATATCTATACTCTCTTAGTATGGGGTGGTTCTCTAGATTTGGTATGCCATCCTCAACAGATTCCAACACTTGTATTGCATATAGAGGACATCTCTTTCTTCAATATTTTTTCATCTGAAGGGTTGACATTCATCTCACGGAGACAGGCTTCTGAATCCCTTGGAGGGTTATCTTTCTCCCTTCTTCATTTACACATTCTAGGGTACTATGGTAACATTCCAACTTAGTTTTATATATAGCTAGCCAGTCCATACCAATCAACAGGTCATAAGATCCTAGGGGAAGTATGTTAAGGGTAGCTTGGGTGGGAAATCCATCCATAATGAATTGGCAAGATGGTATGGCCTCCGCTACTTTTCTTTTGGTGCCAGTGGCTAGTTGTACTAACCATGGTTGAACATGCCTAACTGGTTTCAATTACACTTATCAACATTCTGAGGGGCCACATAACTCAAATTAGAACCAGGGTCAATTAAAATATAAATTAGATGGTTGGTGATTATACCTTCCATCTCCACCATTGAAGCTTGGTGGTCGACTTGTTTATTAGCCACGACTAAATAAATCCGTGGCATACTCCTAGCCACATCATTGACGGAGGTAGATTCTTGGATTTTGTAAACTCTCCTACTGTTCTGCTATCTGTGTGGATAGTCCCTCAGTAGATGTTCTTCTCCATAACCCCAACATTTTAAGGGTTCCTTCTTTAGGTTATCATTCTTCCCTGGGGTTGCTCCAAAAGGTTTATTTCCACTCTAGGAGGGGAAATTTTGTTGATATACACTTCTAGTAGGAAGGATTATCCTAGATTCCTTCCTATAGTTCTTAAATATTGAGGATTTGGACCCCTTCTTATTGAATCCCAAACTACTCTTTTTCTTCCAGTCCTCACGAGGTTATGCCTGACTCCCGAACTATTCATAACAATACCTTGCCTTTGGATAGTGTCTTCTAAGGTCTTTGGCTCATAAAACTCAATCTTGTTCCGGTAGGTCTGAGGTAACCCACTAACAAATCGTTGCACTTTCACCTTTTCATCCTTTATGTAGTTTACATACCTCAAAGGGTCAAGGAATTTATTGACATATTCCTCTATGATGAGTTGTCCCAGCTTGAGTTCATAGAACTTTTTAGTCTTCCCATCAAGGTATTTCTATGACAAATACTTCTTCTTGAAGTGTTTATCAAACCGTTTCCATGATAAGTCCTCTTCATGAATTCCTTTCACATTCTTAAGATCTTCCCACCAAATGGAAGCTTTTCCATTCAGGTTGAAGATGGATTTTCGAGCCTTCAAGTTTTCAGAGTAGTCATGGAATCTGAAGTACTTCTTTAAACCAAGCAGCCAAGCTTCTACCTCTTCCCCTTTTTTAATCTCACCATCGAAAGAGGGTGGTATAGATTTCTTGAACTCTTCAGGATCACGGATTTTAAAATGCTTTCTCTTCTTTCCTTTCTTTTGATACTAGGAGTTAGTTTTGCTACTAGAAAGTCCCTCGAAGTTGCCTATTTCCTCTCCAGAGGATTCTCCCGATGTGTGTCCCTTGCCTCCAGGTTGGGCCTTCCTCAAGGTACTTCTCCTAGTGTGGCCACTCATGGGACCACATTTTCATATCTCAGGTAGAATCTGACTTCTCTTCGTATGTCATCGATCCACATGACTGGTTGTGGGTCCATGCTGCAACTTCCTATGTATGTCGGATAGACTCTTCAACAAGGTTGCATTAATTTATGTTTGTTTTTCTTGCTCTTTTATCAATATCTCGTTGTCATCCTTGCAACTCTGTAATTCATCCATGAGGCTCCTTACAGTTTTAGCCAGATCCGGAGGGGTCTCCACTGCCATCCTCTTGTAAGATTCTTTGTCTCTATTGTGGGATCCATCTCCCACCTCACGGTGTGTCACCATCCTTTATGCTTGTAGTTTCCCTGTGGTTTACTGACTGCTTGAGTGTTGATAAAAACATTTGTTGTTAGCTAACAGTCTATTAGTTCATGAACAACACCCGGTTCATATTTATTAAATACACACACACAGTAGAAAGATTTCATTATTTTATTTAGTAAGGGTTTGACCAAACTCTTTAGGAATGAGGATAGGTAGGGCGTCACCCTTAAAGTTATTTAAATATGGTTTTTATGCAACTCATCCATGATCCCAAGCAAGCCAAGTGTTGTAACCATGCTCTGATACCAATTTGTAATACACGCAATCCCTGAGTGGATTTCCTAGGGATGGGGCCTCAAAATTTTGTTCTCCTTGTTATCACCCTATAAGTTATAGGATCAATTGATGACTGGAATATTATCTATCTCTAGTGTTTTTGTTGACAAATGATTTTTCATTCTGCAAATAATTTGAAAAAGAAAAAAAAGAAAAAAAAGGGGCATAAAAGAATTTCAATAAAAGCCCCATGCAATAATAGTAACTTGGTCCATACCTTTCAAGCATGGCCAAGTTCTTTTTAAATTTATGTTGATAGGATTAGTGAATAAGCTTGGCTAAACTGTTCAATCTTAGCTAAGCGATCTAGGGTAGATTAGTGAATAAATCTGGCCAGACTGTCTAATCTTGGTTAGATAGCCCCAAGGTAGAGTAAGTTCTTAGCCCAACAGTCTAATCTGGGTTAATTGTCATAGGAAGCTAGGTTAGAATATAGGTTAGTTTCCTTATTTCAATAAAACCAGCTGGATGTTAAATGTTGCACCATGTTTCAGATGCCTAAAAATGGTGTTGGTCTAGCCACATCGTGGCGTATACATGAAAAGCCTTGGAAAAACCTGTGAAATGCACTTATCCTAAGTTTCTTGGCGCATGTATTTTCCGTGCCCTCACTTATGCTTC
>ML779957.1:250433-263370 GCA_009831015.1 Picea engelmannii
ACACTGGTGTATTGTGTATGTGTGTGATTGTTTATTTCTTATTGCTCATTATTGGATAATAATTCTACATTGATATAACATTTGAAGAAAAAGGATTATAATTACGCTATTACTGATTCACCCCCCCTCTCAGTAATCCAACAGAGAAGACCCTAGAGTCTCTTTTATTACTAGAGGAGGCGTTGTTACAGGAGATGATAGAATGACCCAAGGGAAGACTACAGAAGATTCAGGAATTAGGAAAGTTTCAGAGAATACCCAAACCTTTGATGTAAAGAAAGAAAGACAAATATTTGAGGAAGCAATAAAAGAGTTCAAAGAAGACCGAGGTTCTTCATCAAAAACAAGACCAAAAGTAAGAGAGTATGGAATGCCTCGGGAATTTGATTAGTCTGCTTCACCAAGAGAAGGGAAAGAGGTAAGCAAGCTCATGGAATTTCTATATACTTGTGTTAAGTTGATTCGGGATGAGAGCATTGTCCAAGAACTACAAAATTTAATCAGACAATATGAGCTATGAAAGATAGACCCCTTACTGAATAGGGCAGTACATCAAATCGGTAAGAAGAGAAGGACCAATAAGGAATTACATTCGAATGCTCAAATAGGAAAATATGATATAGACTATGTGGTCCTCGACTTAGGGTCGGAGGTCAATGTCATGACGAAGAAAACTTGGGCACTAATGGGAAAACCTAGACTGATACATTCCCCTATCAGGCTCAGGATGTCTAATCAATAGGTTGTAAGCCCCTTTGGCAGACTAGAACATGTCCCTGTGGACATTGATGAAGTAAGAACATTTGCAGATTTTTAGGTAATTGAGATAGTTGATGATAGATTCCCTTACCCTGCACTGTTAGGAATTGATTGGGCATTCAATAATTCCACTATGGTTGATTTAAAGAAGAGATGTATGACTTTTGAAAAATATGGCCTTAGGGTCTTTGCACCCTTGGATCCAGATGAAGGTCAGCAATACACATAGCCCATTAGAGAAGATTGTGCATATGAACTAGAAAATATATACAAATTAACAGCCAGACAATAGGATTACATTAACCCTACGGCTGATGGAAACTTAAGCTAGCGAAGTGGCAGCACATGTTCATCAGACTCAGAAGAAGCATCGGAGAACTGGCAGAATAAAATGTACGAAGTATCTACAATAAGATGTGCTCGATTAACCAGAGAAGTTCACTGGATCGGCACAACAGTAAGTAACTTACCCACCTTTGATGGTCTAAATCCATTAGAAACCTTCTTGTCAGACTTTGAAGAAAGTGTACCAACACAACAAAGATTTTTGGCGATGGATGAGGCCCTGAGAGAAACCCCAACAAGATAGTGGGGGGCACACAAAAGTAATATTATAGATTGGGTACAGTGTTGTACCTTGATGACAACGCGGTTATCGGCACAAGTAGAAGGCTGTGAAGTTCGATACACAGGTTGAAGCTACCCAAAGTACCATGTGCGAAGCTGTGAGGAAGCCTAGAGAAATGTTCCTCAAGAATAGTGGGTACACAAATTCATAAACACACTGGACACGACACCTATCAACTGGTACCTTCAAGCAGAGTTGCGCCTCATCACTACAGATTGGAAAGGTATGACTCAGAATTTTGTAACCACATTCTTATTTGAAAGTCAATATCCTTAAGTAGATCAAGAACTACAGATTCTCAGACAGAAAGTATTTGAGGAGGCCTCTAGCCTCCCTTTGGAGCAAGACGAGGACGAATGGACTGCACCTCTACAAAATATGCAAGGTTGTTACACCATCAATGTCGATGAAGATGATGATCCAAGAAAGGTGAACATTACAGAAACAAAAGGCCAAAGAGATGTGGAAGGACCAGGAGTTGAGTTACCATTCATTGGACAACCAATCAATATTAAGAAGGAAAATATTGGAATAGAACATACCCTAAATCTTGCTAATGTTGGATATTATTGGGATGTTGCCACTATTGACAAGATTACAAAATTACAACATGAATATCAAGACTTGTTTCCAACCAAGTTCACTGATATGAAAGGCATTAAAGGGCCTATGGGAGAGATGAGGATCCCTTTGAAGCCAGATGCAATACCAATCAAACAGAGACCTTACAGACTGAACCCTAAGTACAAAGAGAAAGTGAAGATTGAGCTCGACAGAATGCTAGAAGCAGGGATTATAGAACCTGTCGAAGAGTCAGAATGGATTAGCCCTATGGTGGTGCAAGACAAGAAGACAGGAGAGATAAGGATCTATGTAGATCTCAGAAAGTTGAATGATGCATGTTTGCATGATCCCTTCCCTACGTCGTTCACTGACGAAGTGTTAGATAATGTGGGAGGCCAGGAAGTATATTCTTTTACAGATGGATTTTCAAGATACCATGAGATCCAGATTGCCAAGGAATATCTCCACAAGACCACATTTGCAACTAAATGGAGGTCCTATCAGTATACAATGATTCCATTTGGATTAAATAATTCCCCAGCCATCTTTTCCAAGGTGGTGGTCGAAGCATTCAAGGAGTTTTTGCATAAATTTCTAGAAGCATACTTTGAGGATTGGACTGTTTTTACTTTACTAAAGAATCATATTGAATGTCTAAGGATAATGTTGGGCAAGTGCAAGTAGTGTCAAATTGCTTTGAATCTGAAGAAGTGCATCTTCTTCTCACCATTCAGAGTGTTGTTAGGTCATATTGTATGCAAGCAGGGATTGTTGGTTTATCCATCTAAAATTTCCATTATAGTTGATCTTCCACCTCCTACTTTAGTCAAACAGTTGCGCACTGCACTGGGACACACAGGATATTACAGGAATTTCATTAAAGGATATTCTCAAATTATGGCACCTATGGAGAAACTTTTGAAGAAAGATTGTCAGTTTAGTTGGACATAAGAATGCCAGCAGAACTTCGACACACTGAAAGGATTTTCATGTGCATTTCGATGTGTCTTCTATTGCCTTAGGAGAAGTGTTAGCACAATCGGGTGAAGGAGAGATTGATCATCCATTAGCTTTTGCTAGCAGGAAGCTATCAACTGCAGAGGTCAACTACACCACCACTGAGCGAGAAGGGTTAGCCATGGTGTACGCATTGCAGAAGTTTCACCACTACTTGTTGGGAGGACACTTTAAAATGTTTACTGATCACTCCGCATTGAAATACCTAGTCAACAATCCAGTGTTAGGGGGGAGAATATGCAGATGGCTTCTGTTATTTCAAGAATATGACTTTGATATCATAGTCAAGCCAGGAAGAATGAACAAAGGTCTTGATCACTTGTCAAGGTTGGAACATGGAGAAGAGCCCACTAGTTTGGAGGACACACTGTCATATGCATAGTTGCTAGCCATTAGAAATATTGATGACCACTTCGCAGAAATAGTCCATCTCCTATCAACAGGAATGGCACCTACTGAATATACAATTCCCCAGAAGAAACAGCTAGTAGTGTGCGCTGCAGACTTTTCGCTTATAGCTGGACAACTATATAAGATGGGACCTGATGATATATTGAGAAGGTGCATTATGGAGGTAGAGAGACCATTGATCCTTGCAGAAGATCATGAAGGAATCGCAGGAGGACATTACGTAGGGAAAGTAACTACGCAGAAGGTTATGAGAGTTTTCCTTTGGTGGCCTACCTTACACACAGATGCTAAAGACTATTCTAGAGCCTGCGATGTATGCCAAAGAGTTGGAAAACCTTCTCAAAGGGATGAAATTCCATTAGCACCACAGTTGACCCTACAAGCATTTGAGAAATGGGCCATTGATTTCATGGGACCTATAAACCCACAAGGAAAGTGCACAAGAGCAAGGTACATCATCACTGCAATAGAGTACTTGACCAGATGGGCCGAAGCAAGAGCAGTCAAGGATTGTAGCGCAACTACAGTTGCGCACTTCATATTTGGTGACATCATAACCAGGTTTGGCTGCCTAAAGATCCTTATGAGTGATCAAGGCACACATTTCATAAATAAAATTATTGAAGCCCTGATTGAGGAATTTGCAGTCCACCATCAGCAGAGCACACCTTACCATCCTCAATCAAATGGGACGGTTGAAGCATTCAACAAGATCTTGGAAACAACACTGATGAATATTTGCAGTGTGAATAGGGATGATTGGGATTTAAGAGTACCAGCAGTACTTTGGGCCTATAGAACCACCTGTAAGAAACTAACAATGCAGACTCCTTTCAAGTTGGTGTATGGCCTCGAAGTCGTTGTGCCCATGGAATATTTGGTACCAAGCCTAAGAATTCTTTCCTTTACAGATATGGATGACACTGGTGCTTTTCAAGAGAGGCTTGCATAGTTGGATGAATTGGAAGAAGACAGATTTGTTGCAGGATTTCATCAGCAGGTACATAAGGAAAGAGAGAAGGCCTATCATGACAGGCACATCAAGAAGAAGGCATTCAAACAAGGTGATCTAGTACTGGTATATGATAGTAAGTTCATCAAGCATCCTGGGAAGTTCAGAATGCATTAGATCAGGCCATATGAGGTCACTTATGTTACAGAAGGAGGAGTTGCGCAGTTGAAGACCTTGAAGGGAGAATGGAAGGAAGGATTAGTGAATGGGAGTCGGATGAATTTGTATTATGACAACTAGCTTCCTTGCAACTCTCAGTAGAAGCATGAAGGAAAAGGTTCTAGGTACCAGGTGCAGTTGAAACTGGGTACCAAACATAGACAAGACATTCTGCACAAGGAGGAAGAGGGGGCATAGAGCAGAAAGAAAAGGTTTCTCTATGCAGTCTGAAGTCTAAGTAAAATAGAAGAATCAGAGATGAAGTGCCTCGGGACGAGTCACAGGTGAGTGTTGGGGGCTTGTTGGCCCTTGGTTATGGAAGGAAGTGAATATCAAGGAAGAAAAGGTGAAATGTGAATTGCGTGGAAGACACAGTGACTGTTACTGTGTCGAAGTGAGCAAAAGAGCAGAAAAGATGGAGCGAAGCCCGAGAAAGCAAGTCATTGGACGAGGAGATCGAGGATGACAAATCAGCAAGGAAGAAGGATCGTGGAAAACTCAGCAAGTGGAAAAATCCACCATTAGATGCTTTGGAGCACCGCGCGAGAAGGAAGGAAAGACAGGATGGTGAAGCCCTAAAAACGCGGGTCAAGTTGACCTAGGGTTTTAGACACCTAGGGTTTTGACACCTAGGTTTCGGCCTAAGGGTATCGGTGAGCTATTGTAATGTATAAATAAAGGTCAAGATGACCTGGGTTGGGTTGTTGTTGTGTCACTTTTACTAGTATCGATCTAGTTGTTGGTATGTTGTGAGAGATTATTGTTGTGGGAGAGAGAAGTGATCAGTGGGGGAGCCTTCTGGTATTGTAAGATCTTCAGCTGGGTGCAAAGGTCAACCTTGTAGCTGGGTGCACAGGTAGAGGGGAGAAAGAGAGGAGAAGAGAGAATATTTGCTAGCTAAGAGCGCAGCCAAGAACTATATGCTTCATCTTAGTATATTATAAAGCACAGTTCTGTGGACGTAGCCTTAGAGAGAGGGTGAACCACGTATATTTTGTGTTGTGTGTGATTGGTATTCTGTCTCTGTCATTGATATACTGTGATTTCATTACTATGTTAGACCTGATAAGTAGATGTGTAGAGTAGATCCTAGTTGATAAGTGATGTATGAATGTTGTATTGTTCTGGTATTGGACCCACTTGATATTTCCCCTGGTTGTATACATCTCTGTCCTGCAACCCCCCCATAGTTGCTTCGGGTGAGACTGCATCTGCTTCGCAGTTTTAGCCGAAAGGTCCAGTAGTTAGGGCTTGTTGGTGCACTCTTGGATATGAACCCTGGGTCTACCCCTATGCCAACAGCCAACCTAAAAGTTTGATGTTTGAGTGAGTTGGAAGAAGATTTAACTCTTTTCACTTTGAAGGAAAAGAGGAATTTGTTGCTATGCTGGAGCTGACTTGTCCACATCGTACGGATGCTACAAACTTTTCATGACATTATCCTAATCACTATTAAAGAATTCAATCCCATACATTCATCTTTGTGGGAGGACTTGGGGTTGTTATTCGCATATGAGACTTGCTATTGAAATTGAGAATTCTTTTGGAAACCCACTTGTCACACTTGGAAGTCCACATGGCCACATACGAAGGAAGATTTGTGGTATGCCTTACACATTTGGCAAGCTTTTGAAGGTTAGATAATATGCTTTGGAATCCTACCTACACACTTGGAGAAGTCTCGAAGAACAAGTTGGGAGGGTAGCTTTCTTTCCTTATGTCAGAATTCAATGTTAAAGGGCTTTTAGAAGTTGGATGTTACAAGAGGAAGCCCTTCTTTAATGGAGGTGTTCGTCTTTTGAGGGGTTTTTTTTATGTAAAATTGTACATGTGGTGTAAATATCCCACATTAATTGTATTTTAGATTATTTAATTAGTGAAGAGAGCCTTTTGTGGCTACATAAGATATATTAGGGGCGTTTAGCTTAGGAAATTAATATTTTAATGTAAAGGAAGTTGAGCATATCCTCTATAAATAGAGATGCACTTCCTCTCATTTTTTATAGTGGGATTGAGCAAGAAATCCCTTGGAAAGTCTAAAATTTATGAAATTTGTTCAAGTACCTTTGTCTTGGATTTGTGCTATGGATGGAAGATTAAGGTGCCTTTGTTAAGGGGACAAATTGTTGATGATTTTTCAAGTTTGACGGATGATTCATGGTTATGGTTTTATGGATGCGCAAGGATTTACCTAATAAGTGTTCTTTTAAGTATTTGTGGATTTATTCATTGAATATATGAAGTGTGGGTGTGCTTATCAAAGTCGTGAAAGTACACTTTTCCTTGTATTTTTCTTGAATATATCATGTCTTGCAAACCCTAGGAAGGTTTATAGTGGACTACCTTCCCTTGATATCGACTTTAAGAATTTTTAAATGACATAGGATGATTTTATAGGGTTTATAGTGGACTACTCTAGTTGTCACCCTATAGGAGGATATCCCAAGGTTTGCAGTGGACTACCTTAGGTATCACCTAATATCCATTATTTATATTCTTCAAGAGAGTCGCTAGTTGAACCCATATGCCAAATGAAAATACATTGGTCTGTGGTTCTCCCATCATCTTTCATATCCTAAAATTTACTAAAACCATTTTTCTTGGATGTACTCTTCACATCACCTTGAGCTTCATTGCCCTAAATCCTAGCAATCATAACCTAGGGAATCCCCCCTTGAGACAGAGAAGAGTCAGCCTGAAGTGTAGAAGAGGATTGGTGAGGTGACAGTGGCCCCCTCTTACATTCACTTGGATCACACTTGAGATTTTCAGAATTTATCTCCTAAAGTGTGAGTTTATGTGGTAACATTTTGGTGTTGTTGTTGGGGATAAAGTCCATTTTCTGAAAAATATGACATTGGAGGAGTTTTCAAACCTTGCAGATCTTTTCTTGGCGACTCCATTAGAATAATGAAGACCTTTTTCTTATGGATTTTTAATACTTTGTGCTTGTGAGGTGGGACAAGCACCATTGTGAAGGCATCGATAGCTCAGCTTGGTGACTCCATTGCAATAAGGTATGAAAATTTCATTTTTATTCAAGCTCTCATGTTAAAAGTTATATATGGAGAAAAATGGATCCTTGTGAATTGCATGAGATGTATCCTACTTTGGATATTAAGGGCATACCAAGATATCCAAATCAGTCTCCTCCAAAATATGAGAATAATCTCCCAAAATTCAATGATGATTATCTATTTGTTGTCCCACATGTCTTGTGACTTATGAGGTATGTCTCCACATTAAAAGAAATACATGAAGATATATTGATAAGGTAATTCGTACTCTCATTGGGAAAAATCAAAGGGACTCGATCAATTACTCTTGTAGTCCAAAGAGCATACATTCTCTCAAGGTTTTCGTTGAAGAATTTCTCAACCGTCGAGGTCCAAGGATTCAAAATTTTGAGGACACTTATCAGAAGATATTGGAAACCCTACAAGAAGAAGGATTTCTTGGCCTTTTGGAAGATGATGAAGTTTTTAATGCTACATATTATGATGATGGAAAAATCATGAAAGAGTTCTATGGGGAACCTTTGTTTGTTTCTAGCCTCATAACAAGCTATATCACTCTCAAAGAAGATATGGGTGATGATTTGAGTGATATTTATGATGGCTAGGAGTGAAACTTCCTCCAGTGATGAAGATTCCTTGAAAGACTTGTTGTATGATGGTATGTATGCTAAGAAACATGAGTCCAAGTTTGAGGGAGAAATAAATGAGCTTGACCAAATTGTGGATATCCATGAAAACTATGATGACAACATTGAACAAAATCTTGGTAGAAATGAGGGTATCATTGTTTTGGGGATTATTAAGTTTGATGATGGTTCTATGGGCTCCCCCATTGAAGATGATATTACAAATTTGGATCCTTGTAAAGAATCAAAGGAAAGAAACAGTGTTGCCATCATTAAAGAAGAAGAGTACAATCGCAGCTAAGATAAGTACCTCAATCTGTACTTTTTCTTTGAACAAAATAGTGTCGTATCATATATAATGTACTTTAATGGGCCACCAAAATTTGATGATGAAGACCCACGCTGTGACAATGACAAAGATTATTTACATAAATTCAATTAGGTTATTGAATTTGAAAGGAGCCTTATTTTTGTGGCGCATTTACCTTGTAAAATGCAGATAGGAAGACATTTTCTGGAAAACCATCACATTAAGGATAACATTGTTGAAGAATATAATTCAATGGTTGGCCTTTTGATAGGCTAGGTATGAGCAGAAATTGTATCTCCACACTTGATGGTTTGCATTAACAGGAGAGGTTCATAAACACAATACAAAATGACAGTTGGTCTTTCCATTTTAGGTGACTCTTCCTATCACCTACGACTCTTCACATTCCTATTATTTAAAATTTACCATAATCTGAGGATTAGGTATTCAACATCCCCCCCCCCCTTAATATGAAAGGGTTTTTGTGAGTCCAAGCATCATTCTTAACATTTAAAATATTTCTATTCCAAGCGCTTTGGTGAAGATGTCTACAATTTTCTCATTTGTGGAATAGTGTCTCAAGTGAATAGTCTTAGCCTCTACTTGATATCAAATTAAGTGATACTTTGTGTTGATGTGCTTAGTTCGATCATGGAATATGATATTCTTGGCCAACTTGATTGCATAAGTATTTTCAGCTATAAGAGGAGTAGAATTCACTTTTTTCTCTTGCAAATGTTCAAGTATTTTCCTGAGCCACACAATCTCCTTTGTTGCTTCTACAGCTGCCACATATTATGCCTCTATTGTGGAATCTACTAGAAATGACTATTTTTGTGATATCCAAGGGAACATTGTTGATCCAAGACTCACAAGGTAGCTTGAAGTTGACACTCCATTTTCTTGATCTCCAACAAATTCTGAATCAGAATATCCAATCAAGTTAAATTCATCCACCTTACTTGAGTCCAAAATCTTGAGTTCCCTTCAACTATTTTAGAACTCTTTTTGCAGTAGACCAATGTCCTTCACAGGGGTTTTGCATGAATATGGAAATAATCCCAACAAAAAATGAAATATCCAATTTGGTTGTGGTAAGGTAAATTATATTTCCCACAAGCCATTTGTACTTGGTTGCATCCTCAAATTCATTCCCTTCTTTTGATGTGAGCTTAAAATTATGTTCCACTGGAGTAGAGACAGAGTTACACTCAACCATGCCAAACTTGTTCAACAATTCCCCAATGTACTTATTTTGGGATATGGATATGTACTTTGGATTTTGAATCACTTCAATGATCAAATAGTAGTGAAGATGTCCCAAACCTATCATCTCAAAACCTTTCTTCAACTCTTTCTTTATGGATGCAATATAACTTTCATTATTCCTTGTTATCAACAAATCATCTACTTACACTATAAGATACACCACAATTTTTCCAACTTTCTTTACAAATAGAGTTGCGTTGTCAATATTGAAGTGCTTGAAATACAAATTCAAAAGATGCTCAGTTAGCTTTTCATACTAGGCTCATAGTGCTTGTTTCGGGCCATATAAGGATATTATAAACTTACATACTTTTTATTCTTGTACCTTCATAACAAAATCATTTGGATAAGACATGAAGATGGGATCTTTCAAGTCTCCATTCAATAAAGTAGTATTCATAGTCATTTGATGAATTTTCCATCCATTTCATACTGCTAAGGAAAATAGAGTATTGATGGTAGCCCATTTTATTGTGGGGGGTGTTATCACTCTATAATTTCTCAGGCTGAGGGAGAAATCGATAGAGGTAACCACAAAACCACTTGGATTCAAGGATCTAACCCTCCAAGACTCAAAAAGGGATCTCTCTGTATGTTTTAACTTTGTTTAGATTGGATATTAGGCTAGTTATGAGGATAGAAGGTTTGTTTTTTGAGTTTTTGGTTGGGACAACAAAAGAGGGCCATTGTGGAAAATGGAGTCAAAATAGCTTAAGGTGATCAATGGATGAATAACTGAGATCATTATGTAACAAGGCAAGGTAATCATGTTAGTGGATCCTTTTAGTTTATGAGATGGAAAAAGAGGAACAGATTAGGTTTCACTTCAAATGTAGAGCAGTGTTATCTGAATTCTACATTCAAACTTTAGAAGAAAACATAAATATTTTTTAAATCCATAACAGGGTGTTTGAAACAAATCATGAACATAATATTCTTATAAAAAATCAGGAAAGATAGCATAATGTGAAACCAGAGAGAAAAAAGATTACATAAAGGAACACTTCACCACATAACAATGAAACAGGAATCCTAAAGCATAAATGTCTTTGTATTCATCAAAAAAGTCACCTACAACCTCCTAATAGTCTTTACAACGAATGGTAATTTTTCAATACCATTTCTCCCTTCAGGTCCAACAACTATGTTATATTGTATCCTATCTTTTATAGTATCCCAGTACATTCAGATCCTACAGATTAGGGGATCAGATCCCTCCCTGGATTGTTTCTAGATATTTCTGAAACTACCTGATTGATGATCTTACCCAAAATAGAGATTTGATCTCTTTCAAAATCATACCAAATATCTTGAAACTATTGCAATATATTCGATTTTTACCACTAAAAGGGTAAAAATAGCAAACACTGCTTGTTGATTCGTATCCTAACATTTTGGAGGTTACAACAAAATCCCAAAATATAGGACAAACTTTGATTTTCTTTAATAACCAAATATAGTTTGATTTTGGCTTGTCAACAATATATTGAAGACGAGTCATAACTGAAAAAAAGTTATGGAAGCCTTTGAGATCATTGAAGAATCCATTTTCCTTGATCTAAGGAGATCTCTATGTTTTATGTTCATAACAGAACTTTTGGCAGCTAACAAGGTCAAAATAGAGTGCATTTAGCTGTCAATTTTCTGGGAACGATTTTCGGCAGCTAATGGTGGATTTTGAAATGGTTCTTAGCTGGCGAAACCTGTAACTTCTCCTGAACTTAGTCAAAATTGGTTGAGTTTCCCATTGACCCTGCTCCTTCTATTATAACCACTTCATTTGAAATCAAGGGTAGCTTCAACCAGAGTATCAAGCCTGAGATGAGCTTTGGGTTTTAGATTTTTGTGAACAAGTTTAAACTTCAACACTTTATTCAAATCTTGCGGTCTACTATTATGTTTGCAAAGCTTCTTGTTCTTGTGCTTTATAGTTTCATACTTGGTGCCTAACTGATCCAATGCAGAACCAATTTCGATAGATGATTGTCTAAGAGTCTCATTCTCCTTCTTCGGATGTCTCTCCAACACCTTTAACTCAACAATTTCTTCTTTCAGTTTCAGGACCTTAGGTTTTTTTCTAACCTTCTTCTTTGATGGTGTTCCAGGTTCTTCAGGGGTTTCCATTTCTACAGTTGATGGCTCTATTTTCATTTCTGAAGCTAATGTCTTAGAATCTGAATCTGAATATGGAAAATTTAGGACATTTTTCACTGTAGTTTTCCCTTAATCATCTACGTTCTTCCCAAACTCTAAATTCCCCTTTGTTTTATTTTATTTTGATGGAGAAACCTTTGAGGCATTTTCTACAGGTGAAAATACTCTTCTCTTCCTTTTACTAGTTTTTGGGGAAGTTAATTCCTGAGAGGGAGTTCCTCCTTTCTTTGGTTGAACTTCTTGCCCAAATTCCCCCCAAAATAGAAGGAAATACCAAGATTTATTCCTTATGCTGAGCTCCTCTAAGACTATCAACTTGATCATACCATGATGAAATACACTGTTATTGGCTTTTTGAGGCTTGGCCTAAACTTTAGAATCCATCTTAGTAAGACTCTTAAGGAGGTAAAAGGGCATATTCAGAGGTTGATTACCTGTGAAATGGAGGAGAAGTCTGAAGTGGTAGAGCATGGTCCTTCCATATCTCCCCTCACAAGTGATGTAAATCGGGATCATCTTTAGCAATGTTTGCCATTTCTCATCCAAATAGCTCCTGGGAATATTCTTTTTCCACTTCATATTTTGATGTTCTTCTTTGAAGAATGATCTAAAATCATTTTATTTGATTGAGGTAGTCTTAAACCACCTTTCTCCTTCACCAGGCATCTTTGTGGATGCTTCTACACTGGCTTCATCTATCTGCATCGCAACAGGCCCAAGATGAACCTTAAAGCCATGAAATCTCTTGGAAAATTCTTTTGTAATACCTTGATGGTACTCCTGGAGCTTTTGGTAGAAACTGTAGCATCCAACCTCTTTGAATAGTTCACAGACCTCAGGGTATGCCTCAAGGTATGAAGTATCCTGCAGTTCCTTCCTCAAAAGGGCACCTCCTGTTGAGCTCTTCATCACCAGAACTATTAGAAATTCCTCAAACTGGATTGTTGACAGGGTATCTAGGGTATGTAAAGGCAAGAAGGTCGGTTGAAATGGAGTGTTTATGGATAAATT
>ML779957.1:264000-313971 GCA_009831015.1 Picea engelmannii
TATGCAGCCTGCGTACTATCTTCAAAATATAATTTTTGAGAAAATGACAAGTGTAACCTTCTTCAGGAAAAAGTCCTTAATGAAGAGTTTGATCTTCCATCATCATGACATAATCATAATATCATCTCGATAACCAAAAATGTAGATAACATGGAGGAGGGGAAAAACAGTGAGATTTAGGGTAGAGTTAAAGGATGAAAAGGTTTGGGCGACTATGGGCGGATTAAACACAACCACAAACTGACAAACGATCAATTCAATGTTATGGGAAGGCTCATTACCATTTTTGGGATCGATTAAATGATATGGGAATGATCTAGGTTATGATTATTTGATTGAACAGAGGATCAACAAACGATAATCCCTTCTGAAAATTAGACGAATTATAATCGAAAGAGGTTTTGCAGCATATCAATGAACGATGATTTGTGTACCACTGTCGATATGGGAGTGATGAGACCCTTTCCAAACACTAGTGAGATTCACTACTTTTGATAGCTTATGATAGGTGTGAATAAGCCGATTAGCTACCAAAAGTTTTAACTTTCGATAGCTAACGGCTATAATATTTTGATCTTTTAGCTACCGAAAATCAAACTTTCTGCCACAATTAAAATATAACCATATTCATGAAATCAACTGATTGGGCCACTTTCAACCTTCAAAAACTCATGTGGATGTATCATAATTCCAACTTACCAAGTGAAAACACTAGGATACCTGGATATTTGATTTGAAACATTGGATATACCACTAGACCATTACTCCTGACCACCTTATCATGAAAGCATTCTCAACCTGATCAGAAAAAAATCTAAAATAGATAACTACATAACAGATGACTATATTATAGGACCCTAATATAGGCTCCAATTGGGGATGGCAGCTTTGGAGGAGGTGTCAAGAATCTCAGATCTCCGGATTCGTAAATCAGTTCCTTATCCATTGGTCTGATCCCACAACCTGTAACCTTTTCAACCATAAATACTATGCGATTGAAAATCAATGTATCATTTGTTCCAAACTTGACTGAATCTTAAAATGCAATACTGAAATGAATATGAAAAGCATGCTTCCCCAGCAAACTTATTTGCACATTGTAAATCTAATTATTTGAAGGATTCTGATCTGACCATCTTATTTATGTACATATCCTATTCTAATCCTTAGAATGCATGCCCTTAATCAATATGAAACATCCAATATAAACAATCAAATATTGGATTTGATACCTTAATTCTTTCATCGTTCTTTACCAAACTCAGAACTGAATCTGTTAAGGGTACTTGAAAATGGTTATGAGCTTGGTCTTCATCATAGGGAGCTTGGTAAACCTGCAAAAAAACATAAATGATGGAAATGGATTGTTGCTATGTGATGAACAAGTTCTCCATATAAATAGCCACTGGATCAAGATAGACTCAACCCATCATTGGATATTTTGACTTGGTCAATTCAACTTCATGACCAGGAACCACACATGTTCTCTCCATGTCTTCAAACAATTCGGAACATGTTTGTATTTTATCTGATGAGTTTTGTACTGATACATCTACTGAACAAGACAATGGAGCAGAATGTCTGATCATGTCCATATCATAACATATTTTTAAATCATTACGAGCAAATGAAGACTGACTTTGAAAACACAAACCATCCAACATATTAGTTATTGGGTCATGTAGTTCTTTAGATGGCTACAGCATTGGTCCTACTAGCACCTCATGATTTCTTCCATGATCATCAACCACAATGTGACCAATATTTCTTTTCACAATCTGAAATGAATTAAAGCATAAGGGCGGGGAATCAAACTGGTTCAATTCATCATATTTTTCAAAATCTGTGATTTCATCTGAGATTTGACATTCAATATGACTTAGGGACGAACTTTTAGATCTGAAAAAGGTTTTGTATCATCCCTGTTTTCCTCAAATGATTCATTAGAACATTCCTCATCCTTTCTATCTACAATCTTCTTGCAATGTTCTCTCGGGAGTGAGGCAAAACCCAGGGGTGGGCATTTTGCACCTACTTTAAAACCTTCTTCATTTTCCTCCTTGCAATGTTGCTTAGTATGCAGAGTTTGATTTCCATCTTTTAATTGTGATAGTCGGGTTTCTTCTTCCCATGAAGTTAATGTTGGTTGGTTTGAACAATCAGCCTCAATATCGCCCATATAATCATCATCCTGATGATCATATCTGGGATGATCATCTACATATGCAAGTTCATCAAACATGCACATCATCTCATGAGATTTTTCCACCACCCTCTGATTTTGAACTTCATCTTTGGTTGTATTGTGAATTGAGTACATGAAATAATCGATTGGTGGTTCTGAATACCGAGGTTGAGCTGCGAAATGTTCGGGGACATTGATCGTTGTCTTTTATAGAACTAATGGAACATGAGTTCTTTGAACAACAAGTTCCTCTTTATTGATAATCTTGTGCATCACTTCATTGATAGTATTTGTCAAAATATCTAGTTTTATCTCTGAAGATATCAAGTGCTCCTTTTATGTTTTATCCTTCATCATTGTTTTTAACTTTGCCTTTCTGTTCAGTAGGTTAGCTTTTGCATCAACTGCAATCTTTTGCATTTCTTCAAGGGTTGCAGTGTTCCTTTCTCTTAATTGGAATGCCATCTCAGGATCGAAGGCATCTGGGAAATGTAAGTGAGTTAATCCTGGGGGTGGCCTTATATCAGCAGGCATTGAATGATACACCTTATTGAACCTAGCTAAAAAATGTTGCATTGTCTCCCCCGACTATCTTTTTAAGTGGTCATACTCTTCTAGAATGAGAAAGACATTTCCCATGATCACCCATCTATCTAGGAAAACTTGCATAAATTGATGGAAATTGCTAATGCTTGCAACTGGAAGATTCTTAAACCAATTTTTAACTTTACCTTGCAATGATAGCACAAACATCCTAATACAGGCATTCTCTTCTTCCATCTCAAATAGATCAAAAAAATCCTCAATATTTTGAATGTGTTTTTCAGCAGTGATCTTTGTGTTTTCTCCATCAAACATGGGTAGATTATTGCTATAATTTGCAGGGAGGTCATGGAGAATATAAGGTAAAACCAGAGGCTTGTATATGTCTGGGAATTTTATAGGTATAGGAGGTAAAGTAAGGGTCTTATAACTATATGGATGTTTAGCAAGAGTAGGAGATAAAGCACGAGGCTTATGTCTCACTAGGATTTCTACAGGTGCATCTGGGATGTGAACAGGTGTATGAGTATGTACATGATCTACAAATTGGGGCTTAATCTCTTGAGGCTCATCAATTTGCAAATGATCAATATAAACTTTGACAATGTACTCTTGACTAGGATCAAAATAAGATAGAACATAATTACAGATAAAACCAACAATGTCTTGAATACAATTTGAGCTTGAGTACCTGGTCTTTCCAGATTGCTTCATCATATTTCAGGTTCTTCCTCTAGTGGATTCTTCAAATTGGAACTGATCTGGAGTTGATTGGAGTCGCCAGGTGAATGATTTTAGCCTTCTTGTGTCTGATCATTGTCCACCATCGGTAATCAAATCTGGAACTTGGTATGCTTTCTGGGGAAGGTTCCCCAGTATGGTCGCCATTATGTTAGCACTCCGTAATTTCTCAAGCTGAGGGAGAAATTGACAGAGTTAACCACAAAACCACTTGGATTCAAGGATCTATCCCTCCAAGACTCGGAGAGGGATCTCTCTGTATGTTTTAACTTTGTTTAGATTGGATATTAGTCTAGTTATGAGGATAGAAGGTTTTTTTTTTGAGTTTTTGGTTGGGACAACAAAAGAGGGCCATTGGGCAAAATGGAGTCAAAAAAGGTTAAGGTGATCAATGGAGGAATAATTGAGATCATTGTGTAACAAGGAAAGGTAATCACATTAGTGGATCCTTTTAGTTTATGATATGGAAAAAGAGGAACATATTAGGGTTCACTTCAAATGTAGAGCAGTGTTATCTGAATTCTACATTCAAACTTCAAAAGAAAACATAAATATTGTTTAAAGCCAGAACAGGGTTTTTGAAACAAATCATGAACATAATCTTCTTATAAACAATAAGGAAAGATAACATAATGTGAAACTAGAGAGAAAAAAGATTACATAAAGGAACACTTCACCACATAACAATGACAAAGGAATCTTGAAGCATAAAAGTCTTTGTATTCATCAAAAAAGTCACTTACAACCTCCTGGCGGACTTTACAATGAATGGTAATTTTTCAATACCATTTCTCCCTTCAGGTTCAACAACTATGATATATTGTATCCTATCTTTTATAGTATCCCAGTACATTCAAATCCTACAGAGTAGGGGATCAGAGCCCTCCCTGGAGTATTGTCTCTAGATATTTCGAAACTACCTAATTGATGATCTTACCCAAAATAGAGATTTGATCTCTTTTAAAATCATACCAAATATCTTGAAACTATTACAATATATTCGATTTTTACCACTGAAAGGGTAAAAATAGAAAAGACTGCTTGTTGATTCGTATCCTAACATTTTGGAGGTTACAACAAAATCCCAAAATATAGGACAAACTTTGATTTTCTTTAATAACCAAATATAGTTCGATTTTGGCTTGTCAACAACATATTGAGGATGAGTCATAACTGAAAAAGCATTCTGGAAGCCTTTGAGATCATTGAAGAATCAATTTTCCTTGATCTGAGGAGATCTATGTGTTTTCTGTTCATAACAGAACTTTCGGCAGCTAACGAGGTCAAAACAGAGTGCATTTAGCTGTCGATTTTCTGGGAACAATTTTCGGCAGCTAATGGTGGATATTGAAATGGTTCTTAGCTGGCGAAACCTGTAACTTCTACTGAACTTAGTCAAAATTGGTTGAGTTTCCCATTGACCCTGCTCCTTCTATTATAACCACTTCATTTGAAATCAAGGGAAGTTTCAGCTAGAGTATCAAGCCTGAGGTGAGCTTTGGGTTTTATCTTTTTGTGAACAAGTTTAAACTTCAACACTTTATTCAAATCTTGCAATCTGCTATTATGTTTGCAAAGCTTTTTGTTCTTTTTCTTTACAATTTCATACTTGATGGCTAACTGATCCAATGCAAAACCAATTTTGATAGATGACTATCTAAGAGTCTCATTCTCCTTCTTTAGATGTCTCTCTAACACCTTTAACTCATCAATTTCTTCTTTCAGTTTATGGACCTTAGGTTTTTTGCTAACCTTCTTCTTTGATGGTGTTCCAGCTTCTTCAGGGGTTTCCATTTCTATAGTTGATGGCTCTGTTTCTATTTCTGCAGCTAATGGCTCAGAATCTGAATCTGAAAATGGAATATTTAGGACATTTTGCATTGTACTTTTCCCTTGATCCTCTACCTTCTTCCCAAACTCTAACTTCCTCTTTGTTTTCTTTGATTTTGATGGAGAAACTTTTGAGGCATTTTCTACAGGTGACAGTGCTCTTCTCTTCCTTTTACGGGTTTTTGGGGAAGTTAATTCATGAGAGGGAGTTCCTCCTTTCTTTGGTTGAACTTATTTCCCAAATTCTCCCCAAAACAAAAGGAAATCCCAAGATTTATTCCTTCTGTTGAGCTCCTCTAAGACTATCAACTTGATCAGACCATGATGAAATAGACTGCTACTGGCTTTTTGAGGCTTGGCCTGAGCTTTAGAATCCATCTTAGTAAGACTCTTAAGGAGGTAAAAGGGCATACTCATAGGTTGCTTACCTGTGAAATGGAGGAGCAGTCTGAAGTGGTAGAGCATGGTCCTTCCATATCCCCCCTCACAAGTGATGTAAACTTGGATCATCTTTAATAATGTTTTCCATTTCTCACCCAAATAGATTCTGGGAATATCCTTTTTCCACTTCATATTTTGATGTTCTTCTTTGAGGAATGATCTGAAGTCAATTTTTTTTATTGAGGTAGTCTTAAACCACCTTTCTCCTTCACCAGGCATCTGTGTGGTTTCTGCTACATTGGCTTCATCTATCTGCATCACAACAGGCCCAAGTTAAACCTTAAAGCCATCAAAGCTCTTGGAAAATGCTTCTGTAATACCTTGATGGTACCCCTGGAGCCTTTGGCAGAAATTGTAGCATCCAACCTCTTTGAATAGTTCACAGACCTCAGGGTGTGCCTCAAGGTATGAAGTATCCTATAGTTCCTTCCTCAGAAGGGTGCCTCCTTTTGATCTCTTCATCACCATAACTGTTAGAAATTCCTCAAACTGGATTGTTGACAACAGATCTAGGGTATGTAAAGGAAATAAGTTCGGTTCAAATGGAGGAGGGGAAAAACAGTGAGATTCAAGGTAGAGTTAAAGGATGAAAAGGTTTGGGTGACTATGGGCGGATTAAACACAACCACAAACTGAAAAATGACCGATTCAATGTTATGGGAAGGCTCGTTACCATTTTTGGGATCAATTAAATGGTATGGGCATGATCTAGGCTATGATTATTTGATTGGACAGAGGATCAACAAGCAATAATCCCTTCTGAAAATCAGACGAATTATAACCGAAAGATGTTTTGGTAGCATATCAACGAATTATGATTTGTGTACCATCGTTGATATGGGAGTGACGAGACCCTTTTCAAACACTGGCGAGATTCACTACTTTTGGTAGCTTATGATAGGTGTGAATAATCCGATTAGCTACCGAAATTTTTAACTTTCGGTAGCTAACGGCTATAATCTTTTGATCTTTTAGCTACCAAAAATCAAACTTTCTGCCACAATTAAAATATAACCAAATTCATGACATCAACTGATTGGGCCACTTTCAACTTTCAAAAACTCATGTGGATGTATCATAATTCCAACTTACCATGTGACAACACTAGGTATACCTGGATATCTTATTTGAAACATTGGATATACCACTAGACCATTACTCCCGACCACCTTATCATGAAAGCATTCTCAACCTGATCAGAAAAAACTCTAAAATAGATAATTGGAGAACATATGATTGTATTATAGGACCCTAACAGGGGGGAAAGTATCCTCATAATAAATACCTTCTTTCTATGCAAATAATTTTTCCATGAGTGTTGCTTTGTGCTTATCAAGTGAGCCATCTGATTTGTACTTTGCTCTTGAAGACCCACTTACAACCAATTGGTTTAGCTTGGAATGGAGAATCCACTAACTTCCACATCCCATTATTGATGAGAGCATCATATTCCTTCTACACGGATTCTTTCCATTCATCATCAGAAGTGGATTCTTCAAAGGAAGTTACTTCTATTATCGCAGGATTTTTAGTTGTGCAAATCCCAACACAAGATCCCCAAATCTTGTGTAACTACAGAAGATCCTACCACTGCCACCTTAGTAAGAAGCTGCCATGTTTTAGTGATGGAGTAGGTCCACCACGGGGGACGATTCCACAGTGACCTCAAGGGATCAAAGTAGAAAGTAAAGTAGCCAAGCCAAGCACCCCCTCTATTGATCACCTAAAGAAAATTCTAGGTCAAGGAAAACTAAGAGGTAATAAGATGTTTGAGTACCTGCCCAGAACAAGAACAATTTGTAACATATATGTGACAATTTCCAAGTAAAAACATGGAATTAATACCTCATTAGACACTAGACATTGAAAATTGCAATGGCTGGTACAAATTTGCAATGGTACAATAGTCTTATAACAACAATATGAACTTTTAATAGTAGCAATAAAAAGATCTTAGAATTCCAACAATTGACCAATAAAATTAAGCATGTACCACATAAAACATTATCCAATTGTTTAGGAGAAATTATGAACAAGTTAAAACACCTTTTCAAGGATGTATGCAACAAATAAGAGTGTACTAAGATGGTTGTAGCAAACTTTTGCAACAACAACAACTTTACTAGAGAGTTAGTAAGTGTTAGTGTTAGTGTTAGCAAAATTAGTAGAAATATTGAGAGAAGCAAAAGAGAGTGTTTGTTGATCAATTTCACCAATAGAGAGATGTAAGATGAGTTCCTTTGAGGGATATGGAGTCTTTATAACAACAAAGACAATAATTCTTTAAAATTGAGATAGAAAATATTAAGAGGTGGGGATTAAACTCTAAGGTGATAGCACATTAGGGCCTTAGGGTTTAAGCATTAAAGAGAATGATTGCTAGAGTGCAAGCACTTTTGGGCTGTAGCAACCTTTTCTCCCTTATTAATACTTCAACTAAGTCAAGAAATCAAATGTCTATGGCCAAAATCCTAAAGTGCTAGCACTTTAGGGCTTTAGGAGTCTAACCCTAACAAGGATTCCTTCACAAATTTTGGACAAAATTAACATTGTGAGAGGAGGAAGCACTTATTATCCTCTCTTAGGGTTTCACCAAGCAAGATGTCTAGCATGAAAAAGAGAAATTACCATGAAAATTTGATAGCACAGAGATAAAATTGCAGAAATTTCACTTACTTCACCAAGATAGCATGAGATAAAACCCTAATTGTATAAATTCTATCCAAAAATCAGTAAAAGCATCCACAAATTGATCCTCCAAGCAAGCCGCATAAGTGTAGAAGAGAGAGATATTCAAGTAGGGTGAAAATTTCAGACTGTTCTCACAAATGGTGAGTGATTAATCATGAAAAATGAAAATGAGATGGTTCTCTATTTATATGAGGCCATCTAAACCAATTTGTCCACTTTAAATTGTCAACAACCAAATAGAAGAGGATTGACCCCCTTCATTTGTCTTTACATTTTGCAAAAATGAAAAATACATGAAATAAAACCCTAAAGAGGAATGTTGGGCCTCCAAAGACCATGTGTCATGATCATGTGTGTAAACGTCCCATGCCACAAGCCTCCACCTATCAAACCACCTCCAAAACCACATCATCCATCAAAGCCTAGCCTTCAAGATGATGTCAAGGGATAGTGAGTGATGTCCCAGGCCTCCAAAGGTTGTGTCCAAGTGGAATAGGGGTGATATATCATCCTCCAATGATGCCAAGGTGCCTCCAAATGCAACGTCCTCCACATTCAAGGTGCAACAATCATCATCAATGGTCTCTCACATGTGGGGCATGGCATCCACCTTCTTGTATTTCAAGCCCCTGTGAAGTTCCAAGTGGCATAGTTCCTTCATGAACAACTTTCACCAGGTAAGGTCCTGCAAAGACAACAAGTACACCCTCCAAGGGTCCACAAGTCATATGAATCATTCCAAGTAAGCCACATTTAATATAAGAACCACCCAAACAAGTGCATTAAATCCCCCTTTTCAAATTAAACAAATACTCAAAGACCTTATTAACTTTGCCAAATTTAGGTATGGGAGGGGTGTCATGGTGCCCTATTAGGTAGGAAAATTCCCGGGGCAGGGAATTTTTCCTAAGAAGACCCTATCTCAATCATGTAATGATATGAGGTGGAGTGGGGAAAGAATCTTGGGTATGGGGTTCCTAGCAAATCAAGGGTTCATATTGTCTCATTTATGGGTGCCTTTATGGAGGGTGTGCTACATCCTTGAGTTCCCTTTATTTATAATGCAACCTTTTTCCAAGCCCTTTGTTTTCCTTTTTGTTACGTCTGAACATTGAGTGTTATGTACAATGGAAAGAAAAAGAGCATTGCAATTCCACTTGAAGTAAGAACACATTGAGTGCTATATGCACTGGAAATTAAAGAACAACGTAATGTATTCTTCCATCAAGAAAGACATTTTTATTTATTTTTAAAAGTCCTTTATTCATTCAGAGAAGCGTTTAATGGATCTCAAGACTTTAGGGTGAGAATTTATGTATGATGTGAGCTACAACTCCTCTAGGCCTTTAGCCCCTTCTTCCCATGAAATGAGGTACAAGCCCTTCTTGGGGTCAATGCACCCGAAAACCCAAAGATGAGGAAATAGAGGGGAAGAAGTGTGGAAAGTGGTAAGTTTGAGCCGAAATGGTACAATGACCCTTCAAGGAAAGCCCCCGGTAGCAACCCTTTTCTCAAGGGTGACCAACTTACTAGGATGACATGTCAAGCACCAAGGCGAAATTAGGAAAAAGATATAATTTCCAAGCAAGCGTTCCATAATAAAGAAAGGACTCTTTGCAACATGCTTAAATGCTTCAAATATTAAAATGACACTTACCATGAAACTAGACTTGTTACCTCATGAAGCAATACTTGTTGTCTTCTGGGAGCCAGGCTGATGTAGTGGACATTGCTCTGTTGCAAATGATGATGATTGTGAACTATGGTGAATAAAAGGGGTTATGTGGGTTGTATTATCCATCTAGATCTTGACACTCCATGTCTGCTACCTACCGGCCTCGAGAAATCATCTCCTTAGTTACCCCTAGGCTGGGGGGGGGTAACATGGTAAGAGTTAGTAGATAAATTAAAATCACAATCATATAAGACATCCATATCATATACATCACATCCATCTTGTCTTGAGGGACTTATGGTTCATATCTTTCCAACCTATGGATGAACACTTTCAAGTGTTTTTATGAGCTATTTTGGTGGACCTCTTTGATATTGGTTTGATTGTTTATCTGATTGATATGGTGTTGAATTCGCATCAAGACTCATCCTTTCAATCCTCTCAATCACGTCATCCAAAAGAACTTCAGGTTCTAATGAAGTGGCTAGAAATTCTTCATGAGGGGGATATGGTGCTTCAAAAGAAGATTCCATAGATTTATCAAAGATAAGGATCCCCCCTTCAATGTGTGGAATCTCATCATCAAATTCATGATATGTATTTACATGAGTGAATTTGTCCAGATGATCAAGCTGCCAATCAACAATTTTGTCATTCTTGGAGGATTCAAGAAAATTTATATCTCTGGAAAGAATGAATTTCTTGTTCACCTCATCATAAAGATGAAATGCCTTGGTGTTATTTGAGTACCCCAAGAAGATACATTTTTAACTCCTTACATCAAGCTTGTTTCTTTGCTCCTTAGGGATTAAGGCATAGCAGGTGGAACCAAAGACCCTAAGATGCCTCACCTAAGGAATGTAACCATACCACATTTCATAAGGAGTCTTATTTTCAAGATAATGAGATGGACACCCATTTTTCACATAAACTGCACATAGAACTGCATCAACCCAAAACATCAATTTTACATTTTTGGAAAACATCATGGAATGAACCATATTTAGGAGAGTCGTGCGCGTTCTTTCAGCTACACCATTATGTTGAGGATTGCATGGAACCATGATTTGATGTTTGATCCCATGTTGGTGTAGATAGTTTTCAAATTCATTAGATTTGTATTCCCTTCCATTATCAGTGTGAAGAGAATCAATACAAGACTAAGCTTCATTTTGGATCCATACATTAAAAAAAAATTAAGTTTCAAAAGATTGCGATTTTCCTTTCAGCAAATACACCTAACGCATCCTAGTGTAATCACCAATAAAAGACATGATACATGTATTTCCATTTGTTGATGGAACAAGCATGGGGCCACACAAATCAGAATGTATCAATTCAATATTTCTACATACTCTGGAAGTGGAATCATGAAAAAAAAATTGTTATGCTTTCCAAGGATACAAGCATCGCATTGCTTCAAATTCCTAGGAATAGTGGGAAAATTAGAAACACCATTCTTTTTCAGCAAATGAAGTCTATAATAATTAATGTGACCAAATCTAGCATGCCACAAGAGTTGCATTGTACCTTCATCATGATGAAGAGATATGCAAAAAAAATTGCATGCGTAGATGTCCCTTTTAACTTCAACAATCTTCCATCTGCCACTTTGTTCATGATGATCATGTTGTCAAAAACCTTCCTTATTTCAAATTTTCCATCGAATATATGAATATAGTGGCCTTGCTATCAAATGTGGACAAGAATTATCAAGTTCCTTCTCAACTAAGGAAGATAGAGCACATCATGGAGAAGAAAATCTAGGATTCAAGGCAATGTAACCCTAATCATGCCAATTCTCGAAGGTTTGAGACTTGATTTATTTGCAAAATAAACTATGCCATCTACATTGTCATTGAAATATTCAAAGAATTATCTCTAGTATGTCATATGGAAAGTTGCACCTATGTCAAGAATCCATGCATCTCTCTAAGAAGAAAATGAAGTGTTAAATAGATCTTTAGTTACTCCTATATTGCAATGAGAAAAAGATAATGAGTAGATTCAAGTGCTTTACCTTTTGTTGGATCTAATGTTTTACCTTTATATTATTTCTTATTCTATTTGTCTTTGATATTATCCCATGAGATTCTACAGTCCTTTTCTTCATGTGACCCATTCCTTCTGCAATGATTACAATGAAGATCAAATCTCTCACCTTGGTTGTGTCTACCCCCCCTTCCTCCAAAATTCTTTTTTCCACATCCTCTTTTGCTTATTTCTCCTCTAGAAGAATCATGTGGTTGATTCTTCCCTTTCTGAGAAAGGAACATAGTCTCGTCGGTGGATTGAGCTAACTTATTTCCAAAGGATTTCTCACGTTTTGAAACTTTCGCCATCAAAGTGTCAAATGTGATACATTTCATTTGACCACTACCTTGCAGAGATTAAAGGTAGTGGGAATGTGTAGGGTAGAGGGCCTTAATGAAGGTTGTGAGAGGGAGTTCTATCTTCACTCCATTGGAATCAATGTCATGCATTATGGTTTTGATATTATAAGCTAAAGGTAAAGGATCAACATTCTTCAACTCTAGGTTGAAAAGATTCACTGGCAATTATATGAGTTCTAGTTTTGAGTGAGTGACATACAAGTCCTTCAATTTCTTCAAACCACTATAGGAGTCATTAATGGAAATAATATGGTGTCTCTCCTCTTCACTTACTATCACGGAAATCACAACATATGTTTTATGGTCTTTTTCCTTCCATATGGCACACTCTTTGTTTGATGTAGGAATGGTCGGTCTGCTACTCTTTGGTTGTGCTTCTAATTCGACGTGTTCTTCATTGGTAGTTGTTGCTTCACAAATGCCATTCAACAAGTCATTGAAGATCATAGTGCGTTGATCTTTATATACCATTCTCGATAATTTTCTTTATTAGTGAGCACCATGCCAATGATGGAGATGAGAGAATGCATCTTCCAATCTTCGATATTCCAAAAGAAATTATACCACCTCAACAAGAAACTATTGAACCTTAGTGGACACAAAGGAAGAAGAATGAGTCTTTGTGGTAAAAGGCCATTACTCACTAGTAAGGGAGATGAGGTGTGCTTCAAATTATCTCTCAATCTAGTCAAGAATGGTTATAGGCTTGTGGTGGCAGGGAATGGAAGCCATCTCTTCTGTAATGCTATAGAAAATATAATGAGTTGGTAAGAGGATGTGAGATTATGGAATTGGGCTCTCCTTCATACTCCTCACATCAATAATTTGCACAGAAAAATCGATGCAACACCAAGAAGACAAAACGGGCCAATATACAAGTAATGACTTAGTGATTTAGACGTCATAAGTGATTTAAACCCCTTTGGTGCATGTGAATTTCAAAGTAGTGTGCGGTCAATATCCATATGCACCTTATAAAGTACATTTTTCTGAGAGTTTCTTGAGCCACAGAAGTGCACCGAAATCAATTGCAATGGGTGAGAGCAGGCTCAACACACTTGAATCCCACTATTATATTTCATGTGCTCAACTAGTATATGCAAATAAGGGAGTCCCTGTTGAGAAACCAAAAGACGATGGAGGAGCCCCTCTTCTTACAACTTTTGATGGTGTTGAAGTTCCTTCCAATGAGTGGCCAATCAGACTTCTTCATAGACATGGCTCTGCGCACGATCAAATCACAGATCATCTCTTACGTGACACCATTTCAACATGGGTTCTGAGATTTGGATTACCAGTGGGAGTGAATTTGATTAATGGTGAGAGCCATGCAAGGGTTTCACGCGGGTGGAGAGGTGAGGTGTGCATGGTAGAGAGAGCACGAATAGGAATGAATAAGAGAAGTAGGACTGAGTCGAGGAGGATTAACGCTCAAAACCCTAACACCTGAACAAAGAGATGAGCACAAATAACATTTAGGAGGCGGAGGGACATACTTGCAGGAAGAGGGGAATTTTTGCACACGAGAGGAAAGAAAATCCCAAGAGCAGAGAATCATGGAGTTAACTTGCTCTAATACCACTAACGGGGCAGGTATAGGCAGAAATTATAACTCCACACTTGATGATTTTCCTTAACATGAGAGGTTCAAAAATGTGATATAGAATGATCATTGGTCTTCCCCTTCTGGGTGACTTTGCCTATCACCTATGACTCTTCACATTCCTATTATTTAAAATTTACCATAATCTGAGGATTAGGTATTCAACACCTTTGCATTCTTAGCAATACACATCATGAACAAAACATTGTTATCTCGATGGGATAAAAATCAGATTACAAGAGAAATAAGTATGAAGAACACGCTAGTGGTGGAGAAGACGATGATAAGGATGGATTTTTTAGTGAGGACAATAATCTAGTTGCTACATTTTGGAAGTATATGCAATTTCTTGAACCTGAGGAAGACCTAGATGAATCAGATATATTGGTTGTTGTTGGATGTTTGCATGCCATAAACATGATACTTGATTATGTCAGCATGTTTCCTCATGTTTTCCCTCATGTGGAGCCCATATTGTTACCCATCAATCCATTGACCCATTAATTTAAGATTATTGGAGTCTCATACAATATTAATTGCATTGCATCACTTGGCTTGGATAGAAGAATTGGTTCCTTTTCCAAATCTATATTATTTGAATCATGCTTCATTTTCACCATATCAAGGGAGTAACTAGGAAAGGAGATTAGTTTGCTTGATTCCAAGATGCAAATGATAATTTCATTGCATCACTTGACTAGGATGGAGGAATTAATTCATTTTCCTAATATATAGTATTTGAATCATGCTTCATTTTCACCCTATCAAGGGAGTAGCTAGGCAAGAATATTAGTTGGCATGATTCCAAGATGAAAATAGAAGGACAACTCAAGTTAAGGGACCACTTAAGTTAAGGGTGTATAAGCATGAACAAAATTGAAGAAAATAAAGTTATGGGCACATAAGAATGAACAAAAAAGAAACAAGTAATAATTGAAACTTACAATAAGCAAATTAGACTATAACAATGTTTGTGTTACTGTGAAATCATCTATACATTGCTCCACGAAAGAGAGCACAAAAATGAAAACACATTATGCTATGTTATTTTGCATCAATCATTTGTATCCATGTGTGCTTCTCTGCCACTATGATGGAAAATTGTAAATTTTTGTGTCTATAACAATGTTTGTGTTACTGTGAAATCATCTATACATTGCTCCACGAAAGAGAGCACAAAAATGAAAACACATTATGCTATGTTATTTTGCATCAATCATTTGTATCCATGTGTGCTTCTCTGCCACTACGATGGAAAATTGTAATTTTTTGTGTTTAATACTATGCTATATGCTCATTGTTATTATTATTATAGTTTGTAATTTAGTATAAAAAGTGCATTTTTTGTTTAATTTTTAAATTTCATTCATTTATTTATTTACTAGCCTAGATACATCTTAACCCTGAATTTATTAAGAGTAGAGAGGGATCAAATCTCCAGAGGTGCAAACCTCTTTTAGAGTATTTATGTTCTAAGACTTTTGCGACCATTGTTGTGATGAGGTGCAAACCTCTTTTAGAGTGCAAAACTTGAAAAAAAAATTCACCTCGAAAGATTTGATCCATCTCCACACTTGATAGATGAAAGATTAAGATGGATCTAGGCTAGTTATATATATTTCACGAAGTTTTTAAAATTTGCAAATAAAATATTCTTTTTTATTTTATTGTATTTTAATATTAAATTTTATTTTAAAAGTTATATATATATATATATATATATATATATATATATATATATAAATAATTTTGTATTTTATAACTCTTATACAATCTCTATTAAATATAAATAAATAAAAAATCATGTGTTATATTTCAATACTCATTCTTAAAAATAAATAAACAAATTCATCTATTTTATTTCAATACTAATTTATAAAAACATTTTATTTTGGTATTATCCTTGAGTTGAGAAAAACTAAATAACCAAAACCTTAAAATACCTTTTTCAAATGATATAACATTACTATTATTAGTCCATGTCAAAGTAGGATTATAGCAATGAGTTTGCTATTGATTTGACATTAATTTGCTTTATATTTTTAATTTGTTTGTAAAATGTAATGTTTAGCTTAAGAAAATACATATATATTTTTTGATATAGTAAAAATATTTATTTTTCTCTTCTCTAATTGGTTAATATATTTCAAGCCTTATTGTTGCCTTCAAGTATTTCAATATTTAAAATTAATTGCATAATCAACAGATTATAATTGGTTGTACAACATATATAGCACTTATTACACCACCACAATAAAAATATTTTTTTAAATTTACATTTCCCAATATAGAAGAAGAAATGAATAGTGATGTTGATGTTTTGGATGTGTCATGTCATAACATATTAAAATATTATATAAATTAAAATACATATTACATATTTTATAATATATATATTAACAAGTTGAAATATTATATAAATTACAGTATATATTATATATAATATATATATGTTAACACATAAAATATTATAATATATTATATATTAAAATGTATATTATATTTTATAATATATATATGTTAAGATAGTAAAATATTATATATATTAAAATATATATTATATAAATTACAGTATATATTATATATTAAAATGTATATATGTGTATTAAGATAGTAAAATATTATATATATTAAAATATATATTATAAAATGTGAAATGTTTATTTTTATTTTTTATTTTTTAAATAAGATTTGCATTTGGCTTACTTAGTTTAACTAGAAGGAAATTGAGGTTAATCCCAAAATTATATGGCATCTACATTAAAGTAAAATCATGATATGAAAAATCTATAAACTATGTGTCATCATGGAGCAATAAGGCTTTCTCCATCCCTTGTAAGTCTATGTCAAATACTTTTAAGAAGCTGATTTCTTTTAAGATTATGAAACTAGCTCATTTGTCAGCATATTATACGTGTTTCAAAGTAATCATCATGAATAATTATAGGGTGTTAACTATCATCTTCATTTCCAAATTTACTTAGCAGGGACTAAGCTGTCATGCAGCCCTTGTTATATTTAACACGTTATTTTAATAAAATTTATTTGTTAACTTTAAAGCTATAAAAACTTTAAAAAAGATATTCCCCACAAGTTTGTTAGTTTTTAAATACTTAAAAATTTAAGATATTCCCCACAAGTTGTTAGTTTTTAAGTACTTAAAAATTTAACAAAAATATAAAATGTTTCATAATAATATTGGGAAATACAATTTTATTTTAAATTATATATATGATAATGTTTTGAAGGAGTAAGTAGAGGCAAATTTGATATGGAAAATCTATGAGGGCTCTGCAGTTTCGGAGAACTAGGCTTTGCAGTTTCAGATGGCTAGGGTTTTTGCATTCTCTCCCATTTTGACGTCATAGAGACACGCTCCTCCTTTACCTATCCCCACCTCTGTGCATAATGGATCCAGACGAGGGAGATATCCTAGATTACTCAAAGGATCCTTCTATGGATCATGACATTTGGGGGATTTATGTCAGATTCGCTCCCTCGTCTTCCCTGTTATGCGAGGATCCTTGCACCTATGATGTCATCTACCCCTCCCACCTCTCGCCACATACATCTCCCTATACATCCCATCCTTCTCCCCCATGTGAACCTTCATCTCGTCCCTTTATCCCCCTCCCTCACACTTCTTTCAGTCACCTTGACTCTGTACCGTCCCTGCCTTCCCATAGTACACTTGGAGAAAGAGAATCAATACCCCCTTCTTCTCATGATTAGTCGGTCTCTTCATGTCATTTCCAAAGTGTCTTCTCCATCGTTGAACCATGGTTTCCATGACACCTATATGAGGAATTATTGCTACATCCTCCCTCCACTCCAAATGGTTTCATTAGGAATATTCTCGCCAAAAAATCTCTTTGCGAAGGCCTTCCTGATTCACCGGTTGACTCGGTTCCCAATCCTAGAGTCTCTGACATGGAAGATCAAAGAAAACTAAGCATTTCCTAAAGTGGAAGGTGGTGGTAAATAACCTAGTTCTAGGTGACAATATTCAACTAAATGACATTGTAGTTGCGCAGGATGAAATTGTAGTGGGAAGATTTCTAAGAAAGAAACTCTCTACTTCCTCTCTGAGTCACTGGACATCTTAAAATTTCTCCTCATTGTTAGGCTACACTCCAAAATGACTGGTCATGTCAAAGGGTTGGTTATCCTGGAACTTTCGCTCGCAATTGGTTGCTCACAAAGTTCTAACAGGCTCATGGACGTATGCATCACAATCTTTGTTTTTAAAGAAGTGGTATGTGGAATTCAACGCCTCCAAGGAAAAAGTAGACTTCGCTCTGATATGGGTGAGATTTCCCGACCTTCCTCTAATTTTCTGGTTCGAAGCGGTTTACCAAAAATAGGCAATGCTATTGGGATTTTTTATGAATCAAATCTCTTATATTTTGTTAGCCTCATAATCCTATTTTTATTAATAATAATGGTGATTCAGATCCATAATGCCCTCAACATAAGAGGCCAAAGTGGGCCGAACAACTTCTTAAAGATGTTCATTCAGGTAAAATGAACAAAACAAGAACTGGGGGTTCTTCAAGATCATAAGCTAATTTTGCTCATTCTTCCACTGAACCTTCTACTTTTGTTGAAGCAGTTGGACATAAAGAATGGAAAGGAGAAATGGTTAATGAATATGATTCATTACTTGAAAATGGGACTTGGAACTTAGTCGATTGTCCACCTAATGTTAAGCCCATCGGTTGTAAATGGGTTTATCGAGTAAACTACAAGCCCAATGGTAAAATTGACAAGTACAAACAAAGACTTGTTGCTAAATTTTTTGCTCAAGAGGAAGGAATTGATTATGAAGAAACTTTTGCACCCACGACTAAATGGAATACTATCAAAATGGTTATCAATTTGGCTGCACATAATGGTTGGAAATTACATCAAATGGATGTCAAAAGTGACTTTCTGAATGGTGATATAAAGGAAGATATTTTCATGACTCAACCACAAGGGTTTGAAGTTGAATGACAAGAACATAAAGTTTGCAAATTTGTGAAGGCTTTATATGGCTTAAAACAAGCTCCTCAAGCTTGGTATGCAAAAATGGATGATTACCTACGAAAGGTGGGTTTTCAACAAAGTGAATCAGATGATACGTTGTATTTTCGAATGCAATATAAGCTCTTGGTGATACTTGTACTCTATGTTGATGACTTAATCGGAACAAGAAATAATGAATCTCACATCAAACAGGTTAAGGAATAACTTAAAACAGGGTTTTCAATGATTGATTTAGGGACACTTCATTATTATCTTGGAGTTGAAGTATCTCAACATCCTAATCAAATATTAATTAGTCAAACTAAGTATGCTAATGAATTGTAAAATAATTTGGCATGGAAAATTGTAAACCTTCTCTTACCCCATGGAGCAGAAATTGAAACTTTCAAAATTTGAAGGGGGGGGATTTGTAAACAATACAAGGTATAGGAAATTGATTGGAAGTCTCATTTATTTGACAAATACTCGACCAAATTTTTCATATTCAGTCAATATAGTTTCAAGGTTTATGTTGTTGATTAATTGGGTTGCTCTTCATTGATGTCAACCCTTGAACCAAGTTCAGTAGAAAATTCTGGTAGCCCCAACTGTATGGTTAATGGGCTCAATATTTTTTAAGGTATAAAGGTATGAATATCGGTGCATTTGTAGGTAAGACTATTCTAGATTGATAGTACATGTCATGCCATTTCCGGTGATATGTGGAACGTCACATAACTCCTCACGTTTAGAAAGATATGGTCTTGTGAAGTTGGAGAACCCTCATGAGTTATCTAGAAGGTCAAAGAAGTCAAATTATTCTAGAAACTCCTAGAAGAAGTTGACTAGTCAAAGTGGGTGAAACTAGGAGTTAATCATGGGTTAAGTTGTTGTAATAAGAAAATAATTATAAAAAAAAATCAGTTGCAACTAGAAGTGGAGAGTTTACTATTTGTGGATAAAGTGGTTATAAGTGGACAAGTGGTTAGAAGTGGGTTAGCCCTAAAAGAAGGAACTTGGGTTAAGTTGGTTAGAAGGTAACCCCTTGAGAAATTACATGGAAGTATAAATAAGAGAGCAAGACTCTCCTATTAGAACCTATTGAGCATATTGAAGATCTATTATTGTGTAAAGCTTATTGCAGGCACTCATTGATACAACTAAAGTTAAGGAAGTCTAAGGTAGCTCGAAGGGTTGACGGTGAAAGTTTCAGAATTACAGAAATATTGAAAAACCCTAGTTTTTAGGGTGTATGCGGGCTACATTGGAACATAGCACGTACATACGTAGGATGCAAGAGCACAAAGCATGTACATGCGCATGTTGAAGAAGGAACGATCACGTATAGTTGGGAAAAAACATGAAAACTTGAGGAGATGAAGATGTCATGTCTCTAGAGTCTAAAAGCAAGCTCCTAGGAAGGTCTAGAGTGATCAGGTACATTAGATCTATCTACAGGTTCAAAAGGTATGTCTTATTTCTATGTGTAGTTGGATATTTTTATCTACATGAGATATGGTTATGGGAGATGAAGATTTTCCCTAAAGAGATTATTGGTTGTATGACACTTACTGTATAAGCCAGATCTACAGAAATACAGTGCTGGTATATTTGATATTTATTATTGGTACATCTTGTTAGTGTTGAGGCACATCTTGTATTTCTTGGCATATGGTTGAGAGTTTTTGTGGTACATGGTTGAAAGCTTGTAGTTGTGAAGTGGTTGTGAAGTTGTTGGTGTAGTGTGAGGTTGTATATTAGTGAGGGTTTGATGTCTAGTCCATGTGAGGGTTATTACAATTGTTCATGATTATACACACATGTATGGCACATGACTAGAGATATATAGATGCACTTGGTTAAGGGATGTATAAGATGATGTATGCACAGGGTACAGCGATAGATAAGACACAGTGATAGGTTGCAAGTTGAGGTGACAGAGGAAACAAAGTGTTTGAAGTTTCAGAGAAGGTGAAAACCCTATTTTTTTGAAGGTGTACGCAGCCTGTAGTATAGACAGGTCGCATACATACGCAGGTTGCAATATAGACAGGGTGCGTACATACGCGAGCTGCAGTATATATAGGTCACACACCTGTTGGGTTTTTTTTAAACAGTTTGAGTAAAGGTACAAGTTGGTTACAGGTCAGTGGCACAAGTTGGTTATAGGTTGTTAATACAAGTTGGTACAAGTTTACGGTGGTATGTCTCACAGTGACAATGTGGCAATGGTTTCATAATTTGACACAAATATTTCAGGGCAACAGGATGAGGAAAGGAAAGGTGGTTGTAGCCACCTTCCGGTTGTAGCCGAAGAACATAGGGGGTTGTATCCTCCTTCTGGTTGTAGCCAGAGAATTGGGATGTTGGAGCTTCCCTCAGGTTGGAGCCTGAAAATATAGGGGGTCAGAGCCTCCTTCCAGTTGCAGCTGGAGAACAAAGGAATTTGGTGCTTCCAATGAATGAAATTCTTAAAGACATATAAGAAAAACCATTTCATGGTTTTCTTCCGCATTGGGTTTCCACATAAAAATACTGGTGTACTATGTATGTGTAAGATTGTTCATTGCTCATGGTTTATTTACTCTACACTTGTTGAATGATAATGATATATTGATCATAAAGATAAATAACACTTACATATTGTGGTTAAAAGGTTTATTTCTCCATTATTGATTCACCCCCTCTTAGTAATCCAACAATTGGTATCAAAGCAAGTTCCTTCACAAATCAGTTTAACCACTGAAAGGTATATCATGGAGAGAAACAGTTGTCAGACAGTTGGCTTAGGTTGATGGACAGTTGGTATGGATTGTTGGTTGTCATTGATGTCAAAAATTGGAGAGTGATATTGTAGATTGATGTCAACCCTTAGTGATTGATGTCAACCCTTGGATAAAGTCTGGTAGTGAATTCTGGTAACACAAAGGTTTGGGTAATGGACCCAAGTTTGTTTGACGTATAATGGTATGAGTTTTAATATATTTGAAGGTAAGAATATTATAGATTGGTAGTACATGTCATGCCATTTTCGGTGGTATGTGGAACATCACATAACTCCTCACGGTTAGAGAGTTGTGGCCATGTGAAGTTGGAGAACCCAGGTTTGGGTAATGGACCCAAGTTTGTTTGATGTATAATGGTATGAATTTTGATATATTTGCAGGTAATACTATTCTATATGGATATTACATGTCATTCCATTTCTGGTGGTATGTATAACGTCACATAACTCCTCACGGTTTGAGAGTTATGGCCTTACGAGTTTGGAGGACCCTCATATGTTGGCTAGAAGCCCCAAAAGGTCAAAGTAGCAAAGTGGTTTAAGAGATTTTAGAAGGTAAATAATAAAGTGAAGTGATGAATGTACTATAATTCAAATTGAATACAAAAGAAATTATTTAAATAATAAAGTTAATGGAGAAATTACTAAGTTGATGAGTGGTTAGAAGTGGGTTAGCCCTAAAATAAGGAAAGTGGTTTAAGATGGTTAGAAGGTAACCCCTTGAGGTAAAGTGAAGTGATGAGTGTACTATAAGTCAAAGTGGATACAAAATAAATTATTTAAATAATAAATTTAATGGATAAATTACTTATTGGACAAGTGGTTAGAAGTTGGTTAATTGTTGGCCCTCGACCAAGTTTTGAGGAAACATCGGTCGGGTTTGACCACTTTTGTACTTCGACAAGCTGGTCGAAGATGGAGCGCCTAGGCGGAGCTGAGATCGTGGGATATCACTTGTTTTGTGGATCCAACAAGGGGTTCACTAGGGTTTTGGGTATTAGGGTTTAGGGATGTCGGCCCATGGGTTTACCCATGTTTAGGCCTTTTTGTAAGGGATGTAAAAGTATAAATAATAGGAATGTAATGTAGAAGTAGCGGTGTAAGTAGTTAAGTGCAAGAGGCAAGTAGTTATGAGTTTCTTGGTGCAACAACCTGTGTATGTAAGGCTTTGTGTGTAATAGAGGAGTTGACTATGTACCTTGACCTTATTTTGGGAAGGTGGATCTGGTGCTTAGTGCGAAGATCACATGTCCAGTGTGAAGCTTGGCTCTGTGGCTTAGTGCATAGGAGTGGATGGATGTAAGAGATTGAAGACTAATAAATAAGAATAATTTGTTGGTGGACGTAGCCCCACACTGAGGTGAACCACATAAATCTTGTGTTGATGGTTTTCTTTGTGCTATAATGTTTATGTTGTGGATCTACTTAGTGCATGGATTGTTATGTGTAATAGATAGATCTATGAATGTTTAATGCTTTGTATATGTTGAATGTGTTAGATCTAACTTGCGATGTTAAGTGCGAGGTATATGTTGTCATTGTTACTGTGTTGATCTGTACTTAGGGTTTGATCTGCGATGTGAGTAAGACTAATAGGTTGATGCATATTGTTCCTAAGTACTTTGTAGAAGTGTTATAATCACAAATCTATGTCCCTTCTTGGTTACAGACACCTGAGTCCTGTAACCGCCCCTGCCTCTACCTCAGGTGAGACTTCACCTGCTTCGCAGGTGTTGCCGAAAGGGTCAGTATTTACGGTTTTTTTGGTGCATTGTTGAGCATTGAACCCTGGGTCTGCCCCTGTGCCAACAAATGGTTATGTTGTTAGGACCTGAAACTGTGATTGTTGGCAACTGAAGAAAAGAGAAGCTATGTGCATATATATGTTGTTGTAGTGCGCAGTATTCTACTTGACTTGCGAAAATTTGTGCTAAGAAAGAAACTCGATCTGAAGAAAAGAGGTAAGATCTTGAAAGAGGTAAATCTTTATGCTTTGATAGAATAAGATAAGTGAAATTTTTTGTTTCGAAAGCATGAATCTAGGTATGTTTGATAAATTTTGTCCTAATCTGAAAGCTAGGGTACAGTTAGAAGAACGAGTTGATCTGAATAAATTTGATAGAAATAGAGAAAGATATGTTATTCCTATGCATAGAAAGAACTTTTGGACTAATAAGTGCATGCAGGAACCTAGAAATATTTTTTGCAGATTACAGGCTCAGCATTGTGATCCTAGTTCGCAGTACAGGAAAGGTTGGGGAACATTTAAAAGAAAGAGAGGATTGACATTATGTTATAACTGCAGAAGACCGGGGCATCCTGCTAAGGAATGCCCTAGTATAGGTCCTATTTGTCTTTGTTGTAAAACTGTTGGTCGTGAAGTTGAGGATTGTCCAAGAATGATTGCTAAAGTTGAAAGGATGAAAATGAGACAAGAAAACTATCAAGAGAATAAGAGCATGTTAAATAATCACCAAGAGAAAGAATCAGAGAAAGCTCAGACTATGTTAGTACAGTTAAAAGAAGCAATGAATGATCACAAAGATGCCAGTTTATCAGAGATCTTGAAAGAAAAACAGCGCATAGATACAAGAATAGGAGACTTCGACATAGACTGTGTCCTGGATGAGGAGACACAAGTGAATATTATGACAGAAAGCACTTGGGAAATTTTGGGAAAGCCCACTATGGTACCTTCATTGGGAAGAATAGGCTTGTTTAAAAGAAAGATGATAACCCTATGTGTAAGAGTTAATAATGTACCTCTTAACATTCATGGAACATCGATAGAAGAGGAAATTGAAGTCATTAAGATTGTTGAGAACAACACCCCGTTCCCTCTTTTGTTAGGTAAGACTTGGATTTAGAAAGATCAGATCAGAAGGAAATCAAAGGAAGAAGCTACAGAAAAGAAAAATCAAGAACTAAGGGATTTCATAGCTAGAAAAATAGATTGAATGATAGAAGAACGAGAAGTTGAGTCGAAGTAACAGAAGGCAAGAGAATTAGATGTCAAGGTTGAAAGAACACAAGAAGGTTTGAAGGACCTATACATACAAGAAAGAAGTATATCCACCCAGGAAATAGTAAGAGAATGGATATTAACTCCAAACCCTTTGAGAGCACATCAGTAGTGCGAAGTAACTTCGCTAGGAGAAGATAAGAATAAGAATGGAAATAGAAATCCAAAAATAGTTAGAGAGACTCAGATCATAGGAAAGAAGGCAAGGAATCTTAGTAAGAAGAAGGCTAAGTTGGAAAAGCTACAACAAGTTACAGAGAACAGATGGAATATTTCACAGATTGGAACTTCGTAGGATGCAGGTTTGTAGGATTTCAGCCTCGTCAGAATAGTAGAACCACACATAATGGGAATTCACCCTGGCAAAGCTATATGACCTTTGGAGGCGCCCCGACCGTTAGAACAACGCTCCGGAACAGCTAGGAAACACATTTATGGGTGGATAGATCATCGTTAGACGTTGAGACCGTGCCATAATAGACGAATTCGCATTGATTGAGGCATTCTTGTCTGTTGGAGGAATCTGTTACGACACTTGCTTACTTAACCCGTCGGATGCTACGCCGGAACCACTTTTTTCTACCCGTGATTATCTAAGACAAGAAACGAAGTGATTGTGTCTATCGATCTATGTTATCAGACCTCGCCATCTATTGTTTACCCCGCTATCTGTTCACCTACCTCGACTTATCTGTTAACAGTGGGAATGTTGGCCAAGGGCACTGAGCTATAGAAATCTGTCCAAGAGGTTCTGAAGAAATTTATGGCTGATAAAGTTATGTCTGAGGGAGTATAGGAATCGTCGACTAAGGGACTATAGACTTCCCCTTTGACTGGATGTCATTTGAAACTTTCCAACCCCACAACTAAGAAGCGAAGTAAGCATTGTGATGATCTGGCTAATGCGAAGCAGATCCCATCGATCTTACCTAATTACATCCTGCCTTTGGCTGGCACGGTTAACTGCGACAGCATCCCATGGGACTTCAAATACACATTGATCACCGCGTACATTCCGAAGGGAATATGCTCAATTGGAACCTAGTTAGGACAGATCCCAGCATTGAAGAACAATGGTTTCAACCTTAGAGACAAAGAACCACGTCATGCTCACGCCCCATAGATATTTGATGAAGACGACTGGGAAGAAGCCTAGCATAGTCTCTTAGCCATGGATTAAGGAGTTGGTGCAGTCCACGATATTGAACGTAATGAAGATCCCTCATTTTGGTCGACATCAGGAGGTTAACGCTTGCGTTAAACTCCTCTTGTCGTGTTATCATGGAGGATATATGTGGCTCGACAAGTGCATTATTGTGGATCTGGCGTTGATCCACCTGATCATAGGACTGAGCATGCAGGGACCCGACCCTCAACAGTTCTACCCAGGGAAGACCTCAGATCGCTCCCTGGAACAGCGCATTAAGGAGGCATACAGTGAAGTTGACAAGGGAAAGTGAGGCTACAAGGTAGCCTCCATCCAGGATGGTGTAGTGCGCCTAGCTTTCTAACTCATAGTTGGCAAGCTCGTCAGAAAGAACCGCCCCATGCAGGTCACCGGGTTCGTGGTGGACCTTGTAGGAAAATGCGTGGAGGGGATGCAAATAAATTAGGTGAGCTACCTCGTCAACGAGCTCAAGAAACACTGTCGCGAAGTGCAGGATCAAGGATATGAGTTCCATTTTAGTTGGTTGCTTGTGTTGATCGCATTTGTCGCTTGGAAAATGTTGAAGGGAGAATATTTTCCATAAATTGAGCCATCAAAACCGTTGGCAGCTAGATTTTCTACCTTATGGTATACGAATGATATGTCGAAGAAATGGAAGTCGAACGGAGTGTTCCATGCCTACTACCAGCAACTGAAGGTTGCTATCGAGTCTTTCTCGCGCATGATACCGCGCACTCTGCACCAATACAGACCACTAGCTAAGTTTCGCGCAGACCTGCACTTTATTTATATCACTACACGCAGAGACGAGAGTAAGGAAGAGAAACAGTCTTATTATAAGTTGACTGATGAAGACATGGAGCAGATCACCAAGGAGTGGTCGGCGGACTTCCTGGTACCGGTTGATGATGTAGAACTCTTTGACCCTAACATCATCAGAAGCCCCTTGGTCATCCAGTTCGAGCATGCAGGACATACCAGTGCGAAGAAGAAAAAGAAAAAGGAGGAAGTTCAGAACATAGAGACTGATGAGGAGGACAACACCTCGAAAGAAAGTAGACCTGGCTCGCCTACAGGAGGAGGAGGAGATGAAGCAAATCAAGAAGTAGGAGGGAAAGAAGGAGAAAAACAAAGATAAGGCAAAGCTACACCACCAAAGGATCCCCCTACCGAGGCAGAAACATCGAAGAAGAGGAAGGTTTCTCTGTAGAAACCTTCGACAGGAAAGAATACCTGCGCCAGTAAGCCCCAGTTAGATGCTACACTCATGGAGGATGACATCGGTCTAGTCTGTGGAGCAATGGAGAATGTGTCTAAGGACCTATTACATAGATATGGCGCAAAGCAAGAAGAGTTGTATGTAAGAGTTGAGAATGAACTAAAGGAGATACAGCGAGCTATTCAAGTTAGTCGCGCAGTACCTACTGCGCCCTCCTCATCGGAGATTTTAGAGTTGGGGGATGAGCCAACCCAACTTCGAAGACTAGCATATGAAACAGAGGCTCGACTTCAGTGAGTCGAAGAGGAAAAGGAAAAGGCTATCGAAGCCCTGAAGAAAGGAAAAGAAGAAATATTAGAGAAATTAAGAGTTGTGCCGTATTGTGTAACCGCTTATGAAAATGAGAAGGATGAGTTATGGGTGATGCTCGAGGAGGAAAAGAAAAGATACAGAGGGAAAAGGACCAACTGCTCCCAGAGAAGACTGCAGTCAAAGAATTGGTGAGCAGAGCACTTCGTTTTGTTTTGGGCTTGGCACATGAGGAACATGAGGCAGTTGAAGTTCAAGTGATGAATCTCGCTGAGGCCATCTAGCAGCTTCAAGCAAGCGTAACGAAGTTGGAGATCCAAGAAGTACCAAGCACTCTACAAGAAGTGTGTGACCAGAGGGAGGAAGCCGCTAAGAGCAAAGTTGGAAGGATCAGGGCCCTCGCTTCAGAATATAAACAACTAAGTGACAGAACCGCGCAGACCTACGAACACCTCATGGAAGATCCAAAGCTTAGGAAGTTGGAAGCACAGCTACTAGCAGCAGGGACTGAAAGTTCAAGCACGGATGAAGTCGCTCACTGCAATCGAGAGAATGAAGAGATCACAAGAACAGTGCGCGGTCTAGCAGCATATTACTGCCATCTAGGGAAGAGTAATGGAAGTCACACAGAGGCTACAACCGGTGCAGGATGAAGCCTGTGCGGTGTTTGAAGAGATCAGAGGACAAGGTTTGCAACTAGACCAAGTGGTTGTGACAGTGGAACAACGCCTGGAAGGACCTGTTACAGAGAAATTGATCCAGGAGTTTGTTGAGCAGGAGGCTCAGGCAAAGAAGTAGCTCGAGGCAGCTTGAGGCCTTCGAAGCAGCGTTTCCCATATCTGAGTGACTCAGGATGAGTCACAGGTCAGTGTTAGCGGCTTGTTGGCCCTCGACCAAGTTTTTAGGAAACATCGGTCGGGTTTGACCACTTTTGTACTTCGACAGGCTGATCGAAGATGGAGCACCCAGGTGGAGCTGAGATCGTAGGATCTCACTTGTTTTGTGGACCCAGCAAGGGGTTCACTAGGGTTTTGGGTATTATGTTTTAGGGGATGTTAGCCCATGGGTTTACCCATGTTTAGGCCTTTTTGTAAGGGATGTAAAAGTACAAATAATAGGAATGTAATGTAGAAGTAGTGGTGTAAGTAGTTAAGTGCAAGAGGCAAGTAGTTTTGAGTTGATTGGTGCAACAACCTGTGTATGTAAGGCTTTGTGTGTAATAGAGGAGTTGGCTCTGTGCCTTAACCTTATTTTGGGAAGGTGGATCTGGTGCTTAGTGCGTAGATCACCTGTCCAATGTGAATATTGGCTCTGTGGCTTAGTGCACAGGAGCGGATGGATGTAAGAGATTGAAGACTAATAAAGAAAAAGAAGTTGTTGGTGAACGTAGCCCCACACTGGGGTGAACCACGTAAATCTTGTGTTAATGGTTTTCTTTGTGCTATAATGTTTATGTTGTGGATCTTCTTAATGCATGGATTGTTATGTGTAATATATAGATCTATTAATTTTTAATGCTTTTTATATGTTGAATGTGTTAGATCTAACTTATGATGCTAAGTGTGAGGTATATGTTGTCATTGTTACTGCGTCGATCTATACTTAGGGTTTGATCTGTGATGTGAGTAATACTAATAGGTTGATGCATATTGTTCTTAAGTACTCTGTAGAAGTTTTATAATCGCATATCTATGTCCCAGCTTGGTTACAGACACCTGAGTCCTGTAACCCCCCTACCTCTACCTCGGGTGAGACTTCGCTTGCTTCACAGGTGTTGCCGAAACGGTCGGTAGTTGGGGTTTTGTTGGTGCGTTGTTGAGCGTTCAGCCCTGGGTCTACCCCTGTGCCAACATTAACCCTAAAATAAGGAAAATGGGTTAAGATGGTTAAAAGGTAACCCATTGAGGAAGCTACATGAAAGTATAAATAAGAGGCAAGGCTCTCTCATTTTAATCACACTTGAGCATATTGAATATCTATAGGTGACTGAGGTAACAAAAGGATATCTAAGCCGAATTTCAGAGGGAAGGTGAAGTAAAGAAGGCTGAAATTCAAGGGAGGACAAATTCTTTTGATGATGTTTTCTAAGGTATGTTATTTACAGGTCATGTCACCATTTTCGCAATAACATTTTTTCTAGAATGATTCTGACCGTGAAATTGATAGGCCATTGAGGAAACATATCCAAGTAGCTGTGGTAAAAATTTTAGGTTGTGTCTTGTTGTATTTTTGGATTTACACTCCATGGAAAATAGGGTTTGTGGCTAGTCCTTAAACTAGTCTAAAACAAGTGTTTCGGGTAAAAACGTCATAACTTCTTCATAACATATCCAAATTCAATAAGAAAAAATTTGTTGGTTAGAGTACATTCTATAGTATTATGTGTACAGTTTTCAGATCCATACAATAAATATTTCGTGCGGGGCACGCTCTACAAGTTCGCTCTCTAGAATAAGACAGAATTCAACAAGGTATGTCATTTTTTCTATAACTCATTTTTTGAGAGGTTCCAAGTAGTGAAACCTGATGGAATTGCATAAAAGACATTGAAGAACATTGTATATCATTTTAAGATATTTATTCATTACAGGTACATAGTTATGATTATTGCAAGTTATCGTTGTTGACTAATCCAAAACTAGTCATGTGAGACAAAAGTAAAGTTTGATGAAAATTCTAGTCTCTTGTTGTTAAAGTTAAGGAAGGTTTGCAGGTATGTGATCATATACACCAGGTCTATTACAGAGTTACAAATCAGATTTGGATGATGAAATTGATGATGGATTTTGGTTGAGGTACATGTGTTGATGATTGCAGCTATGTGAGACATTCTCCAGCTTACAAACATGTGAGGTGTGGATCATTGCAGCAATGTAAGTCTTTCTCTCGTCTTACAAACCTGAGAGAAACAACCTAAGAATGGTACGTGGTTCCTACCTAACACAGAGCTAGGAACGTAGAGATGACCTCCTCCATTCAGAGAGCTGAGAAGAACTCCATATGATTATCCAGTGGGAAAGGCGATCTGTTGAGTTGGATGTGTCTGTGGCTGAGCACAAGGTGAACGTGTGAAATCCCAAAGTGTTGGGTGCATCGTCATGTGAACGTGTGAAATCCCAAAGTGTTGGGTGCATCGTCATGTGAACGGAAATGAATATGATGTGTTAGCCTCCTCTGAGTAGCAGAGTTGACGAGAAAACTCGAGATGATTCTCCTATGTGAGGCAGTGGGAAAGAATATCTGTAGAGTGGACGTTCATGTGGACGAGCACAGGTGAACATGTGTAGATCTAGTTCTTCTGTGTAATGCAGTGAACCAGAGATATGACATCCCTATGGATGTGCCCCTAGTGGATTAGCACTAGTGGGTGTATCATATCCTTTACTATATGTTGTTCAATAGTCGAAAGGAGATCATGGATTATTCTGAGAATGGCGTACCAATGTTTAATGGTCGGAATGGTTTTAAGTATGAGATGTGGAGCTTAAGGACGAAAGTATTTTTACAAGCACAGGGACATTATATTTGGCTATCAGTTGTTACAGGATATGATAGTTCAAAAAGGGAAAAGATTGCAGCCAAGAAGGAATTGAAGAAGAATAACAAAATAGCAATAGATTTCATCTGGGAAGGATTACCAAATCTTGTAAGAGAAAAGGATGATAAATTTTCATCAGCAAAAGAACTTTGGGATAAGTTACATGACATATATTCTTCACCCATCGTAGATTCAGAAAATTCCAAAGAAGATGCAGATACAAATCAAGAAGAATTGTGCTCACCATGTCAAACAAATTCAGAAGATGAAGAGTACATAATCACCATAGGTATGTTGTTTTTATTTAATTGTGAAAAACGTGGACATCTTGAAATAGAATGCCATGAAGGAAATGAGACAGAAAAACTAATTGAAAAGGAAGATAATTATGAAGCAGAATTGATTAGTGATTTAGATGAACTAAGAGAAGAAAATAAGTCACTCAAGAAAGAATTGATGAAACAAAAGGTAAGTGTTCACATTTTTGAAGAATCCCAATAGGTCATCAAGAACTTAAGAACTCAGCTAGAAGAAGCCAGAAAGATAGAAGAAAATCTTGAATATCAAAAGTAGTGTTTGGAAGCCAACATAGCAACACAGAAGGAAGAAGCGGAAATGAGAGAGAAGATATTGACAGATCATCTTAAGGAAATAACTAACGATCTAAACCAGCTTGAGTTAGAGTTTGGTCAAGAAGATAAATTACTTGAAGAAGAAATAATCACATTAAAAATTTAGCGTGAAGAAGGGAAGAGAACAGAAGAAGTCATGAAGTCTCATATATTAAAGAAAAAAGAAGAGGTTGAGAAGCTTGAAGAAGAAGTTGTCACATTGAGAAGTAAAATCGTCAAGCTCAAAAAGAATGTTGAAGAGATAGAAACATCCACATCAATTACAAAGAATGAAGAGAAGCACTCTAGGTTTCTAGAAAATAAGAATGGAGGAAATAGAAAGAGTTATGCAGAAGTACTCAAAGGAAGGAATCATGGTCAACCAAAATCTAAGAAAAATATTAAAGATACATCTTCAACGAGACCATCTGTGTTCAAGCCACAAAGAAGCTTCAATCATGATCATGATTAGTCAAGGCAGAAATTCAGAAGAACTACACCACAAAGAAGATCATTCACTCCCAGGTATGCAAATTTCTTTTATGGTCATTGTTTTCATTGTACTAATTTTGGACATAAGGTTGCATATTGCAGGTATTATAAAATAAATGTTCATGCAAGAAGTGCCTATGTGGTTGCACGTAACATTGAGTGTTACAAATGTCATAACTATGGACACATAGACAGTGATTGTAGAAGCATGATCGATACTTCCATGAAAGAGAACACTGATATCAGATATAAGAAAGTATGGATAATAAAACAAGAAGAATAGGTGAACAAAGACCAGGTACCAGAGATCGCAAGATTGGCAATAAAACGAGATGAAGAAAATTCTATAGAGAAAAAGAAAGATGTAAGATACAGAAAGGTTTGGAAAATAAGTGAAAGAAAGGAAGGACCAGGTTCAAGAGATTATACTTTCAGGCATTGTAGTGAAAGATGAATCCACAGACAGAAAGAGAGAAGTTAGAGCTCATAGAGATAATGAATCTATGAATGAAGATGATGATGAATCTACCAATGAAGATGATGATGAATACACATCAGAGCAGGAATTTTTCTGAGCCATCCGGCTTAGAGAATCCCAGGTAATATGAATATTAGACAGGGGGATTCTCTGTGATAGTTGTGACAGAACAAATAACCATCCTCCGAGCAGCTTGCAGAGTTTGAGAAGAAAAATTTAGAGCAGTCAGTTAGCAAAAGTACAGTTTGATAGATTAATCAAGACTTCATGATAGTGTAGTGATAAATGGGTTGGCATTATGGAAAGTTGCACAAGTAGAGTCTTGGACAGTATGGAGAGATATGGATTCATAAGAACACTTAGCAGGTTTGGACATATATATGACAGTGGACGAGAGCATGGATTCATAGATTGGTTCAAAGAGTGCTTCAAAGACAAAGGAACATTATCATAATGGATGATAATTACACATGAAATGGCTCGAACAATGCTAATGGATTCCAAATTGACAGATATATTTTGGACACATGTAGTGCATACAACAGTTCACATTCAAAATAGAGTAATGCTCGGAAACAACAGTGACAAAACTCCCTACAAACTATGGAAAGGAAGTGCAAAAAACAACCTCTACATCAAGGTAACTCAAGGTAGTATTTTATTAATTGAAATTTATGTAGATGATATTGTTTTGGAAGTACTAATGACAGGTTAATCCAGAAATTTGAAAAGGACATGCATAATGAATTTGAAATGTCATTACTTGGAGAACTATCATTCTTTTTGGGTCTTCAGATATGTCAAAGAAACCAAGGAATTTTTATTTTCAAACTAAGTATATCAGAGAAATGTTAAAGAAGTTTGGAATGGAAGATTGCAAACTAGTTACCACTCCTATGCAAACCATTGCAAGTTGAGCAAAGATAACGATTCAAAGTCTAAAGACTAGAGGAAATATAGGTCAATGATTGGTAGCTTACTATATGTGACAACATCCAGACCAGATGTAATGCAGGCAGTTGGACATGTGGCATGATTTCAAGCAGCGCCAAAGGAATCACATGTATTAGCAGTGAAGAGGATTTTCATATATATAAAAGGAACATAAGAGTTTGGATTATGGTATCCAAAAGGAAAGGATCTATCACTTATTGCCTACACGGATGAAGATTGGGCAGGTTGCATTGATGACCAACGAAGCACCAATGGAGCAGAGTTCTACTTGGGTGAGTGTTTAGTATCATGGTTAAGCAAGAAACAATCATCAGTATCCTTATCTACAGTCGAGGCAGGTTATATTGCAGTAACAACATGTTGTACACATTTTGTATGGATGAAACAAACTCTGATAGATATACAGGTTGAGTACAATGAGCCCATTCCAATCTATTGTGATAATACAAGCACCATCAGTATCTTAAATAACTCGATGATGCACTCCAAGATGAAGCACATTCCAATCAAGTATCACTTTCTACGAGAACATGTTGCAGAGAAGAACATCAGAGTTGAATATGTGGGCACAAAAGAGCAAGTGACAGACATATTTACAAAACCGCTTCCACAGGAAGCCTTTGAGTATCTTCGCCAGAGACTAGGAGTAATTTCTACTCCAAAATGAATGCTTTTGAATGCTTATCGTATATGTCTTAGATTTACACGAGGAAGCACCATAAAGAGGACAGTTCAGGTTGGAATATTAGTTTCAGGAAGAGTTCATTCAAGGGGAGTATCCCCAAGGACAGTCCAGTTAGGGAGAGCAACCCTGGATGGAAAGATACCTTTGCCATTGATGACAAAGGGGGAGAGATTTATCAGATGCAAAGGTAAATGATTGGAGAAAGAGCACAGAGGCATGGTTCCAGGGAGAGTGATGGTCACAGGGGGAGCATCCCCAAAGGGATATACCCTTTTCCATTGATGTCAAAGGGGGAGAGATAGAAACATTGATGAGGAGTATAAGCATGAATGTTATCATGACTAAGTGTTGCCATCAATGTTGGTATTGCCATCAATGTTGGTATTGCCATCAATGCCAAAGGGGGATATTGTCAAACAGTTGGATTAGGTTGATGAACAGTTGGTATGGATTGTTGGTTTTCATTGATGTCAACCATTGGAGAGTGATATTTTAGATTGATGTCAACCCTTAGTGATTGATGTCAACCCTTGAAGAAAGTCTGGTAGCGAATTTTGGTAGCACAAAGGTTTGGGTAATGGACCCAAGTTTGTTTGATGTATAATGGTATGAGTTTTAATATATTTGAATGTAAGACTATTCTATATGGGTATTACATGTCATGTTGTTTCTGGTGGTATGTGGAACATCACATAACTCCTCACGGTTAGAGAGTTATGGCCATGTGAAGTTGGAGAACCCAGGTTTGGGTAATGGAACCAAGTTTGTTTGATGTATAATGGTATGAGTTTTGATATATTTTCAGGTAAGACTATTATATATGTATATTACATGTCATTCCATTTCTAGTGGTATGTGGAACGTCACATAACTCATCACGGTTTGAGAGTTATGGCCTTACGAGTTTGGAGGACCCTCGTATGTTGGCTAGAAGCCCCAAAAGGTCAAAGTAGTCAAAGTGGTTTAAGAGATTTTAGAAGTTAAATAATAAAGTGAAGTGATGAGTGTACTATAATTCAAATTGAATACAAAAGAAATTAATTAAATAATAAAGTTAATGGACAAATTACTAAGTTGACAAATGGTTAGAAGTGGGAAAGTGGTTTAAGATGGTTACAAGGTAACCCCTTGAGGTAAAGTGAAGTGATGAGTGTATTATAAGTCAAAGTGGATACAAAATAAATTATTTAAATAATAAATTTAATGGATAAATTACTAATTGGACAAGTGGTTAGAAGTTGGTTAACCCTAAAATAAGGAAAGTGGGTTAAGATGGTTAAAAGGTAACCCATTTAGGAAGCTACATGAAAGTATAAATAAGAAGCAAGGCTCTCTCATTTTAATCACACTTGAGCATATTTAATATCTACAGGTGACTGAGGTAACCAAAGGATATCTAAGCCAAACTTTAGAGGGAAGGTGAAGTAAAGAAGGCCGAAATTAAAGTGAGGATAAATTATTTTGATGATGCTTTCTAAGGTATGTTATTTACAGGTCATCTCAACATTTTCGCAATAAAAAAATTTCTATAATGATTCAGACCATGAAATTGATAGGCCATTGAGGAAACATATCCAAGTAGCTATGGTAAAAAAATTATTTTTTGTTTCGTTGTATTTTTGGAGTTACACTCCGTGGAAAATAGGGTTTGTGGCTAGTCCTAAAACTAGTCTAAAACAGGGGTTTCGGGTAAAAACGTCATAACTTCTTCATAACAGATCCAAATTCAGTAAGACCAAATTTTTTTGTTATAGTACAGTCTGTAGTATTTTGTGTATCCATACAATAAATATTCTGTGTGGGTCACGCTCTACAAGTTCGCTCTCTAGAATAAGCCAGAATTCAACAAGGTATGTCATTTTTGCTATAACTCATTTTATGAGAGGTTCCAAGTAATGAAACCTGGAGGAATTGCATAAAAGACACTAAAGAACATTGTGTATCATTTTAAGATATTTATTCATTACAGGTACATAGTTATGATTATTGCAAGTTATCGTTATTGACTAATCCAAAACTAGTCATGTGAGACTAAAGTAAAGTTTGATTAAAATGCTAGTCTCTTGCTGTTAAAGTTAAGGAAGGTTTGCAGGTATGTGATCATATACACCAGGTCCATTACATAGTTACAAATCAGATTTGGATGATGAAATTGATGAGGGATTTTGGTTGAGGTACATGTTGGGTACATGGTTGAGTCAAGTAGTTGATGAGTTGGCACATACATGAGTTGTATAGTTGATGATGTTGGGACATATTGATGAGTCGTAGTTTATGTGTATTTGATACATGATTGGTACATACTTGGTACATGGTTGGAGGCACTTGTTAGTAGTATTGTTGACACATGGTTTATGGATGATGTAGCATACTTGTCTGGGTGTATTATTAGAAGCACATATTGATCTTGGTGATGATTATAAGTTGTTGTGTTATGCTTGGTTGATGCACATCTTTGAGAGTTGTCTTGGTGATTGATCTTGGTGAGTAGATCTGATTTGGTTGATAATATTGATGAGACAGGTTGTTATGATAGGTTGTTTGGACAGGTTATTTGTAGAGGTTTGGTGCATGGTTGATGCACTTGTTCATCGTACAGGTTGAGGTACAGGTTGGTGCATGGTTGATCCACTTGTTTATGGTACAGTTTTAGTATAGGTTGAGGTACAGGTTGATGCATGGTTCATGTTATTGGTACAGGTTGTTTGGTATAGGTTGATTGGTACAAGTTTACACCAGTATATCTCACAGTGATAGTGTGACAGTGGTTCCATCATTTTATTTCTACGTCAAGGAGGTTGGATGAGGCAAGGATAGGTGGTTGTAGCCGGAGAAAATAGGGGGTTGTAGCCTCTTTCTGGTTGTAGCCAGAGAATTGGGGAGTTGTAGCTTCCCTCATGTTGTAGCCTGAGAAATTAGGGGGTTGGAGCCTCCTTCTAGTTGCAGCTGGAAAAAAAAGGAAGTTGGTGCTTCCAATGAATGTAATTCTTAAAGAAATATAAGAAAAAGCATTATGTGGTTTTCTCTCACTTTGGGTTTCCATGTAAAAAGACTGGTGTATTGTGTATGTGTATGATTTCTCATTTGCGCATTGTTTATTTACTCTACAAGTATTGGATGATAATGCTACATTGATATAACACTTGCATATTGTGGATAAAAAGGATTGAATTGCTCTATTACTAATTCACCCCCCTCTCAGTAATCCAATAACAATATGTATAAAAATGGAATAACACATTTTGATGGACATAATTGTGCATTCTAGAGCAGAAGGATTAAAACATATGTACAAGCACAGGGATTTGAGGTTTGGAAATGAGTTGTACATGGATATAAAGAACCAGCAGTTCCGCCAACAAATGAAAACGGAAGGAAACTCGGTCTAAACAATTCAAAAGCCAAAAATGCACTTTTAAATGGTCTTGGTGATTCGGTATATGTCAAATATAAGCATTGCTACTCCGTAAAGGAGATTTGGAACAAACTTTAGAGTGTTTATGAAGGAGATGCAAAAGTCAAGGCAACAAAGCTTCAAACTTAAAAAGGTCAATTTGAACGGCTAAAGATGAAGGAAGATGAGAATATTGCAGCTTACTTCTTACGAGTTGATGAAACAGTGAATGCAATATGAGGATTGGGAGAAGAATTTGATGAATCTATAATTGTTCAAAAGTTACTAAGATCTCTTCCAATGAGATTTGATCCTAAGATCTCAGCACTCGAAGAAAGAACAGATCTGGATTCAATAAGCATGGATGAACTACATGGAATTTTCATATCCTATGAAATGAGAACTAAGTAGGAGAATCCAATTAAAAAAGAAGAAGCATTCAGAGCATCCAAGAGATCAAAGAAAAAGGGCAAGCAAAAGACAAAAGAATATAGCAACAATAGTGACATCTCAGAAGACGATGAAGAAGTAGCCAACTTTGTCAGAATATTGAAAAAGGGAACCAGCGGCAAATATTGAGCTAAGCTTCCCTTGATTTGTTTTAACTGTGACGGTATTGGTCATTTTGCTAACAAATTTCCCCATAAGAAAAAGAAAAGAAATGAAGAATATGCTTCAAATAGAAAACAAATGTACACAGGCAAGAAAACCAAAAAGAAATTCTTCAAGAAAAGCTTTTGCACAAAAGAAGATAGCACCTCATTAGACAAAGATGAAGACAATGGAAGTGAGACGGAAAGGGTTTTATTCATGGCAATAGAAGACTTTAATGAAGAAGGCACCAAAGAAGAATATGAAAGGCAAAAGTTGACTACATAGAAGAATTGATGAGTGCCATAGAATTTATAAAAAGGGAAAAGAAGAAAAACAAGTTATTACAGGCAGAACTAAAAAGAAAACAGGAATCTCAAAGTTCAAACTCTGAATAAATAGAACTTAATGATCACCAAATTAAAAATTCAAGTTGAGGAAGACAAAAGAATTGAAGAAGCACTCAAAGAACTGTTAGAAGAAAGAGACATGATCATTGGAAATTTAGAAGCAGAGATTGTCACATTGAGAATAGATCTTCAAAAGAAAAACATGAAGAACAACTCAAAAGTTTTGGATGATATTATTAGCGGTCAAAGGCCAAATCATAACAAGTCCATACTTTGATACAATCAGACAAAAAAGGGATCAAGATCCAAAACAAAATATCAAGAAACATATTCAAGAATCTATGCAAACATGGTCAAAGGAGACAAGAAGTTTTATAAGGAAGATCATAGGGACACTCCTGCACTCAGAAGATTCAGATTTCATAATCATTGATAGTCAGAAACAAGCAGTCCTTGAGAAGAAGAAGGATTCGGAAGAGTAACTCCTATCAGAATATTTTCAAATCCCAGGTATCAAATTGTTTCTTTGGTTTATGTTATGCATGTACTAATTTTGGACATAAAGTTGTAAATTGCAGAGAAAATAACAGAAATAGAAACAACTTTGAAAATCATACACAAAATGGTTAGCCAAGAAGGCCTAGTGAAACACAGAGAAGAAGCTATAACATGTTTGAATCCTTGAGCACTAAAGTGGAATGCTACAAGTGAAACAATTGTGTACACATGGCCAAATATTGTAGAATCACAACATAATAACAACAGTCACATAAAAAAACCTGAGTAAAGAATATGGATAAGAAAGCAGAATTAATATAACAATGAAGAATGCACCCTTGCTCTCCAAGTTAAACATAAGAAACGTGGTTGGTATGTTGAAAATGGTTGCTCAAATCACATGACAAGTGATGAGGACAGGTTCCTAACATTAAGAAACGAAAGAGATGGATCAGTCTCTTTTGGAAATGATGACTCAACTAGAATCATTGGAGAAGGCATAGTCAGAATTGGAAACAAGGATACCAAGGCAAAAAATGTTCTACTAGTGGAAGATATGAAACAAAATATCCTAAGTGTAAGTCAAATGTGTGACCAAGATCATAAACTTGTGTTTAATTCACAGAAGTGCGAGATAAAAAAAGGTAGGTTCGGGCATATTGGTTGCAATAGATATAAGAACTCCAAGCAACATATATGTATTAAATGAAATTGGAAATGAAAAGTGTTTTCTAGGAAAGGAAGATGAAGTTTGGCTATGGTACAGAAGAATGGGTCACATAAACTTTGACAACCTTGTCAAAATCAGCAAAAAGGAATCAATCGGAGAAATTCCCCGGATCACGAAGTCAACCAACACCTTATGCAAGCATTGTCAACAAGGAAAGCAAACAAAGACCAAATTCAAATTAAAGGAATACTCCACAACAAGACTACTAGAGATTGTACATACTGATCTAGTTGGACCAACTAGAACAAAGGGTTTAAAAGGTGAGCAATATTTTATGTTATTGGTTGATGATTATACAAGGATGATTGCAGTTTTTTTTCTCATGAAAAAGTCAAAAGCTTTTGAGAAATTCAAGGTATACAAGGAAATGGTTGAAAATGAAACGGATTCAAAAATCAAATGTTTGAGATCTGATGATGGAGGAAAGTTTATTTCAAGGCAATTTATGGATTTTTGCAGCAAGCATGGAATAAAATGGCAATTCTCCATTGCTAGGACACCTCAACAAAATGGAGTTGTTGAAAGGAAAAATAGGACAGTACAGGTAATGGCTCGAACTATGTTAATGGATTCCAAGTTGATAGATGTATTTTGGGCACATGCAGTGCATACAACAGTTCACATTTAAAATAGATTAATGCTCAGAAACAACAGTGATAAAACTCCCTACGAGCTATGGAAAGGAATACCAACGAATGTGAAGCACTTCAGAGTTTTTGGAAGCAAATGCTACATCAAAAGAGAAGATGGTAGAATGGGAAAGTTTGATTCTCATGTGGACAAAGTCATATTTGTTGGGTACTTGAGTACAAGGAAAGCATAAAAATGTTTCAATATAAGGATCAACAAATTTGTGGAAAGCATCAATGTGACGGTTGATGAGACACATGGACGAAAAATAAAGGAAGAAGAAAAGGAGTCAGTGGAACAGGTTCACAAAGAAGAAGCAAAGGATGAAGAAGTGGCAAAAGGGGAAGATGAATAAGATCAGTTAGAAGTAGAATATCAATAACAATAAGTATCTCTAAAGACACCTAGCAAACAAATACATAAGAATCATCCCTTAGATCAGATTATCGGGAACAAATATGCAGGAGTTGAGACTAGAAGAAGAATTTGTTCACCAGAATAACTGCACCTAGCACTCTTGTCTTCGATTGAACCAACCAGTTTTGAAGAAGCAAGCAAGAATGAATTATGGATAAAGGCCATGGATGAAAAGATTTGGATTAGATAAAGAAGAAAGGCACTTGGTAATTGGTTCCAATACCAAGGTACAAGAATGTGATCGGCACAAAATGGGTCTTCAGAAATAAATTAAATGAAGATGGACAAGTTACCAGGAACAAAGCTAGATTGGTATGTAAAGGATACACACAGGTTGAAGGTATCAACTTTGAAGATACATTTGCCCCAGTTTCCAAAATGGAAGCAATCATATTGATCCTAGCTTATGCATTCTCCAAGAATATTAAAGTGTATCAAATGGATGTAAAATCAACCTTTGTGAATGGGGAACTAGAAGAAGAAGTCTACATTGAGAAACTAGAAAGATTCCAGTTGTAAGATAATGAAGATTATGTTTGCAAGTTGAGGAAGGCCTTGTATGGTCTCAAACATGCCCCCAAAGCATGGTATTCCAGACTTGACAAATACTTACAATAGCAAGGGTTTAGAAAAGGAAATGTAGACAACAACCTCTACATCAAGGTAACTCAAGATAGTATTTTATTAATTGAATTTTATGTTGATGATATTACTTTTGGAAGTGATGATGACAGGTTGAGCCGGAAATTTTCAAAGGATATGCAGAATTAATTTGAAATGTCATTACTTGGAGAAATTTCCTTCTTTCTGAGTCTTCAGATATGTCAAAGCAACCAAGGCATTTTTATTTCTCAAACCAAGTATATCAGATAAATGTTAAAGAGGTTTGGAATGGAAGATTGCAAACAAGTTGCGAGTTAAGTAAAGATGATGATTCAAAGTCTACAAATCAAAGGCAGTACAGGTAAATGATTGGTATCTTACTTTGTGTGATAGCATCCAGACTAGATGTAATGCAGGCAGTTGGATAGGTGGCACGATTTCAAGAAGCACCAAAGGAATCACATGTTCTAATAGTAAAGAGGATATTCAGATATATCAAGGGTACATAAGATTTTGGATTACGGTATCCAAAAGGAAAGGATCTATCACTTATTGCCTACACAGATGCAGATTGGGTAGGTTGCATTGACGACTGGAGAAGTACAAGTGGAGCAGGGTTCTACTTGGGTGAGTGTTTGATATATTGGCTAAGCAAGAAACAATCATCAGTATCGTTGTCTATAGCCGAAGCAGAGTATATTGCAGTAGTAACATGTTGTACACAAGTTCTATGGATGAAACAAACTCTGACAGATATACAAGTTGAGTATGATGAGCCCATTCTAATATATTGTGATAATACAAGCGTCATCGGTATCTCAAAGAATCCAATAATGCGCTCCAAGAAAAATCAAATTCCAATAAAGTATCATGTTCTATGGGAACAGGTTACAGAGAAGAACATCAAAGTTGAATATGTCGGAACAAAAGAACAGGTTGCAGATATCTTTACAAAACTGCTTCCAAGGGAAGCTTTTGAGTATCTTCGACAGAGACTCAAAGTAATTTCTACTCCAAAATGAATGCTTTTGGATTCTTATCTTATATGTCTTAGATTTACACGAGGAAGCGCCATTAAGAGGACAATTTAGTTTGGGGGAGAAGTTTGAAGAAGAGTTCAGTCAGAGGGAGAAACCCCGAGGACATTTCAGTTTGGGAAGAGTTAGTTAGGGGGTGCAGCCCCAACAAGAAGTTTCCTTTGCCATTGATGTCAAAGGGGGAGAGATTCACCAGATGCATAGTTCGAGAGCACAGAGGCATGGTTCCAGGGGAAGCAATGGTCACATGGGGAGCATGAGCAATATGACTTCAGTGTTGCATCAGAGTGTTGCAATCAATCCCAAAGGGGGATATTTTTTATTAATTGGGTAGCTTGTCATTGATGTCAACCCTTGAAGCAAGTTCGATAGAAAATTATAGTAGCCCCCATAGTATGGTTAAGGGACTCAAGATTGTTTGAGGTATAAAGGTATGAAGATCAGTGTATTTGTAGGTGAGACTATTCTAGATTGATAGTCCATGTCATGCCATTTCTAGTGATATGTGGAACATCGCATAACTCCTCACGGTTAGAAATTTATGGTCTTGTGAAGTTGAAGAACCCTCATGAGTTATCTAGAAGGTCAAAGAAGTCAAATTATTCTAGAAAATCCTAGAAGAGGTTGACTAGTCAAAGTGGGTGAAACTAGGAGTTAATCATGGGTTAAGTTGTTGCAATAAGAAAATAATTAAAAATAAAATAGTTACAACTAGAAGTGGAGAGTTTACTATTTGTGGATAAAGTGGCTATAAGTGGACAAGTGGTTAGAAGTGGGTTAGCCCTAAAAGAAGGAAGTTGGGTTAAGTTGGTTAGAAGGTAACCCCTTGAGGAAGCTACATGGAGGTATAAATAAGAGAGCAAGGCTCTCCTATTAGAACCAATTGAGCATATTAAATATCTATTATTATGTAAGGTTTATTGGAAGTACTCATTGATACATCTGAAGTTACGCAAGTATGAGGTAGCTCGAAGGGTTGACGACAAAAGTTTCGGAATTACATAAATACTGAAAAACCCTAGTTTTTGAGGTGTACGTGGGCTACAATGGAACAAAGTGTGTACATGGGCAGGATAAAAGGGCAGAGAGTGCATGCATACGCATGCTAAAGAAGGAACGATCATGTACAGTTGGGAAAAACCATGAAAACTTGAGGAGATGAAGATGCCAGGTCTCTAGAGTCTAAAAGAAAGCTCCCAGGAAGGTCTATGGTGATCAAGTACATCAAATCTATCTACAGGTTAAAAAGGTATGTCTTAGTTCTATGTGTAGTTGGATATTGTTGTCTACATGAGATATGCTTATGGGGGTTTGAATATTTTCCCTAGGCACTTACTGTATAATCCAAATCTACAAAAATACAATGCCGGTATATTTTATATGTATCATTAGTACATATTGTTAGTGTTGAGGCACATCTTGTATTTCTTGGCATATGGTTGAGGGTTTTTGTGGTACATGGTTGAGAGCTTGTAGTTGTAAAGTTATTGTTGTAGTGTGAGGTTGTATATCAGTGAGGGTTTGATGTCTAGTCCATGTGAGGGTTATTAAACTTGTTCATGATTATACACACATGTATGGCACGTGACTAGAGAGAGAGATATGAACTTGGTTAAGGGATATATAAGATGATGTATGCACATGGTACAACTACAGATAAGACACAGTGACACGTTGTAGGTTGAGGTGATAAAGGTAGCAAAGTGTTTGAAGTTTTAGAGAAGGTGAAAACCCTAGTTTTTTGAAAGTGTATGCATGATGCAGTATAGATAGGATGCCCACATACGCAGGCTGCAATATAGACAGGGTGTGTACATACATGAGTTGTAGTATATATTGGCCATGTACTTGTTGGGATTTTGTTGAAACATGATGAGTACAGATACAGATTGGTTACAGGTCAGTGGAACAGGTTGGTTACAAGTTGTTGATACATGTTGGTACATGTTTACAGTGGTATATCTCATAGTGATAGTGTGGCAGTGGTTTCATCACTTGAAACTTATATTTCAGGGCGGCAGGTTGGGACAAGGATAGGTGGTTGTATCCACCTTTCGATTGTAGTCGGAGAACATAGGGGGTTGTATCCTCGTTCTGGTTGTAGCCAGAGAATTGGGGAGTTGGAGCTTCCCTCAGGTTGTAGCCTGAAAATATAAGGGGTCGGAGCCTCCTCCCAGTTGCAGTTGGAGAACAAAGGAAGTTGGCGCTTCCAATGAATGTAATTCTTAAAGACATACAAGAAAAATCATTCTGTGGTTTTCTCCCGCATTGGGTTTCCACATAAAAATACTAGTGCACTGTGTATGTGTATGATTGTTTATTGTTCATTGTTCATGGTTTATTTATTCTGCACTTGTTGAATGATAATGGTATATTGATCATAAAGATAAATAACATTTACATATTATGGTTAAAAGGATTATTGCCCTATTTTTTATTCACCCCCCCTCTCAGTAATCCAGCATATGCAGGAACCAAGGGAAAGTCACTGGAATTCAGCAAAAAGGATACTGAGATACATTCATGGTACAAATGATTTTGGTCTTCTCTATAAGAGAAACAAAAATTTTACACTTATTGGATATTTAGATGTTGATTTTTCAGGTGACATTGATGATAGAACATCCACTTCGGGTTATTTAATGAATATGGGTTCAACAACCGTATCTTGGAATTGCAAAAAGTAGACAACAATTGCCAATTCTTCAGTAGAGGCAGAGTACATATCATCTTTGGAAGCAGAATGCGAGATTGTATAGCTACGCATAATTTTACAGGATCTTGGTGAAGCTTGGAAATCACCAACTACTTTATTGATTCACGGTTAGTTAACAATATGGATGGCCAAGAATCTAGTATTTCATTCAAATATTAAGCATGTCAACACCAAGTACCACTTCATCATATCGATCATCATAAAAGACATCATCAAGCCTCAATTATGTCCATCTGAAGATCAAACTTTAGATATTTTTACCAAGCCCCTTGGTATAATAAAGTTCACTAAGTTCAAAGATGAACTTGGTATTTATAAATATGAACTTTCGGATTAAAGGGGGGAATGTTGTCCACATAATTATAAAAGCTCTATAGTCTAAGTATTTTCTAGTTTAAATGTTTTTAGAAATTATTTTATTCTAGTTTATTAGGATAAGGACACCCAGCTTCTATGTAAAGGACACCTATCATACTCATGTGATTATGTGATTGGTTGTTCTCCTATATTTTAGTTTAGAGTTGAGCTATATAAACAAGCTCTTTCTTCAAGTGATGTTAAGTATAATTTGAGTCCTCACTTCTATTTGTAAATGATATTTTCTTTATTAATAAAATTAATGTCTGAGGAAAAAAAGTGATCTTTTGCACCTTGAGATTCCCCTGACAGACTCTAGGGTTTCAACGCAATCCACCATGGCCTCGGGCTCGGGGGATCCCCCCCAACCCCCGTCATCACCAGATATTGCAGCATTTCAGACGTTGATCTCATCCTATTCAAAGTCTGCCAAGGGAGCCTATACCTCCAGATTCATCAAAAGGCTAGAAGCAATCCCAAAGGTGGCGGTCCACTCCACCTCTTCGAGATTGTTTGCTCTCCGACTGGCTGAAAACAGTTTAATAGGGAAATTCACCGGACTCTGCCCATCTCCCAAAGCTATGGCTCTATGGTTGGACTAGAACTGGAGGAAAACAATCAACGGAAAACTCTCTACATCATTTTGTGGAAAGGGTTTCTACGTTTTTATGTTTGTAAACAAAGCAAATCGAGACCTGATCTTCATGGATGGCCTGTATTTCATGGGGACCAGAGGGATGTATCTGAACAAATGGACTCCAGAATTGAATCCAAAGAACGATATCCCCTCTGTTTTCCCAGTATGGGTTAGACTCCCCTTCTTACCCCTACATTGTTGGAACGTCGAAACAATTAAAAACATAGGCAATGCTCTCGGAAGGTTCATTGATTGAGTCGAACCATGAGATGGACTGCAATCTTGTGCAAGATTATGTGTTGAAGTGGATCTGGAAAAAGGCATTCTAGAAGCAATACAGCTCATCCTGGACGGTTGGTCTTACATCCAAACGGTGGATTATCAACAACTCCCATTTAAGTGCAAATATTGTCATGAATATGGCCACTTTCACAAAAAAATCCTTAAGGTGACCCAGGGGCATACAGAAAACAAGGCATCTGAACAATGGAAACAAGAAAAACAAAAAAAAACGACGAATAGATCATGGAACCCGCAACTGGAGCGCAAAATCAACTCCAGACCCCCCTCACCAAGTAAAGGGAAACCTACAATACAAATCAAAGACGAAGCCGAAAGTAGCAAGAACAAGTTTGAACCTTTGGTAACTATGGATCTAGAGTTGATTAGCTCAAAGGAAAACACAGAAAAGAAACACCCAAGATTAGGATGAGGTTATTGAGATCCAACCAAAAGAACCAGACCCCCGGCACCAAGTTAGCCAGCAAGCACATGAGCAAGAAAGTCAAGAAGAATCTGGAGAAGAAATGGATGTAGAAATCCCAAAGAATGTCCCAACCACAAAAGCAGGGAGAAGAACAAATAAATCCAGAAGAGAGAAAGTGATCACTTAGGAAAATACCTAGGAACCCAACCAACTCTGGAAGAAATCCTCAGGAAAGAAAGGAAAAATGGAAAATCCCAACCAGCAAAGGAGCGGTCTCAGCCCACGAAAGGAGGGGCCACAAAGTACAATAGTAAGTAATGAAGGTAGTCTCCTGGAATTGTAGAGGTTTGGGCCAAATGGAAAAAAAATAAGCAATGAGAAAACTAATCAAGATAGACAATCCCCAAAACCTCTTAATTCATGAGACGAAACTCCAAGGCGAGGAGGCCCTAAGAGAAATGAAACAAATTTGGAACCCTAGTAGCGGAGCGGCGCTAAGTGCAAGAGGCGTCTCGGGAGGGATCTGTACAATATGATACACTCAAATATTCAAAGAGGAACAAAGAGTGGACTCAAATCATTGGATGTTGGTAAAGCTAAAGCACCTCCAAACAGGTATTATCTATCCTATATGCAATGTTTATATGCCTAACAATTTTTTGGAAAATAAAGATTGATGGGAAACGCTAATGAAATTAAAAGAATTGGATGCTCAAGAAAATTGCATAATAGCCAGGGATTTCAATATTGCCCTGCACCAAGGGGAGAAAAAGGGTAAGTCCACTATAAGAGATCAATTCAGGGAAAATATGGAGGATCTAGTCTCGGAACTAGATCTTTTCGACCTCCATCCCACCAAAGGAAAATATACTTGGGGGTGGGACATATAGCCGCTAGATTGGACTGCTTCCTTATCCATAGTCCTCTCATCTTCCTCTCGCTTACCATTTCCTCCCAAATTGTCCCTTGGGGAATCTCATACCACCGTCCTATATCTCTTACCTTGGCAAAGGCTGAAAATCTGGGCCCCATTACATTCAGATTCAACCCTCTATGGATGGATTCACCGGACTTTCTACCCCTAATATCCTCGGCCTGGTCTACTTGGGTGAATGGAACCCCAGTGTATATTTGGGAGCAAAAATTAAAAAAAAAAAGCAAGCTTTAAAGGAATGGGAAAAAGCTTCATTTTTAAGCACAATGGAAGAAGTAAAGTGACACAAACAAAAATTAGAAGTGATCCATATAGAAATAGAAGACAAGGAAATCCACCCCAAGCACCTGGAGCAGGAGAAAACTCACATCCAAAACTACTTAAGGGCATTGTTATCGCTCAGTTTGTAGTTTGGGCCAAGCAGCTAAAAGGTAAGGGCCAAACTGGCGTAACAGGAGCTTCCCCACCCACTGTCACCTCGATGGGGGGCTCTTTCTATTTAGGGTGGCTAATCCCAAGGGAGACGTCCCTAGTAACCTGGGGTCTTGAAAGGGGCTAAGGTTCAAAGAATCAAGGTAAGTTTTCCTTTCACAGATTACTGCCAAGAAGATAGTCAAGAGTGAAGAAATACCACAGTAGAAGCACTTGTTTGAGAGACAAAGGAATAGTAAAACTAATACATGCAAATAGTGGTTAGCACTTCATTTAATCAATGACTATCAATATCAGGTATGAGCACATATAGCAGTAATTATTGACGAAGTCAATGATTGCAAAAAATAACTATGACTTGTTACCTCTCAGTAAATACTGGAAATGATATAATATTCAATGTATACAATCAATCCTTGAATTAGCATAAAATATCATCAAAGGCTCATATATGACAAGAGTGTTGCGTCACTAGGCTTACTAGAGGTGACGTCAGCTTTCTACTAAGGTTAGTTTGGTAGACAAAAAGGTGGACGTTTTGCAAATAGGCTAATGGAAATTATCAACACTTCAATGTCTATCACTTAGATGACTAGGCCACAACGTTTTACATTAATCAAGAGTTCAAAAGAGGCATGACATCATCATAGAATTAGGGTTAGTGAGATGTTAGGGTTAGTTAGGGTTTCAAATTTAAGAAGATTGAAAAGTTTGTTTTGACACAATAGACTCAATGTTGAGGATTTAGATCAGTGCCTTAGGGTACTATGGAGTCAAGAAGCAAGGCTAAGTCTCGGGAGAATCTAATTTCAAGGACAAGAGAGTTAGGCTTGATGGTGCTGCAATGGCAGGGCCATGAAGTCAAAACCCTAAGGGGAGGAGGCTCATTCCGGTGTTGCTTAAGCAAGGCCTCATGCTCCTCCCTCTTTCCTTAAAAATGCTTGGCAAAAACGGCTAGCTTCAAAACATAAATCTAGGGATGAAAAGTGTTGCAAAGGCAAGGCCTTTCAAACCCTAAAAGTCAAAACCCTAGGTGTAAACTCAATTAGGTCTAGGACGTCTTCCTTCTTCAATTTATGTTTCAAAACTAACTCAGAAAAAGGGGAATTAGTGTAGCAACGGCTAGGCTATATTCTCCTTAATCAATGGCTAAAACAAGTCTTCTATCATGGGGACATGAAGCAAGGACCTACTTGTGTGCTTGCCACCTAGGGTTTCAATGATTAAGCTAAATAATACAATGTAACCATAAATGTAAGAGATTTAACCTACAACCATTCATTCAAGAAGTTTTGCATGAGAAATACACTTACAAATCAATGAAGAGCTTATCAAACCCTAGTTGTAAACCTTCCAATGATAGAAAATGCCATAAACATGCCAAGAATGATCCTCCACAAGAGTAGCACCTCACTTCCAAGAGCAAAATACCAAGACAAAAGACTAAAAATGATTCTCTCACAAGAGAGTGAGTTGTTGTTCCTTTTAAAATGAGAGGCAACGTCCTCTATTTATATCATCCTAATGACCTTTAATTACAAAATAGGTCATTTAAAACAGTCGACAAGG
>ML779957.1:314279-326950 GCA_009831015.1 Picea engelmannii
TGGTCTAGGGATGTCCAGTCACAGTAAGACCAAGGGCAGGTGTTGTCTGTGGGTGCCTTTGTAGGAGGCGAGTTGTACCCATCATGGATGCATTTTTTCCAAGCCCTTTATTGCCTTTATTTTTCATTTATTGCTTTTCTTTCCTTTTTTACTTCAAGGTATAAGCAGAGGACACTGCCTTGGCGTGGTGACCAGAGCTGACAGTGTTACCCACTGGTATTTTCGCAGAAATGATAAGGTTGGCTCGTGATGAGACCCCCTTTCCCTTGGCCATGCAACCAAATCTCACTGCCCTGGAATGGTGACCAGATGATGGCAATGTCATACTGCTAGATACCTATGAACATAATGGGTCGGCTCGTGATGAGACCTCTTAGTTAGGTCTTGTTCTTTTTATTATTTTTCTTAGGGTCCCTTTAGTTTCTTATCGAGAGGCCTTTTATTGCCTTCTCGGGGATCCCCTGGGCGAAGCATCTCTAGGTTTTATTTCCTATGGCTTTTATATTTTACCATTTGCTTTTACCCCCTGGGCCTTTAGCCCCTTCTTCCCACAAGACAAAGTGTAACCCCAAAAAGTTCATCCTAATGGCCGGACTAGGGGAACAGGATGGATGAATGGGAGATAAGATGAAACATGATATAATGGTGGGAGTGGACGATGGCTTTGCAAATCCCCTTTGGTGGCTAACCAAAACCCACGAATACAAGCTTGCTAAGTCACCCCATCAATCACCCCAACAATGGTCAAGTGGATTAGTGTAAGATCCAAGCAGTCGTCATAAATGAAAGGAACCTAATGCATATATAAGAAGGTTATAACGATCAAATATGACACATACCATGATACCTTGGACCAATTACCTCATGGAGTAAGAGTCCTCTTTGATGCAAGTCCAAGCCGATGGTGATGGAAGCTGCTACTGCTGACAGGACAAGTCTGGCGAAGAAGAAGAAGAATGGGCCCTCCAAGGCCATGCTCAGGTCAATCCTTCTCTTGGCACTTCATGTATAGGATCAGTGGGCCTCGAGACATGATCTCCTAGTTATCTCTAGATATCGGGGATAACATGCACTTCACAATGAAGAAAAGGAATGGAGATTCAAGTCAAGAGCCATGTGGCTTCAAGCTGGAGAAAAAAATACATCCTTCTTCCATAAACAGGCCAAATCTAGACAGCATAGAAATTTAGTAGAAGAAATCAAAAAATCCTCAGGGGAGATAATTAAATCCTTTGACGAGATAAAAATTTGAAGCCTCTTCTCATTTCAAAACTCTCTATACTCAGGATGGAGAAGATAATAAAGATCAGAGGCTGAAGTTCATGGAGTCGATCCCACATCTGATAACAAACCAGGACAACCAGGCTTTGATAAAGACAGTCACGTAAGAGGAAGTTAGAGCGGTAGTATTCCACTTCGATCTAGATAAAGCACCTAGGCCAGATGGATTTACTCCTCACTTCTATAGACATTGTTGGGAAATCATCAGAAAGGACCTTCTCCACATGATTAGATATGTCCAATCGACATGCAATATAGGAGGAGTCACTAATACCTCCTTCCTGGTGTTGATCCCCAAATCCAAAAATGCAAATACCTTTGATCGCTTTTATCCCATCTCCCTTTGCAATGTCTCCTACAAAATTCTCACCAAAATAATTGCCAACAGGTTAAAGCATCTCCTCCCAAGGATTATTCTCCCAAATCAAGGGGTCTTCGTGACTAAAAGACAAATCTGGGACAACATAATCATGGTCCAGGAAGAAATCCATACTAGTGTAACGAATAAATAAAAATGAATGATCATCAAAATTGACATGGCAAACGCCTTCGATAGAGTAAAGCATGAATTCCTCTATGAAGTCATAAAAAAGTTCGGTTTCCAGAGCCCCTTTATTTCCTAGATCAAAGCCTGTATATCATCCCCATGGATAGCACCTTTGATTAACGGCCGCCCAGATTCGTTCTTCCAAGCCTCAAGAGGCCTCAAAAAAGGGTGCCCTCTCTCTCCAATGTTGTATGTACTCATGGAAGAAACTTTAAACAGAAGATTGGAGCAAGAAAGGACTACTAGAAATATTTTGGGCTTAAAAATTTCTACGGTAGTCAGAAGAATAAACAATTCTCAATTCGTTGATGATACGCTTCTCCTTGGGGGAGCCTCCCAAACAATGGCTCGAAGATTTTAACTAGTCCTGGACCGGTATGAGGAAGCCTCGAGAGGACTTATCAACAAACTTAAGATCCATATCTATGCATGGAATGTAAAAGTGAGAACAACGGAAAGAATTTCCCACATCCTCCAATTCCCCTTCACGATGGATTGGAAATACTTCAAGTATTTCGGTACACCGATCAGCATCAAAGCCCTACCTGGGGAGGCATGGCAGGGGATCCTCCAAAAACTAAAAGATCGATTTGAAATATGGGGAGCCACATGGTTAAATCCAGAAGGCATGGTTTTCCTAATAAAAGCAGTCCTCTCATTCTTCCCAATATTCCAATTCTCAACACTCTACGCTCCAGTTGGAATCAAGAAAAAACTAGCCAAAATCACAAGGAAATTTCTATGGCAAGGAGGCAAGGATAACGAAAAAAATTCCATATGGTTAACTAGGATATTACTTGTGCCCCTAAATAAAATGGGGGGTTGGGAATAAGAGATCCTGAAAAGATAAACTTATCTCTAGGAGAAAAGGTAATCTAGCGAGTAATCACAGGTGGCAAAGAATGGTGGAAAAAATCACTCTACAGCAAATACATGACCAAAAATAGAAAAATATGCGTAGAAGAAGTAGATCTCGGACAAGAAGGCTTGCCCATCTAGAAGCTCATGTGGGCAGTTGTTCCTTTAATACAATCCTGCCTGAATTGGAATCCAGGAAAAGGAAAAGAAATCAAGATTTGGGAGGACAATTTCTCAGAGAGTTGGATCCTTTCAAATATTTCCTCACTAAATCAAATGAAACACTAGTTTTCCTCTGAATGAAGATCCACCCTCTTTGATATCTCAAACTAGCATTCGAACGGTAATTGGAAAATTTGGAATCTGGGGGAGGTACCTCCCTTACTGAGAGAAGAGACCAAACAGTTCCTCCAAACAATATATGGATCCGCTCCATTCTGCCTCAGTAAAAAAGATGACAGAAGCTGGGGAAAAGAGGGGTATACAGTGAAATAGGGATACAAGCAGCTCCTAGAAGGCAGTGATATCCCAACCAAGTCATCCATTTGGAAATAGATCTGGAACCCAAACAACCTCCCAAAAATAAACATCTTTTGCTGGAAATTGGCCCATAATAAACTCCTAACAGGGGAGAATTTGAACAAAAGAGGATTTTTGGGCCCGTTTAGGTGTGTTATGTGTGCTAATAGCCTAGAAAGTTCTGACCATTTGTTCTTGCATTTCAATTTCACCAGGCAGGTGATGAATAGTGTTTATCTCGAATTAGCCCCCCCAATTGTCCAAGACAATGAGCACTAGAAGCCTGATAGGAAAGTGGGAGAAACATTACAAAGGATCGCTCCAGGGGAAATCGAAGCTCAGTCGAGCCTGAAGGCATCGATAAAATTTGTTTGCTAGAAGATTTGGCTGGCAAGAAATAAAAATATTTTCAAAGGAAACACCATATCCCCCCTAGCAGTAGCCACCTTTGCCATCGGTCAGCTAAGTGAATTCTTGTCGACCAAGAAACCATTCACCCTCGTAGGGGCCCCGATGAGAACAGAAGAAGAAGCATGGCTAAACAAACTTAACCTTCAAGAAGCCACATCACCTTGGGGGCCAAAAAACACTTCATGCTGGCAACTTCAGTATACTCCTCAAGAGTTCACAAACTGGTTACATACACAAAAAAACCATGTCCTAAGTTTTGATGGCGCTTCAAAAGGGAACCCATGGGAGGCATGTGCGGGAGGGGTTCTATTCGTCCCTAGAGGACAAAGGATGATAACTTATTCTTGGAATCTAGGAACTACCACAAACAATTCAGCAGAGGCATATGCACTTCTCAAAGGGACCCAAATAGCGAAGGAGCATCAAATTAAAAAGATAATCATAGTAGGGGACTCCAATATGATCATCAGGTATTTCATTAAAAGCACAAACCCAAAGAACTTAGTGCTCAAGAGAATCATTGATAGAATCAAGGACATAATCTTGAGCATGAGCCCCTGCTTCTACCATATTCATCGAGCCAACAATTGGAGAGCATATGAACAGGAAAACAAAGCCATAGGTAGAGGCAAAGGGCACTTGGAAATTCAGGGAAGTTCCACGTTCCTAGCCCCCCCATAACCATTCCAATGACCCAACGCATACAAGTCGACAACTTTTCCAGCAGCCACACACATAGGGATCTCCAGCACAGCATCCGATCTGGACAAACTTCCAACAAATCCGGGAGACCAATGTACTTCACCAAATCCTGGAATGGGGGAAATTGTACGTCGAAGCAGGCAAACAGGGAATATAAGTGCATTAAAAGGTCAATCCCCGATGGGATCCTACAAATGAGGTCACTTATACCTCGCTCCTCCTCCCCTCCCCCTATCCCCGCATTAATGACACTCATGCAAACGGACTGGGAAATGACTGAGGTAAGACATCAAAGCACGTGGAAGAAGTCATGATAGCACACCATGTTCCAGAGGATTCATCTTACTCACACAAGAAAGGATGTCACATGGGAAATTCAGGGAGATCAGAGCCTGATTCATTGTTTAGACACCCACAGGAGGGAAAGCGAAGCAGATAGAAATACAGGAGATAGGAAGAGTCTTGGCATCTCAATCCAAGGCGAAAAACATAGAATTTGTTGGACAAGTAAAGTCAAGGTGAAGGCCATAAAACAAGATCGCAGCAAGAGAAGAGGTTGACCAAAATATCTTAACAGGAATAGCCAGAACGGAAGAAACACTTAGGGGGATAGAAAAAGGATACAACGGGTATTGAATTACTTGAGCAATTTCTCAGGCAGAACATAAGAGGTCTCAGCAAACTTGACCAAATCCCAACAACCTTTGCAAAGACTTATCCAAGGCAGTAGCAGGGGAAGCGCAGGAGAAGTGTACGCCAAAATTCTCAATCAACTCAAGTCAACCAGAGAAATAGCCCGCATGGATCAACGTTGAGTTCAGGAAGACCGAGAGGAGAAAATGGTGGGAGACAATTTCTTCACCACCCAGCATCTGACCATGCGCCTGGACTCACATAGCACCACCCTAAATTTCACTCTGGAAACTCTCTCGCAACACAGAGCCCTGATCACCTAGCTCCAGGATGAGGTTGAGTTCTTGAGAAGTCAAGGGGAAAGACTCAAGAAAGTGCAAGGAACCAGAGCCCGGGAAGTTGCAGGTCAAAGTCGAAGTGAAGAAGGTGAGAGCAGAGACGTCCCGATCCTTCCAGAGCTGAATGTTTCTCTGGACATTCCCTTAGAAGAAACTCCAGCTCAAGCACCAGAGGAAAAGAAGAAGTAAGATTCACCATCAGTCCCAATTTTTGTAACAATGGCTATGCCAATACGCAATTTGCAAGCATTATCTAGACTTGCTAGTCTTTATTAAATAAGCAGTTGTAGTTTTTGGGAACAAGCCCATGTAGAAATCTTTTGATATATTAGTTGTTGGGTCATTGACCCAGCACCCCCTATTTTTGTATATTAGGGACTCCGGTCATGTCTTTTTATATATAAAACTTATTTCAATTTATGTTAAAAAAATAAATTAATGTCTGAGGACATTTTGTCAACATATTTGACCTCTGATCACACGGGTATGGCTCGAATTTTGGTAGGGATAGAGTTCTCTGATGGATTAGAAAATGAAACCTCAATCTCCTCTAAAGACATGACCTTCACTCGGTCTCTGGATTATAAAGTCATCCCCTTCAAATGTGGAATGTGCCACATATACGAACACATAGCAAGGGATTTCCCAAAGGGGTCTCTCGAAACCCGTTGATAGAAAAAGAATATTGTCGAGGGATCTCTTCAAAAGATTAGGAGAATGTCCTACCAACATCATCCCCCCCTTCAAGCAGACAAATTACCAGAGGCTCCTCAAAAAAAATCTACAGTCACTGAAGCGAACCCTCTTACTCAATCTGAGACTGCGGCAGTCATTCCAAGTATGATCGCCCCTATTCCCCCTTCTCTTATCCCTTCTCATTATTTTACTTCTTCTATTGGTCCAAAGTCAACTCACTTTGTAGACAAAAAACAAGAAACTCCTTTCTCCCCAGACTCTTTGGAATCTCAGGCGCTTGATCCTCCCCCCTTATCCCCATTCATAGTGTTTCTCATCCAACCTCTCCCTCCCAATCTCCCATCTCCCCTCCCCCAAACAAAAATACAACCTCCACTCCCATGCTCATCCCTCCATCCCCTTTAGAATCGAAGTAAGAATTAGATCTTCTCTCCCCCTGATCCAAAAACATCCCTCGTGAGGTAGTAAATCCTATCTCTCCCAATATCAATCACAGGCTAGTTCAGAAATTAAAGTTGGAAAACAATAATCTCTCCTTGGGGCTCTTAGATCAAATGCCCCCGACAAGGTTCTGAATGATTATTTTCTCCAACAACTGTCGCGGGTTGGCTAATCCAAAAAAAATATTAGCCTTGAAGGCACAAATTCATGCCCCCTCTATCTTTCTTCTCCAAGAAACCATGACTATTGGAAAAAAGGTTGAGGCTTCCCTCTCTACCTCTCTTACTGGGTGGGATTTCCTAGTCCTCAACGCCCATGTAAAATCAACAGGAATCATCATCGGGTGGAAATCCTCTGAGCTAAAACTCATAAACACTTGAGCCACCCCCTCAGCCCTCTTCACCCTCTTTTTCTCCTCCGAGCTAAATCTATATTTCCTCTACATCAATGTTTATGGGCCCTATTCCGATAGAAAGATATACTAACATAACCTATTATCTATGGATATTCACTGCCACACAATCTTAGGAGGAGACTTAAATTTCACCTTTGGAGACTGTGAAATATAGGGGCAATCATCTCGGAGAGATCCTCTCTTTGTTTTTTTACCACAATCTTGGACAACATAGGACTAGCTGATGTCGAACCTATCAAATATTGCCCCACTTGGAGAAATATGAGAACAGGGGTAGACTGTGTCACAAAGAGACTTGATTGTTTCCTCCTCTCAAAATCTTTTCTTCAAGGGCACCATATATTCAGACAATGGGTTACTCCGGGTGGTTTTAAGACCACAATCCAATTATGCTCGAAATTGATGAACCTGGGAGGAAACCCCCTAGTCCATTCAAATTCAACCCCCTCTGGTTGGAATCAAAATCCTATATGGACACCATAAAGGACTGTTGGATACCCTATGATCCCTATATTCATGAATCTCCTGCCATCCAATTTATGGAAAATCTTAAGAAATAAAAGGAAACCTTAATCACGGGGAATAAAAAAACAAAGTAGGAAGAACACAAGTCCCTTTCATAGATAGAAACAAAAATTGTGAAGTGGCTTGAAAAATAAACCCAAGGACCTCTCACCTCGGAAGAAAAAGAAGAATATAAGGAGTTAGAAACACAAAAAAGAAAACTCCTAAAAACATTGAATAGGAATGGAGAATCAGAAGTCGAGCTCTTTGGCTCAAAGTTCATGATGAAAACACCAAATACTTCCACCACTTTGCAAACAAAAGAAAACAACAAAATATCGTCTGGACCATTCACAAAAGCGATGGTTCAAAGATAATATATTTCGCCGACCTTGCAAAGGAAAGCACCACACATTTTGAAGCTCTCTTCAAAGTGAATCATCGGGTGAACATAGATACCATCATAATGGTGGTAAGTCTTTTCCCAATATTCATTTCTCTAGAGGACAATCTCTCACTATAAACAGAAGTAACAAAGGAATAATTAGAGAAAATCATTCACAGTTTCCAGAAGGATAAAAGCTCAGGGCTTGATGGTTTCCAAATATATTTTTATAAGGGATGTTTTGAAATCATAGGTGATGTTCTTCTTAGAATGGTGGATCACTCCCGAAGATCAAGGAAAATACATGCCCCCTTTAATGATACCTTCATAACCCTTATTCCAAAGGTAGATGATTCTATAATTTTGACCAATTTAGGACAATCTCGCTATGCAATAGCGTCTACAAGATCATAGCAAAAATCATTGCTCAAAGAATCAAGGATATCATTAGCGACAATATATCTGAAGAACAATTTGGGTTTCTAAGGGGCAGACAAATTCATCAAGAAATCAGAGCCTCTTAGGAGGGTTTACATATTATTTATACTCAAAATGTAGCATCCCCAACATCCAACTAGGTTATTCCACGTAAAAAAATTGAACTGTATACAAAATTAAAACATATAGCAACTCTACAAATGAACAGGTTAATACATAATAATAATAAAAATACATATGCAACACACACGGGAAAAACCCATAAAAATAAACACATACATAATAATGCAACATGTAATTTAACACAAAATGGACACTTATCTTGGTAAAAATATCACCAACTACGTGCAGACCTTCCACGTTCCTCCGAGCCTTAGACCACACTGCTCAAAACTCTCAACAGTGGGTCACCCCCGAGCTGGGACTAAACCCCAACTGAGTAAAGTGAATTCCTAACCAGGATGATGTATCTTAGACAAAAAGAAAATCTATGTCATAGGTGCCCACTCGAACTAACAGCATACAGTCCCCTCATTCCCCATGTGCCTATCCCACCCCAGGAAGTGTGTCCCTTCTCTTCTCAACATTCCTTCGGCTACCCCACTTCCTTTTTGGGGCCTCAGGAATAGGTCGGACACGAAGTCTCAGAGCCATGTAGTTGCAGTTTGGAACCTTCAGGAAATAAATTCCCAAGAATTCTCTCACCTAGAGAGAATTGCTCACGGACCTGACAACCTGCTTCTTCAGTCCAGATCCTAAGATAACCAGGTACGGGTACGAGTATAGTGACGGGAAGGTATGGAGGACAACTGAATCAGTGAGTGCATGATGATGGCATGATGGAAAATGAACTAAGTCCAAACTATATGTATGCATGTTCCCAACTTAACACTTGTCATGTTGAGAACTACTTTGGCCCACTTGTCCCCATCCTTAGAACTTAGGATAAAATAATTATCCATACTTTATACTTTAAGGAATATTAATATAATATCCCTTTTTGGCTTAAGCTCCCTAGCTTAGCCCTTATCCTTAACTTTTATCCCCCTTTCCTTAACAAGTGGATTTTAGTCCCCTGTACTCTTTTACATGGTTGGTCTGCCACAATGATGTTTTTTTCATTAATATTTGCATGTGATTACATTTACATTTACAGATATATTGTCCTTTTTGCATCCTAGCTCACCAACATCAAAACACAACATATACACAAAGGCTCTTTGGCCTCAAAATCACACCCACTAAAGTTTGTTGCATGTGATATCCTGCAATGTGCACACTTCATCATTTTAGTGTGCAATACATTTGCGCACTATACCATGGAAGGTGCATGTAAAAATTATATCAAACAACTCACCAGCTTAAGTACATTCGTATTTACATTCACATTTGGGGTTCGGCCTAGAGGTATTACACAAAATCAGTGAGCCATCACCTACAAAGTGGATCTCTCCAAGGCATTCGACAAAGTAAGCTAGCTATACATCAGATTACTATTAATTCACCTAGGTTTCTGCCACTTTGTTGTCTCTTGAATTATGAGTTGCATCACCACAACCTCCTTTGCACTCCTTATCAATGAATCTACAACATATTTCTTACGATCTGAAAGAGGTCTCCATCAATGATTCCCCTCTCCCTTCTCCTCTTTTTACTGGTTCCAGAATTCCTTAGCAGATTGATACATAGTGAAGTCTTTATAGCCATATACAAAGGTATAAAAATCAAAATCTCCTTCTCCTGAACACATCTCCTTTTTGTTGATGATACACTAATTTTCTGTGAAGGAAATATCTCTTATATCTTCACTCTAAAGGAGATCCTCAACACTTTCAGCCTATCCACGACTATGTAATTCAACCCCCAAAAATATTCCCTATACACCTGGGGCCTCTCGAAAATGGAGGATCATCATATCTCAAGATCCATGGGAATGCCTACCTCTCAATGTGAAGAAGGAATCAAATATCATGGTTTCTCTCTAAAACCAAACATCTACAACAAAAGGGATTGGAAATGGCTATGAAAAAATTTAAAAATGGTTGTTATCCTGGCAAAACATATGGTTATCCTGAGTTGGCAAACTGGTGTGAATCAAAGCAGTCCTGGAATTTGTTCATGTATACTAGATAACTCTTGCGGTTTCGGCGAGCTGGAGATGAAATTGGAGAAATCGAAGGAGGTTGTTACTCCAGACAGACTCATCTACAATAATCTCTTTCAATTTATACACAGGTGTCACCATTGAGGAGAAACAAATGTCTTAAGTGTACCCCTATTCTCAACAGATTCGGCCCAAATTTCAATTCAGATCTTTTAGGGATTTACTTGTTATTTTCGGCCAGGATGATTGAATTTGATCTCCTGAGCCTAAGGATTGTATTTGTTATTTATATCTATGTTTGTAATAGAGTAAGAGGGGGGGGGGGTAGGATTAGAGAAGTAGCAGTACCAGTGATGTGATGTAAGCTCACAGTGAGCATGTTCTTGATCTCCAAGCAATTAAAAAAAACTACAGGATTCTTGTGTTAAATACCCTGGTGATGTGTAATTTCTTCATGTAACTATTTTCCCTATTTCCACAATCACTTTTCTTTCTGAATTATGTAATAGATAAAAGAAGAACAAAATTTGCTGGAATATTCGCTCTTTTTCTTGACTTTGGATAATTTAAATGGTTTCCTCTGATAGACAGGTGGGGAATTCTTAATTGCTTCCCATCTGAATATTGATTTGTTTCATATCTCCTAGTATGCTTTCCATTCAAAGATAGGAGATCCAGTGTTTTAGCTACCTATCCTTGTAGTTTCATCTTACAGAAAAGGATTTGAATAGTTTGTTGTTTTGACTCCATCGCCCAATAGTCTCCCTTCTCATTCCTTACTCCATTTCTCACAATCAAAACCTTGTACAGTTATACCTAGCCTAATACCTTCCCTAAAACAAAGCTAAATCAGACAGAGAGAGCCCTCTCTGGGTCTTGGAGAGCTAGATCCTGGACTCCAAAGTGATTTGATGTTACCTCTGTGACTGCCTCCATAGCCATGGGAAAATTACAGAGTGCTAACATAGTGGCAACCATACAGGGGAACTGAACAAACTTTTCATCTTACGATTTCTTTTCCCCAAATAAAGAAAACTTTATTTCTGAAGAAATCATAAAACCTAACTTACAAAGAGATAAATGTTCAGAGGTTGTTGAAGTTTGTATATATTAGTTTAGATTTCTTAAAATTTAAAGTTTTGGCTCCTAAAAGGATCCACACTAGATCTCACCCTGATCGAGAATTTGCAACAACAATAGACAATCCAGAAAAGTTACTCAGAAAAAGAAACATTGTAGAAGGTTATGGGAGTAACAGTCCTCTTCATAGGGACACTTCTCTTCCAGAGAAGCTTGTCGTAATCCAGGACCTTGAGTTTGACCTACCTTTTGAGCAGAGCCTTTTCAAAACCAAATCTGATAGTTTTGTGAGTGAAACAGTCCTAGATCAAACAATCCTCCAACCCAAAACCCCTAAAAGACTTTCTACTAGAACAAATTTTGATGAACGATTTCTTCAAGAGTTTAAAACGTTAGAAGATCTAGTATCAAATCTTGATCAAGCTTTGTATAAAGCCCATTTTCAAACCTCTAGTAGTTCACTCTACACCTCCTAGCCCTAGATATTCTACATCTTCTGTCACTTCTCCAATCACACAAGTTGTTATCCAACCTCCTCCACCAATTATGGCAGCAAGATATGCTCCCTTGGTGCTAGTTGCTCCCTTACATGTTATGCCCCAGGACTATCAAACCAGATTTCCTCAGTTTGATGGTACTGGACCTCTTAATGCACAACAACAAGTGTATAAAATGAATGATTACTTTGATCTGCAGGAAGTCGATGAGGCAGATGTCCATATGAGACTTTTTGCACAAAGTTTAACTTGAGATGTCAAAAAATGGTTCAAAGCATTACGGGCTGGAAGTATTGTTGATATTGTTGCTTTTCACAGAAATTTTCTCGAAAGATGGGAGGTAAAGAAAAACCCTCTCCAAATTTTATCAGAATATGAAAATATCAAAAGGAATCAAGGTGAAACAGTACATGATTATTGCATTCATTTCAATAATACCTATAATTCAATTCCTACTGATATCAAGCCTCATCAAGGCTTGGCCTTAATCATGTTGGACACACTGACTACACTGAGAGGGGGGAGTTGGACACACCATTAACTCATTACTCACTGATGTCATTTATAACCAGTTAAACATCAACACATATCAGCAACATATATCATCAATATATCATCAACAAGTCATCACCACAAGGAACACAAAGAACACAAGATGTATGTACAATTTTCTTTTTATTACGAACTACAATCCTTGGGGTTTTTCAACAACAACTAAATAGAGTACAACTCTACAAGAGCACCAGCTCTATAATGCAAGACTCATCTTACACCCTCAGCACCAACTGATATGAGGTAACAATCCTCAACAGATATCAATCT